>CABFOV010000101.1:43703-85690 GCA_902141375.1 Timema poppense
GGGGGGGGGGGTGGGGGGGACGGACACACGTATATTTTCCCGCAAACATGCTATTGTGGATGGCTGTGGCGGAAATAAGAATATTCATTGGGCAGATTTCTCGTTGATTTGAATTCCTTTGTGTACCGGGTTATGGCGATGTGGGTTTTTCAAAAAATCTTGCTCTTGATCGATGATTTGCACCTCAATTACAGTTAGTCAAACTATGGCATGTATCATTACGCTGAAAATGGTTTCCATTTTACATACATTTAGTCCTAATCTGAATCAAAGATTTAAAGTTAATAGGTGTCATCTACATGAAATTCCTAAATCCAACTCCGTCTTCAAACTTCAAGTATTTTAGGAAATTCTAGGCAGACTCATTCCCTTCTGAAAACAATTTACAGCTCAACCACCACCTTCTTATACGTCCACTGAGGTTAAATATATATACATATACTCAGTACAGATAGAGATGTGACAAAAGTATCGATACTTTATTAATATTGATATTTTCCTTTCAATACTAGTATTTTTTTTACTCGATACCTTTCTCCTATACTTTTACTGATATTAGTACACACAATCTCGTATCGGATCGGTATCGAAATAATCAACCTTTTTCTTAACTTCACTCATGACCAGGATTAAATGTTTACTAGGGTGTACTGTATGGAAGGACACTATTTCTAAATTATTATTCATTTTCCGCATGACGATCAAGAAGCAACTCTAGCAATCAATTCCCTTCAGATCATCATAATTCTTAGCTGTTTTTCATCATTGTTTTTCAATACAGCCTGATTCCTGACTGGGCGACGGGGCGAGTATCCAGTCTACTATCCCTTTATCAAGGAGCACGGTCAATACAAATTTAACCAAATATATTTTCGTGGAAATCAATGATCTCAGTCGACTCAAGGATGCCTCAATCAAACGAAGCAGAATAGTCTATGTGCACTGTTTAAGCATATAAAGCAGGGCAGGGTGTCCTTTCTTCTATTGTTTGTCAATAGTTAATAGGCTTTCTTGATAGTATACCCTCCTTAAAGGTTTAGAAAAGGTAAAACACACATAAAGAAATAATTACAAATAATACAGAGTTTTATTAATGAGACATATAACAGAGTACAGTATGTGATATCAAGGATAGTTCATTTGGCTTCCGTTGTCTTCTGTAATAAATATAATGTAATTGTAGAGTGTAATATCACAACAAGTAGATAAAGAAATACATAATAAACAGAAAACAAAACGTCCAGTATAATGAGACTTGTGAGCACAGGCAAATGAGCCAATAGTGGTTAACTGAAGCAAATTATTGTTTGGGATCAATATCCAGGATTATAAAGGCTCCCGAGAAGACAATCCTTACAACTCGCTCACTGCAACAAAGTGAACAGTGGCGGGACAATATTTATAAACATTTAAGTAATCCCTTGAACTGACCTCAAGAAAGAGCTCGCTCGGTTTAATGTATGTACCCCAAAGAATATGACCACTAACCCATAAGCTTGGGCTCACTCAGGTTCTTAAGAAGCCTGGCTACTTAGGCATCTAGCAATTATGCGATTAAACGCTCTATCTATGGCAACTAATAGTAGGTTAACATTATAGTCACAATGAAGAGGCGCTAACCTAGTCCCTCTTGTACGGGGATAATTATCCCCAGTTGGGGCAAAATAGCTACAGCCTAGAGTTATAGTGGCCACACTCACCAACAAAACTTGTCTACAAGGTATACCCAACTAGTCCAAGTACAACGAGTGTGTGACATAAGGAGGCCGCCTACACGGCTGCAAATAAACTCGCAATAGCGATATAAAGGCTTTCCGAGGGCAGAGCCAATAATAAGCAGTAAAATACAGGATCCCACAGAAACACAATAATAGATACTTAGCCAGGGCCAAGAGACCTAATTAGGTCATCAAAACACATTTAGCACTCCCCACTAGTGACTTAAGACATTTCCTTCTTGGCTATTCAAACAACATTGCCAAGCAACCAATTTGTCGTTAATTAGCCACATAGCCATGGTGATGGTTGTATATATAAACATGATTCTAAAATAACTCAAATTCATCCGGATAAACCGCTTAGCACATTAAACAACACAATTAGTACATATCGGCAAGAAACTATATCTGCTCATTGAGCTATCATGCCCCAGTTGACTCTTGTGACAACTCTTGTAATATCAGAATAATTAGTTGTATACTTATATACATCAATTTACCAGGGGATTGACTTAGAAAGAAACGAGCACTTCATGACTCCCAAATGAGTTAAGCCGGTGTTTAACCATCACATTACTCGTCGCTATACTTTCAGAATTACATAGCAAAAGATAAACAACTCGGCGAGCAACAGTACAAACCGTACGTAGACGGGAATTAGACAGTCCGGCTAGCGAACAGTCCGTGCGAAACCCTACTCAAACGTAGAAATCACCTGTGACAGCGCAGCGTTATTGTAGCCCCAGTGGTATAGCAGGTGGCGCACTTCTAGTGCACCAGCGATAGACTATGGTGGTGTTGGTGATCCAGATGAGGCGGGATACTACCTACGGGTAGCCCCTTGCGTTGACTCCACCGTACTCCATTCCGGCCAGGACCTACTCAGATTAACTGCTACAGTAGAGAAGGTACAGTTAGAGACCCGATCAGTCGTAAATCATTACAAGTTATGTCTCTTATTCTGCTTGAGTGGTATATTAAATCAACTTCAACACTGAGAAGGAAAAGGGAAGGGGAGAACAGGTGTCAGCCAATCACGTATTACAGCAACAGCACAGGTCATAGTGTTCATAAAAGGGCGAGGGGGTAATCTCATGCGCAGTGAGAAAGAGGATATATGAAACAAGTGAAGCCCCAAAATTACAATTTATTGATATGTTTGATTACTGAATTTGAACGAAATTAAGCTTATAGGCGATGACCTCGAAACACACTCACATATACATCTAGGTCATGGGGAGACCAATCAGTAGGGTAGTTCATGAAACATAGACGATCTCTTGGGTGGTGAAAAAGTCACATGATTGTGTGACCTAATATCCATTAGCTAGGCACAATATAGTGTATAAACGACGAATTTACTTAAAAAATAGCACCTCCCAGAAATGAATTATGGAATTTTTTTAAGAAGTTTGATAATGAAATAGCATCTTGTAAAATTGTTATTGTTTCAGAGGCCAAGCAAGACAAGTTCGCCAACTTAAATGGTTAAAGAAGGTTTAAAAAATTGATTGAAAAACTATATTACTAATTATATTTAGCTATTAAATAATTTTCCATTAGCTATATTTTCATGGACATTTTGAAATCTGGTATGTGAAAACCTTTTATTATATCCGTTATACAATACTATCTATCATGCTTTCCAAGTGCCAACACATAACATAAACGTGATTATTCTACGTTTACTATTATATGGTTAAATCATTATAATTTTCAGTCTTTAAATAAATATGAAAAACCCCTTATGATGCAAAAGTTGAAATAATTATTATTAATAGATAATTATTTTATTTTCCGGATTAAAATTTCAATACCGATTCTTACCGTTATCGATACTTTTCTTTCGATACTAGTGCGGTATATGTTTTTCTCCCGATACTTTTAATGAGTACAGTATCAATATTTTTCTTTCAATACCATATCCCTAGGTGCAGACTCCTTTAGCTACCTTACTCAGATACATTTCAACTCGATATATTTTTTCAGTGTGGACATTGAAGCCCACATACAATTTCCCAGGATTTCCCAAAAACGCAGTTATTCTTTAAATTGAATAATGACACATGTACATGAGGTTGGAACCCGGGACCTTTGGTTTTAGTAAGACAATAGTCTAACCGCTTAACTGTTTAGGAATAGCCCCGTACCCAAGGTCATTCTTCACTCATACTTTAGGGCAAAGTCTGTGATGGACGTGTGAGATTTGTCATACAAATATGAGGGATCAATTAAGATAACGAGCTATTAGATAACACAGCCAACTTCGACTCGGTAAGGCTTTATGCTGCCAAATGTACAGTACAACGACAACTGTACGAATGCGAATATCATGATGGGTTAAATAGCAAAGTTATCATATAAATCAGGCACATTTAAAAATATATCATAGTATTTTATTGAAAAATTACACCTGGACACGAGATTCGAACCCGTGCAGCTTATTAGTGAATATGTTTGGTAACATTAATTGTGTGTGGGGGAATTTGTTAGCAGACATTTGTATGATGGAAATATATTTGTCAGCGTGGACTACTAGACTTTAATCCTGCTATACAAAGTAAAAAGCTAGTGGGCTTTCATCATTGAATTAGTATTACATACCATTGAAGTAAATTATGTTACGAAAACTTGGATAATTTGGAAAATTTTGAATTATGTATTTTCTAAAGGAATACAAAATTCAGTTGATGGCATAAATTAGGATATTTAGGAAAAAGTAAATTCGTGAAGATAACCTCCAAAAATTATACGAAAGTGATTTATTATTATTTTGTGTTTTCAAACTATCTAGAAGATTAATTAAACTAAATCATACAAAAATTGCAATCGTCCTAAATCACAATGAAGGTTTTAATACATTTCCAAGCAATAATTCTACTTTAATGTTCTAAGAAGTTGGCACTTAAAGAGAATCTATGATGTATAACTGCTTTTAATTACATTATTGAATGTGGAGAAAATCTCTAACTTTTGCCAAATTTCTGATCTACCATCTTTAAATATTTCCTTATGTAATGACAAAGAGAGTAAAACATTGGCAAAACATTTTTGGCAAAAATTTCTTGATTATTACAAATTGTATTATTTAGTATTTAAAAAAATATCATAATTTTTACGAACTATTTATTTATTTATATTATATGTCATCATAATTTTACTCTATATATATAAACTAATTTTAACTTCTTACGCTATGTCATTAGTACCTAAAAACACATTACCGCACTCACAAAAATACACCACCTATCTCTATATTGAGCTAGTTCTATCTCAGTCCACCTGATTACACCCCATCTCTTTAAGGCAGAATAAATTAATTTTGTAATGTTTAAGAGAATTATTCGATAAATACCTTATAATGAGTGTAAAAAGGAGATGGTAATTTTTTTTAAAATTAAAATATCAATTAAAATTGAAACTTTTGCTTTATAAATATGGTAATTGAATTTCCAAAGATATCAATTTAACCTAAGAGACTAGAATATATAATATTACCTCTAAGTTTTGTTATCATATAAATACGTCAGACAAAAATATGTCATTGGGCTGGACTGTGAAGAGGTTATTCTCAATAAGGAAGACAGAAGCTCATCAGTAAGTCGGTTTTTAAGATAACCTTTCCTAATTTTCATGGTTGAAAACAATTGTTCACATGAGTATGAGGATGCAAACATTTCCATGTATTTTGGAAATGATTTACCAAGTTTGGAAAATTTTAGTTTCCCCAATTTGTTTTAATTCAGTTTTTGGTGTCTACAGCCCTCTTCACAACGTAACATACTTACATTATTTATCCCACCTGCTGGATTGAACACACCGGCGAGCCGTATTGGTTCCGTAGGCCGTAGATTACCCATCCTTGCCTTAGGGTGTGTTCTTTGAGCAAATTATATATATATATATATATATAGAGAGAGAGAGAGAGAGAGAGAGAGAAAGGAAAAACATTGAAAAAAGATGAAGAAAAGTGAGACTTGGCATGTGCTTACGTACCTATAGCTGCTCTTTAGTATATTATGAGCCTGAAGACTTGAATCATGTGATCACTGGTTTGTGATTAAAGAAGGTATCCATTAACTGCTCACTGCCAGTATATGCTGTTAAATATAGTAGTAGTTGTAGCAGTGATTCTTTCTATCAAAAATGTATCATCAAAGTTTACCTCAAGTCTAAAAAGTGTGTTTACTTAATGGATAGTAAGAAGGAAGGAATATTTTACTAGTACAGTGCCGTAAATAGGATATATCTCTAGTAGCAACCCACGGGCAGTCCCTAAACTTCTTACAATACTCCGAAATTTTGAACTATTTGTGGTTTAAATGTATCTTTATAAACACTTTTTAATTTTAGGATGAACACAGCTATTCTTCAGAAATATTTCTTATCTGTTGATTCGGACAGATTAATATTTTTGGAGACCCATTTAAAACCATTATTTTGTAATTACAATATTTTAAACCATATAAATCAAATACTACCTTGTACAAAAGTTACTTGGTCCCCACTACAACCTATACTCTAAAAACTGGCACCGTTTAAACCAAAAACTAAGCAGAATACAGAGTGCAGAAATGAAGTTCCTGAGAACCAAGATACAGAACACAGAGTGTGGCGGATACGAAATGACATGATAAGTAAATAAACAAGAATAAAATAACCACTGAGTGAAAAGATTGTCAAGTCTCGCCTAAAATATCAAAATACTCGTGCAAGCTTGCATCAAAAGTGAACGCAGCCTTTAAGACATCATTCTGGAAAAAAGACTGGACAACTGATGATGAGGAAATTGGGGTTCTAATTCTCGTCGAGTGTACAGAAGGTGTTTATTTCTTAAATTCTTTCCCACTATCTCTCTCTCCATGCAAATGCGGGTAAACTTCCTTTAAACTCAACATTCATCATTCCTAACACACTATCGTAAATTACTAATATGCATATAATCCGGGTGGATAGTGAGATGTGGTGACAAAAATAATTATATATAAAATAAAGTCTCGGAAGCCATGTTGTTATCACTTCTAGCGCGCTCTGCGCGTGGGTGAAAGAGGGAAAGAGGAATAAGGGTCGAGCTAGAGAATATTTATATGAACCTTGGCGGGATAAGGGTCGGGCGCGTTAGCACCCACGCCGCGTTTGGGGTGCCAGGGAAACACTCTCCTTAATTAACCTGCTTCCAAGGAGAGGAGTGGAGGTTGGTAAGTGAGGAGCACAGGGAGGGAGGGAGATATATACACCCTGTAAGAGAGGAATGCAGCCAGCGCCACGGGACGTGGATTACTACAACCGAGGTTTCTCTCACCCCCTCACCCTCACTCCTGCCCCTCTCCCGACAGTTCCTTTTACATTTGAAATATTTCATCCCACGGGAGCCCCTACGCTGAGATTGTTTACTCAAGGGAGAGGAAGAGAGAAAGAGAGAGTTTCACTCCCGTCAAACCTGCTGGTTGGTTTATCTTGTCTCAGTTACTAGAAGAATTATCTTGTAATTTCTTTTAACGATTAACTGTTTTTGTATTATCCTCAATAAAATACAACCTTCCTTGTATTTTGTTAAACTCAATGAACAACAGCCCAGTTTTCCAGTGGAAAACCTTATCTGGCAGAAAAGTTTATATCCATATTCACGTATTCATAAGTCAGCTCATGTTACCTGCAGCTGTCATCTTATATATATATATATATATATATACCGTTGCTCAGGAAACATCCGAATATACTAACCTACATTATTTCCATGGAGGTTCCTTTCATATTCCGAAGAGATGAGTTGAGGTTGATATTGAATATGAGGGTGAAGAATCAGTGGAAACTTTTAAACCTAACGTAAGCCTAAATAACCAAACCCTGATAACTGGTGGGATGATTACCCTTTCGGGAAAATTTCCTATGGTACCAGCTGGGAAACAAAACTGGCACTCCTAGGCTTGTATCCAGGTGCACTGACCACTATACCATGGGGCCGATTATAAAATAACACCAATGATATGGAAAATATTCTCATTTTTAACAATAAGAGAATCTTTGTGTTTTCTTATAGGCCATTCCTATGAACATCGGACGGTAATTATTAGTCTTACATGCAATCTATTGACATTAATGTTTTATTTGGACTCTTAAAAAATATTCAGGAATATTTACAGATTTATTTAGATACATTTTAAAACTAATTTCTGGGCATGAAAATTAAGCGCAAATATTTTTGAAATGGGCTTTTTGAGTGTGACGCCTTGGATTTGATAGCCATTACCAGGTTCGTATTTTTTATTATTTATTTGACCCAATAAAATATAGTTATGAACCACCCTTAGGGCTGAGTAGGGTAAGAGGCAGACTACAACTACAGAAGAGCACGCTTTGATTCAAAATTAGATTTGGGACTGGGCCAATCCTATTATTATGTGGTTTACATTTTTGCGCTAGAGTTTGATGTGTGTTTCATTAATATTTGTACGTTTTTACTCCATAGTTATTACGTGCACAATGTCTTAATAATCGTCTGGACTATACACATACCTAGGCATACACTAATGGTTAAAGGTGGGGATATTAGAATTAAGAATAAGTATCAAGTTTTCGTGGAGAAAGTAGGACAATACTTAAGAAAAACCGCTCTAATTAAATACGACAGGAATTTGAACTCAAACCTCATAAATAGAATAAATCCATTATATTGTGAGCCTGATGGATAGGACCTCGTTACCATTAATGCGTTTGTTCGATGTACAGTACTATCTGTTAATTATTGCTGTTAAAGATTTATATAGTTGATTAACACCCCTGTAAATATAGCTTAAATAGAAAGTGCACGTTAAAATCTGATGTCCAATACAGTTTTGCTATTGAATCAAGCAATTGAAATCTAAAAGAAATATTAATTAAAATGATAAACTGGTCATCAAAGGAATGTTTTGATTTAATTTATAAAACATTAATCAATTTAATTATAATGTGCTTTATTGTCTGGTATTTTTTAAATTATAAAATCTATCTTTTAATTATTGTTGAAGATGTATAAATAGAAGCATTAAAATCCTTATAGAAAATCAAATATCGCCTATTCTCACAATTTGGACTTTAGTTTTCATTTTAAAATGAATCGATTAGTAATAGCTTGCGTTTATCTTAAATTACATATACAATTTGAAAAATAAAATTATTACATGATAAAAAAGTTACTTTAAAATTAGTTTAGAATTCTTAAAATTACATCCACTCAAATATATTTATATATTGATCTTAAATCACATCTTTATTAATTTACCACGTGACTAAAGTAACCAAAACCAAATAGGAGCCTGAATTAGTGCTTTTATTAAATAAAAAACTGAGGAAGGGTTTCTATCGTGTTATCTAAAATTGTCGATTCCAAAAAGTAACCCTCCCCCCTTTTTTTATTTGCAGCGTGAATCTACCAAATTGTGGCTGGTTTATGAATTGTGCTCATAATAACACCGATCGCCGTGTTTTGTTTCCCAGTTTGACATATCGGGAGAAGGGGGAGGTACACAATATAAATTGGTCCCCTATTGTGGGGGCTTCTGTGATAAGTGATAAAACTAGGGGTATGGTTTATATTTTCCTGATAACCATAATAATTTACACGGTAATAAATGCTACCTAAGGGAAGGGAACGAATTAATTAAATAGAATGGAGCGTGGGCTAGGAGGGAGGGAGGGAGACTTTTTAATTTGAAATCATTGGGCATCGGCTACCAGTTACTGGTACAGTCACAGCCACGTTGAAGGAAAATTATTTGATACTTGATAAATAATACGATTTGATTTAATGTGTTCACACATCGAGTCACGTTTCCTTAGGCCGTTCCCTTTTTGACAGTTATCGTCAATTTTGACAAATGTAAGAAGTGACGTTATGTCAAGACTGTCACTTCCTATAATTTACCTGGTTGCGTTCCCATGAGAGACTTCTTAGTAGGCCATCCTTATCTCTGGGGATCTCTGGTTTTATTCTAAGTAGGTCTTAACATTTTGTAGGTTGAGATGTGAACTCGTTGCATTACTCATATATGGTAACTTTATTTGTAAGGCATTAAGTATACTACCACTACTATATTAGGTTAAGTTAGTTTAGAAAAGTGTGTTATCTCATGTGAATTTGGTTTTAGAATGTACTCATTTAACACCTCAAAATAATAAAATAACTATTTCACATTGTAATAATAGTTCAATATTGACAATATATTAATGTATCCTACTTGTAATAAAAGCTGAGAGTTATTAGACAAGTAATGGTCATTTTGAACGTCTTTATTAGAGTGGACACTAAACCAAGCGGTCTAATACGTTAGACTATCTTGCACTTGGCAGATTTTAGGGTAGTTTTTATATTCTATTGTCGTTACTCCCCCAACCCGTGGGCCAGCGTGTCAGGATGGCTTAGTGGAAAGGGTGGGCAACGTCAAATATTATTATTATTATTATTATTATTATTATTATTATTATTATTATTAGAACCACGTCTTACTACCCGTTCGGGTTGTACGCACTTACGCTAATGTGTAATGGTAGGGTGATTGTGAGATGAAATGAAGGACCTACAGTTTAACGTGGAATCCGAACCACGGTGGAGGCCTGGCATTCCTCAAATTCACAAGATGTCTTGTCAGAGGTGAAGGAAGGGTTTGGTAATCAGATAAATCTTTGCCGGGACCGAAGATTGAACCCCGGCCGCCAGCATAGAAGTCTGACACCTTACCCCTAGACCGCCAGGTCACCAACGGCAAATAATTGTGGGGTTCGTTTTGATCTTGTTTATTTAAATAGATTAATCTACTAAATGAGTGTATAAATGTGATGTAGGTTTTAGAACTATTTGAAATAGTTTGGAAAAAGTTCCTCATTCTATCGATATCCCTACTCAGCGGTTCCGC
The DNA here is from genome assembly GCA_902141375.1 of Timema poppense. NCBI lineage: Eukaryota > Metazoa > Arthropoda > Insecta > Phasmatodea > Timematidae > Timema > Timema poppense. The sequence continues at coordinate 54,316 of CABFOV010000101.1, forward strand.
GTCATGACCTATCTTCAGTGTTATAGCTCTAGCTGGTCTCGAACACACGGCCACCCGGTGTGGCCTGGTCACTCCAAGCTATTGCTGGAGTACCCCTTTCAAATTATAAAATTTTTGTCGATGCCAACGTTTTGTACTAGTTTGGTACCATTTTGTAATTGAAACAAAATGTCACGTACCCCCGCCCATTTTGAGTAATTAGCATAACTAAGTTGCCCCTTCAGTTAATGCTGGATTACCACTCTCGAATTTTGAACTTTTTTTTCGATGCCTACGTTTTGTACAGTTTGTACCTAAAACAAAAATTTTGTACTTCCACCAATTTTGAATAATTAACACATTAAAGTGGCCACTTCAATTTAAGGGACGACTATAACCTTAGAATTTTGAACTTTTGTTGATTTTGGGGGTACAAAACAAAGTTTGGCTATAAATTAAGATTATTTAAATCGTTTTATTACAATAACATTAGTTTTTATTGAACAATCTTATTCTCTACCATATTATCTAAAATATGTTTCTATTGAGCTAATTTGATCTCGGATTATATTATTCCATATTTAATTAACTAGGGAAATGTATTTGTGCTACTTGTATATATTTTCATTTAGTAATTAAACCCGCCTTCTCCCAACAAAAGGTCAAACATTCAAACACTCTGGGAAAACACTGTAAACTTATTATTATAAAAAAATAACATTACTGATTAAAATAGGCTCTCATTAATATATAAAAATAAATTTTTAAAACAAGATTCGATTTCATTTATGGAACTATGCACATCAAAATTAATCTGTTATATATTTTTTGTTGGTTTTACTTTAACGGTTGTTTAAGGAACCCTGGTTTTATTCCCGGAAGCAAGAAGGAGGAGATTCTGATATAGTTATTATTTACTATTTGTGTAAGGGTTCATCCTATTTTCTAATTAGTAAATAGCTAGACGCTAGGAACCTCCTTCGGTGCCTGCATGTTCTAAGCCGTAATTCTGCCAGTAGAAGAACAGGGAGGCCAATGCTCTAATACCTACCGGATCTAGGCTACTGAGGGTGTTTGTTTCCTAAGTGGTGAGCTATTCTCTTTTTACGTTCATTAGGATATTGGACTATTTCTACTAAATTATACCTTTTTCATCCATATCCTAGCAATATAATTAAACGCATGTGTTTTGAATGGACACCATAAGTATTATTTTTGTACGCCTTCTTAATTTCAACGTGATTTAGAAAATAATTACATTCCTATTTATAGACCTGAACCCACCAATGGTAGACCACTCAGCTCTAGCTAAATACAGCAATCTGTATTAATCAACAAAACATTAAATAAGTTATACAAACATTAATTTTAATAAACAATTCAACTGGTAAACCAAGAGCCTGAAGTTTCCATAAGGAGTCCCTAACCACTAAACCACTTTGAAAGAGAAGTATCTTCTTTGATAATGTGGGGGAGTCTACACCCCTCCTAATTCTCTATCAATTCCGCCCCCTCTGCTCCCATTTTCCGATCTGAAGACTTGTCCCCTTGACCTCATTGTATCAGTCATACACACACGCGTGGACTTTCATTGACAAGTAATCCTATTAGTGGGGATAGTGCTCATTTTTATCTTGGGACGTAACACACATGTGATCCACCCCCTTGCACTCTTTCAATTCCCCCTCTCCACTCTCTTCTAGTTACACACGTATTTTCTACTCTGCTATATCCGGTTAGCGGGGAATGAGCCGATTTAAACGATTTGCAGGCGGCTTTGGTTGGTAGACTCTTATGTGTGTTTTTTCTTCAATAATCTCTATCTTGAAAGTACTTAACGTGTGTATATATAAACGTGCATAAACACGGGTTAGTATTTCTTTGATTATATTTATAGGTTTGTAACCTTTCTTTAGAGATGCTTTCGTATAAATTGGGCTGTCCTATATGAATTAAATATAGTAAAGGTGGTATGCATGCATGTAAGTACGTACGTATGTATGTATGTATGCATGTATGTATGTATGTATGTATGTATGTATGTATGTATGTATTTATTTATGTATGTATGTATATATGTATCTATGTATGTATGTATGTATGTATGTATGTATGTATGTATGTATGTATGCATGCATGTATGTATGTATGCATGTATGTATGTATGTATGTATGTATGTATGTATGTATGTATGTATGTATGTATGTAGGTATGTATGTATGTATGTATGTTTGTTTATATACGTATGTGTACTTCAATGAACAAGTAGCAGCTCTGGTCTAATAAACTGAGATTAGTGGTAGGAAAGATTGTTGTGCTGACAACATGACACCCCCGATACGCATAAGCTGGAACTATATTGGCCACCAGACGACCATTAGGTCGGTATTGTTTGATGGTGGGCTTATGTCATGGAGTTATATATTATATACACATATGTTTCTAGAATAATATATGTGTGTGTCCGTAAGTATGCATTATGTATGTGTGTTTGATTTTGTATATATATTATAAATGTATGTGCATTCGTCTGGGTTCAATATGTGTCTAGTTGACCTTGGGGTTCTTGGCGTAAAGTGCTTGCCTCAGGACTCAATGTTTGTTGGATAAATTTCAGCTGAGATCAACGGATTTTTGTTGAGCGATCAAAACCCGTAGCACAACTTCCTTCCGAGGAGAATTAAAACCGTCAATCCCATGTCGATTGTTACATGTACAAGAACCCTCAAAGTTATGTGAAAAAGTTTTTTAATACCTTTCCCGGCAAAATTAGTAGGTCCTTTCGCTCACGATTGTATAAGTTAGCCTCAAATAAATAAATGATATGTATGTATGTATGTACAGTACGTATGTATGTGTGGTTGTGTATACATACAAATGTATGCAATCATTCATTAATTCATTCATGTAGATAAGGACATTTCCGCTTCTGTAAAGTACCCTAAAATTCATTTTCATAGAAAAAGAAAAATAGACACTTGTGGTTGTTTTACTAATCAAGCATTTTCTCATATTTTAAATAACAAACAGATTTCATACAAGTTCGTCGATATTGTTTTAATTGATTTCACACTTAATTTTAAATATGAAAAAATAAGTGTATGTTACAGTCAAAATATCTAATGCGTGTAGTTAGGAAATATATATTTGAGAGTTTATATTATTTTTAATATAGTAATTTCAAAATAGGTGGTCAAGGACCTGATCTAATGATAAAGGAAAAAAAGTTAATACACCTTGATTAATGTCGAGAGAATATAGAAAAACCGGCCTCATAACTGTTTGGGGTCTGAGCCACAACCTTCCCGTCACCATAAAACCAAAACAAGAAGAGATTGACGCATTTGTTCACGTTCCCAATGGTGCGGTTTTGTTTCAGTATTGATTCGTCGGAGACAACATTCGGTTCAAACGATCTTTGGTCTTTACTTCTCCGATAGAAGCTCCCATCTCAGGGGATGGCTAAGATGGAAGGATATCTCCTCCCCTGCCAAGATTTGTAGTTATTTGTAGTAGGGTGCATCTCTCTCTTTCCCTCTTGACTTAATTTCTCTGCCAATGAAATACAACGACAGGGAATAAATAAAACTCTTAAGTGCCACATAGTCTTCAGTCAGTAAATACTGCTTTGTGGCTCCTCGTAATTTACAAGGACTGGCGCATACGACTTTTACATACATACGAAGTGTACAGAAAGTATTGTGATACTATAAAAAAATCTGAAAACATTTTTGGTTAGTGTAATAATACTTGTTTGTGACCCCTTTAAGTATGGACCACCAAGGATCGAAATACAGACTCTTACAATAAATAGCCTAAGGGAAAGTAGGCCTATCTTGATGACCAAATGATATAATATTAACTCTACTGCCAGATATATGATAGCTATGTGATAGCTACACGAGCAATTAATATATTTGGATAAACAAATTGGCTGACTTATTCAAGAGAAACCATTTGAAAACCATTATTTATTCCTTATATAAACAACGCGAGCATCAATTTTTATAAATTTATAATTTATTGTTTTATTCTACCAATTGTATTGACATTTTATAAAATAAAATGTATATAATTACTTAAATATGTTAATTCCTAGACATATCAATTTGTTATACATAACCTTGCATTTAGCAATTTAATTGTCATTCACACTCATTCATACTAATGTTTTAATTTATTATTTATAATTGTTGTAAATTTTTTTTAAATTTAATTAAATCATCATAATATCTATTTATGTTCATATTTATCAAGAATATGTTTCTTTTCTTTTGTTATATATATTAACTTTGACTACTTGATGGGGTGCAAAATTGCAAAGAAATAAGTTAATTAGACGTATAAGCCGTATGGTTAGTGAAAAATGGTGCTAAAAAAAAATAATAATAATAAAATAAGTTGATTACTTTGATTATAATTTCAATCTTTCTTAACTTTAGAATTTCGAATAGAAGCAAATGCATTTTAGAAAGGAGGCATTGAAAAAGGGTAGCTGAAAATGTACTGTATGTATGACTAATTCAACTCGGATAGCTAGAAAAATCTCTAATTTAGAAACTCTAAAACGGGGGACCAGAAGGTGAGGTTGGGCTATCTAAACTTACAAAACTAGTAGTAAAAAGTAAAACACCTAACTAGTGGAAACCAGGGGCGGTACGCCGGTTTGGGGGAGAGGGGGGGTGTTGGGGTGTCCCTCCCCACCAATGTTATTTTAAAGCTTGAAAGTTGGAAGTTTTGTGAGATTTTATATCTGGAGCTGAGAAATTCTAGGCTTATTTTGTACCCCATTAATGTATATTATGAAAATCCTTAACCACAGACTTGTACAGACAAATTTAAAATTCCCCAACGGCTGATCCCTACTCTACAAAAAAATCCCAAATTCAAAAATCGTCAAACATTTAAAGGAGATTCCTTGTTTAGTAGATTTTAGAAAGCTTAGTTAATCAAGAATTCTAGTAGAGCATTTGTCAGTAGGCATAGACAACGGTTGGTGAGTGTAAGCAGAATGCGGTATGGAAACGAATCATGAGGGAAAATGAGCTGCCCATTAGCAAATTTTCACTCAGCTAGTAATGCTTGAAGTGGCAGCACTGTCAGACAATATTTTATTTATGGTTTAGTGTGTTTAGTTGTGACTTACGTGGCTGCTAGAGTGTCACAATTTTATTATTCAAATTATCATATGTCGTACAGCCAATGATTTAATTACGGCTTTATTAAATTTTGAATGCATAAATGCAGTGAATGCTACGCAACATTTTATTGTTTTCTTATCGACAACTCTGACTGATGAAATGTGGACATTGAGGTTAATCTTAATTTGACTTCTGAAATACACACTCATTTTTCTAGCAAGTATCTATACTAGTTTAATTGTAATAATGTATCTAATTTAATTGTTTATTAAAATAGGCTTTCATGAAAGCAATTGAAATAGGCTCAAAGCAACAATGAAGGAAGAGGAGTAATAGGGCTATCTTACATTGTTACAACCCTTAAAATTTTCATTTGATTAAGTAGATTAAATTAAATATAATGTAAGTTTTTTTTTCACCATTTAACATTTTCAAATTTGCGATTAATTTTTTAATTCGTTATTTAGTGTTCGATTTGCATGATATTTCGTATAACCATGTTGCTTAGCGTGTTGATTTAGAATTTGCCATAAGTTATTTAATAAAATGTCAGGGGAAGCCCCTTCACCCTCACGTGCTAAATTGCAATATGTTTTGAATAGTTTATTGACGTACTAGTATTAACATTTTAGGGTAACTTCTATGAGGTTATGAAGCAGGACATTGGTAGACAGGTATCAAAATACTTAGGAATATCGATAAATTCCATTTTTATTACTTTATTTTACAGTTGAAAATATTTTTTTAAACATGGCCAAATTTCTATTATTTTTTATAAAGCTACGAGCGAGTTCTACATCTCCGGAAGCTTACTAGTTAAATATTGTTTCCAACTCTGTTATAATAAAGCAGCTGTTTCCCGCTTGGGGGTCGCAGCATGTTTTGGGTGGGGTCGCAATATAGAGGTTTTAGCTTTATATTTACTTTTTCAAGTACTTTAATGATTATAAGAAGATGCAAAATTATAATCGAAATGTAGGTTGTTAAAGTGCTAAAAACGACCTAGTTATTGCTTATGTTCCTTTTGGATATTTCATTCTGATAGCTTCTTGATGGCTTGTTTACTGTGGAAGACTTCTAATGCTGCTAACATAATATAAAATAATCCCCCAACACCAGGCAGGTTGATTCTATTTTACTACATATTAGTTGCATATAATCATTATTATAAGCAATTTATAATAATTAATACAAGCATCAGTGGACATGCGGTTTTAATGTCACGCTCTTTTGGTTTGATTTGTTAGTGAAGGTGAAGTAAGGATTTCTATTCCCTCCAAGCAAATTAGTGTCAATTTCCTCTCCATTTTACCTAGCTCACTGGTGAAGTTAACTCTAGATAGTCCGGGGTTGTAGTAAAACACAGTGAAAAAAACTTAAAAACTGAATTTTAACACTTTTAATTTTTCAAAGGGAAAAGAGAGAAAAGTTGTGGTTATAAACTACAAAATGTTGGAAACCGCTGTAATAAAGTCAGTAAATTTTTACTTTCTCGCTATCTTACAGGTAGAGAAAGTATAGTGATCGTCAAAAAAATCGAACTCAAGATTTTGATGAATCTTGACGTTTCATGACCCCCCTAATTCAAAAAAGTTTTTTTGACTTCCCGTCTGTCTGTTTGTACCTCCAACTAGAGCCTAAACTATTTTACCGATCGGGCTAAAACTTGATATCTAGGGTTTCCATAGGGCTGCCACGAGGAGTTTTTTGGAATTGGATATCTTATCCTAAAATTGAGGGTAGTTTACTGAAAGGCAAAAAGAAAAAAAAAGTCAATTTTCTCAAAATCGCCTATAACGATTTTGATAAAATTTAATTTCTAAGCATTTATAGATATTTCAAAAAAATGGTTACTTTCAATATTTCGGCAAAACTACTTTAAGGGCTCCGGTTTTATGCTTAATTTATTTTTATAATATCTCCAAAACTATTTGAGATATGAGATTACTTATCGTTACAAATATTTAAGTCTCATTATAATACAAATATTTTATAGAAAGCATATTTTTATAAAACCAATAATTTTCAAGCTATACTTAAGTATATATATTTTTTAACTTTTCGAACACAAAAGATAAAAGTATTGCGACCGCAAAAGAAAATCTAACCCGAAATGTTGATGGATGTCGACGTCTCAAGACCCCCCAAACCCTAAAAAGTGGTCTTTGCAATGACGTCTGTCTGTGTGTCTGTTTAAACTTAAAATTAAGAATAGTTTAAGAAAGGGTGAAAAGATAAAAATCTATTTTCTCAAAATCGACTCTAACGATTTTGATTAAAATTCGTAATTAGGTGTTGATTAAGATTATAAATAAACTGTATATTTTCATTTTACCTTGAAAATGAATTTTAGGATACTTTACATAAGCAGAAATTTCCGTATCTCCGCAACTATTTGAGATACTAAATAACTTTTCATTGTCAAAATTGTAGCACTATTAAAAATAAAAAGGAATATATGAAATATATTTTTATTAATCCAACCGTTTCTGAGACATTGGCAAATATATTTATATGATTTTGGGAGCTTTAGTTGTTTAGAGATACTACTTAAGTTTTAACGCAATAATTTTCCAATGCCATAGAGTAATTAAATATAAGTAAGTCTCTTAAGAACCTATGTGGTTTTTCCTTAAACTTCTTAGGAAAAATGTTTGTACAACAATGATCTATATCAATTTTAGACTCAATAGTAATTATTTATATTTTTATCGACCAAAATTTATAAATGAAGAAATTAATAGCAATGCGATGGCATGAAGATTTGCAACATCTAATAAAATGTCGAAAATTCTAACTGAAAGTTGAAATTTTAATACGAAGTGTTGACCCTTGATGACCTAATATTGATCTTTTTTATCGGTCCAAACATACAAATGAGGACATTAATTCTTTAAAAACAAAATTATAAAATTTAAAACAGGGACTAAAAAAAAGTTACATAAGTATAGTACAATTTATGCTTGGGTTTGCGAGTGTATATTATCTCGTCTCACATATATTACGAGTTTCGAGTAAATATCTGCATTTTCAAACAATAGAACTAAAAAGTCCATCCGGTATTCCTTATCATTTATTTAATCTAAAATACACGATTTTAACAATATCTGAAAATCTAAATCAATTTATTTAAGCTCAGACGCAGGAAAATTGAAATAAATAATAATTCAAGTTGCACTGATAAAGCTTGCAGCTTTAAAAATCCATTATAAACAAATAAACCAGACTGTCACTGGAGAAAGGGGAGGGGGGGGGGAGTGAAGTTGGGGGCTCAATCCACCCCCTAAATTATATGAACAAAATATCTTTATTTATGGTTCAAACAATATAAAAATTAAGATACAAGTACAAATTAGGGGGCTGTGTTACCATAAAAAGCACTTCATACAGCTTCTAGAAGTGTTTAATAATATTTATAATTTTTTCTAGCGTTCGGCAGTTAGGGGGTTATGTTGCCGTAGAACAAACACTATATATAGATTCTAGGTGTGTTTGATATCTAGAAATTTTTCTAGCCTTCATCATCCAGGGGGTTATGGTTCCATAAAAAAAAAACACCTTCTAGGTGTGTTTGATATCTAGAAATTTTCCTAACCTTCGGCATCTAGGGGATTATGGTGCCATAAAAACACTTTAGATAGCTTTTATAGGTGTTAAATATCTAGAAATTTCCCCAGCCTTTAGGATTTAGGAGGTTATGGTGCCATAAAATAGCTTCTAGAGATTTTTAATATTTAGAATTTTCCAATCCTTCGGCAGTTAGGGCGTTATGTTACTACAAAAATACACTTCAAATACCTTCTAGAGGTATTTAATATTTAGATTATTTCCTAGCCTTCAGCAGTTACAAGGTAATGTTGCCATAAAAAAAACACTTCATATAGCTTCTAGAACTGTTTATCAATTAGAATCATGTCTAGCTTCCGGAAATTGGGGGATGTGCCCACCAAACTCCTCCTGAAATTATTTGCTGGCTACGGCCTTGAAAATAAATAGATACATTTAAAAATACAGTTGCCTAATCACGCCCCCTTACNCGTAAATTCGACACTTTCTTTACTCATGAGGGGCAAACTTCATGGTAACATCCCCCCCCACACACACACACACACTTTCTTAACATTACGCTTCTTGTATTATCCTTTGCTACTTGGGAATTTCTATAATTTCGAAATGCTTAGAGTTGGGAAAAACACTGGTTCATCCCTACCCCCCCTACTCCAAATATATTTTGTGCAACGCTCCTGATGAAAAATGAACATTTAAAGTAAACATGTTGACAAAGTCAGGTGAACCCTAATGTTCCTTTTTTACGTTCTCGTTTCGATTTGTTTCTGTAACAATGTCTTTTATTTCATCAAAGCGCTTTGGTAAACTGGAATATATTTTTATTCCAATAGTTTTTCTTATCAATGTTTGCTATTCCCTTTCTCTTATCTTATTATAAACCTTAAGCAGAGACTGCGCTGTCAATGGAACGCGTCCATTTGCACACTTAATCTGTCACTATACACATGGATTGGATACTGATTTGTTTCAAATATTGCATTTATTGATTGCCATAAATTTAATGTTTTACGATTTTTTAACCTTTCCTTTTTTCGTATTTTATAAATAGTTTTTTCTACATAGGGTCATGGAAGATACCACCAAGATTACGAATTATAATCAAATGGCTCACATTTTTAGGCAAAGGCATCAGAAAGGGTATGTGGCTCACAGTACCATTAAACTATCTCTTAACCTGAAGGAACCGGCTAAAATTATTAATCACACCTCCAAATGTACACCTGAAAATAAAATTTTAGTTGTATTGTTTGAGGGGGGGGGGGCCTATATGTTTCACTAGTTCTGAGTTCAAACTTCTGTCTTTTTATTCATAGATGGGTTCACTTATGTTCACCAATTCCTACTGATGGTATTAACTATCGTAATACAATTTAATAATAACATAATGTATAATTTTTAAAAACTTCAACTGAGAAATATGGTATAAATATAAATTTAGAAGAATCTCCCTGCTTCATCTAGAATAATTTAAATAATGGACTAGTTTTTAAATGATAGATTACCCTCCTACACCCTTCCAGTTTTTAAATGGAATATTTTTGAATACTGTCCCTCCCGATTTAGCACTGCTATGTCCACCCACACTTAAGAGGGCTATGGTCCATAATTCCTTAAGAGTTCCGTCTCCCTATTGTCTAAAAAAAAGGGGGGGGGAGGAAGGGTATAAAAAAAAGGGGGGGGGGAGGAAGGGTTGGGAGTTGAGACTACAAGGGAAGGGAGTTTGGTGGATATGTTGCAGTAAGAAGAACTCGAAAATTGAGAGCCACCCTCTAGGTTCTACTCTTTACACCGCCTCAGAATGGGGCGAATCTTTTTATCTTTGGCCGTGTGCTAACAGCATCCTATTCTAATCTCGCTGGTGGACAAGTGAATACAAGGAAATGGTTTTAGGATCTTCCAGTACTTGCATTTTACTGTTAATTTAGTTTAAAGGGCGTGCATTAGTAAAACTAATTCGTAAATCCTAAACAATTCAAGCTTACAGCAGTACACTACTTACAATCTGACCTGAGGTCATCCAATATAGCTAATTACAAAAAAAGGTGTACGGTCCGAACGGGTGGTAAAATGTGGTGCTAAAAAAAATTATAAAAATCTCATCCTCTCTTCAAGATATTTTAGTATCAATGATTTGGATTTTTTTTAAAACACGCATTTTAAATTGTTTTGAGTGCTATCGGGAAGACTTAAAGGGTTTTTGTAGAACTATAGTTGACATTCTTTACCATTTCGTCATGGGTTCGTGAATCAAACCAAGTCCCTTAAGGGTGTATAAGCAAGTGTATAACTAATTCGAACATTTGTTTACTGAGGGCGGTGAAGAGAGGGTAGGGAGGATTGAAATAATCTATTCTTTCGTGATTAACACACTTTTGTTCCAAGGTAGACATCGTTAAAAACTTTCTTTGTTATTTGGATTGTTATATAAAAAATACTATATTATTTAGAGGCGTTCTAGTTATCTTAAAGTAAAACTTAAATATGGCTCAATATATACTTTCAAATTTTCTTTCATGGCAATGAAAATATACTCGTAAGTTAAAGTTCCTAAAAATGTTCATTTCAAAATCACTTGAATAGCATTTATAGATAAACTACAGTCCAATTTTAATAAGAAGGGCATTCCCTATCTGACAACATGAAACACTATGTATGATAGCTCCTGTATGCCTATTAATACGTACTGTACATTTATAGGGTATGAAGCTGTCAATATTGATTTATTATTAATGTATAATATATATAATAAAACTATTTATATAGTAAAATGTTAATATTGACCACGAAAATGATGTTTTTTTTCTAAAACACCCTTCCTATGAAAATTGGACTTAAATAAACTTTATACAATAAGTCTGTTATCACGATTTATTGCCAGTGTACTTACGATTAGAGAATTAACCTAATCCATTATAGGACAAACATAAAAATAGCATTAATATAACACTAAGTTAAAAGGTAATAACCAACATTTTAAAATCTTTGTATATCTGAACTAAAACCTTGAGTGAAGTCACGAAGTTGCAGAACTTGAGGCTTTGGAAATATTTTAAAATAAAAATTATAATAAGATTATATGAAACTAGATTTTGATACAAAATAAAAATTTTGTTATAAAGAAGTGAGCCAACTAACCTTCCAAGGACAAGTTTATTTTCAAAGGATATAGTGTAGGAGGTTTGAATTTAAATATTATAGACTAAAGATTCATTGCCATTAGATTATTTATTTGGTCTTCTTTTTAATCCACTCTTTTATGCGAGACTTTTATTGAATAAAATGTATAAACAAAATATTACGTTTATTTATGAGAGTTTATTTTTTCACTATGTTTGAACAATCGTCCAAGCTATACGCACACATGAACTGCGATAATGGAGAATAAAAAGTGAAGTTAGATTTTTAGAGAACATATATTAATATTTTAGTGGAGGCTGGGCTATGAATCATGTATGAAAGCACCTTCAGTACACTTGACCGGGATTCAAACCCTCATCTTTCTATTATTGGAATCAAGTCCAACACGAGAGTTACGAATAAGACCATGGGAACACCGATACGGGGCTGAGAGAATACTAGTTTTTGCACCCTCTTAACATGGAATATGGAAGGGGATGCGAGAAAAAGCCAATGTTTTTTAACTTTTTATGGCAACACTTTTTTAGCAAAAATAAATCAAATATTGCTCCATCACAAACCTAGAATTTAATTTTCTTCATATGGTGACCTCAATATTTGTTGAATATATGTTAAGGGTGTCCTGGAATTTAATGACAACGTTTTCTTTACATTTAAAAAGTTTATCATCTAATGTCGCTATGCTCATGATGGATATTCAGGAACTATTGATATCACCATGTGAAGAAAATTAAACTATGTTTATATTGGAGAAATACATTTGATTTATTTTGGCCAAAAAAGTTTTGCCATAAAAATGACAAAAAAAACACTAACCTTTTCTCGCATCCTCTTCTATCCTTAAGGGTGCGGTTTAATGGATTTGATTACTTTTCACAATATATAGTATTAAAAATTAATTTTAAAAGATCATAAAAATTAAATAGCGTATCAACAAATCAACTAAAATACCCAATAAAATTGTAAAATGTAATTAAAAATATGTTGAAATCTTTCATCCCAGTCTCTTAATACAAGTTATTAGAAATATTTTTTATAAACTCGTAATTATGGGTACATTCACTGGATTTCAGACCCATCTAATAGGATTTTATTGTGACAGGAAATCAGAGATCGAATCTAAGAAGGCTGGACTTAAGGTATTTTCTTACATCTATTACTGTTTCCAGCCTGTGGCCTATTTTTATTCAAGTCATATATTTTCCAATGCCGGCTTGCTGGGCCTGTCATAGCTATTTAAGGTATTAAATGCTAAGTAACCTACCACTATCCCTCCACACAAATGTGGTTGCATATCATCTCAATTTTACTTTGCTAACATATCCACCCCACTGGCGTAATTAAAATGCATTTGACCTAGATACGTAGTATAAAACATTAAAAAAAATAAAAGTAAATTATTTTTAATGTATTTATTAATTTCATAATTTTTTACTTAATAATTTTAACCCCTTATCAGTATTTCTCTGCGCCTGTAAAATTTTGTTCAGTGGACTTGTCCATGTTTGTAAATAGACGCCTCAATTATGCAAAAGATATATTAGTAAATAATTTTTCTTATTTTATAATTGCAAATTAACGCAAGGTATATTGAAAAAGACACGATGGCAATGGAAATTCCCCTTAATCACACAGCCATGTCCTTAAAAAAAAACTATTTCAGAGAGCTCAGCGAGTGTAAGGGTTGGAATTCAAATGCTAACGACGTCATATTTTAATATCTGCCGTCACCCCCAAAATGTTCCTTAAAATAGGTTACAGTGACACCGAACTCTGGTCATGACTTAGAGAGGGTTCGTAAACAAACATATCAAAGACCCTCTGACCTTTCCTCCCACTCTCATAGGTCATATCTCTCTTTTTTTGGTGTTTGGTGGGAAAAAATATTGTGTGGGAGGGGCTCAACCCACATAACTTTATGACCATATTAATGGACCTTAGTTGTAAATACTTGACAAAACCAAAAGTGTAGACAATTTTTTCTTTTACAGAGCTAAGATGTATATAGTTATATATAAATTTGTAGATAAAATAGATAAAACAGCTATATTTATTTAAAACTCTAATTTATTGACAAATTATGTTTATGTAAGATTTCTAGCTTGACAATTAATGGGATCATTGTAAGTTCTGACTTCTAAGTGACAAAAACAACATAGCTTTAAAATTGTTGTTCGTAGATAAAAATATTATGTGATTTGAGATATGCAAACTCTTTTTTTATTCATAAAGACTGTTTATCACAATTTTTTACATAAATATTAAGTGTTTCTTTTAGCACCACGTATTACTACTAATTCAGGCTATATACCTATGTCCTAATTATGCTAAAGGTTTAGGGATGAGGAAGGTTGAATTTAGAAGCAAAATACCCGCATTTGCGTAGAGAGTGTAGGAAACCAATTAGGGAAAACCACCTTCAGTATACCCGACTGGTATCGAACCACGATCTCCCCATAATTGGCAGTCTAGTCTACCGTGAGAGTAGTGCTTTAGACAATACGACCAAAAAACGAGTCATATGAAGTTGAATCAAAAATATTGTTATATATACAGTCTAACTTGGTTATAATGACCTCGGCTATTCCACCAACTCAGGCGTAGCATCATTTTTTCAGCAGTCCGGTCAAAATGTATTCTATTACCGTAATAAAAGCCTCTGTTTTAGCGTCACCACCACTTGGTTGTAGCGTCAAAAACTTCTTAGATATTTTACTTCAAATTGTATTTAAATGTACTTATATGTAAAACAAAATTAACTGAAACAATTTCCAATTCCCACAGAGGTTTATTTTATAGCAAGCTGGAAGTTAACTGGTCATACAGTGCGTTGGTCTAATAATAGACTGAATGGCAAAACAAAGTCAGGGAGAGGGTTTCGGGAATCATGGCTGCTTCAAGGTCAAAATGAAGAGAAGACTAACCCTCCTTCATTGTCACTGAGCTGGTTAGAACTGTCTCGTTTAAGCTCAAAGCCAAGTTTTTTTTAAGTTCAACTTTAGTTTTGGTATTCATTGTGTAGTCATTATTCGTGGGCCAACATTTTTTATAATCATGGCAATTTGTAGTACAAAATGAAAAGTTATGTCTATTCAAGAGACAGTACGTGTCATTAGAGCATGTGAAAGTGGACGGAAAAAGGCTGATGTATGCCATGAGCTTGTATTAGTGAATTCTTCTGTAAACGTACTTCCTTATAAGCTCTTATAACGTCATTCAATTTGTTTGGCCCCTTCAATGACGCTATAACCAAGTTTGACTGTATGTATGTATGAATATATATATATATTTGTGTGTGTGTGTGTGTGAGACAGAGAGAGAGATAGTGAGAGATTATTCATATCGTAATTCTTTCGTTCAGCTAACTTAATATTTTTATAAAATTTTAAGGATAGATTTGGGCAGTTGATCTAATTTTATTGATGCACATTGTCAGAAATGCACCGAGTAAGAATAGGTCATACATAGCGATACTACTCTGAAGCGTTGTGTTAGAAGTATACAGTATGTAAGAGTAAATGAGATTATTACTTTTCACACTAGACCGGATAATGGTGAACAATAACATAAAATGAGCTAATGGATCAGGTTGAATCGGGTTGATAGGGACAGCAGCTTTCACTAGTGATCACGTAGATAAATACACCAATTTCATCTTATCTGATTTGTCTGTGACTGTGGGGTCGAGGTTTGAGTCCCGGCCATGTGTACTATGGTCTTCTCAACTCCTAAATGGTTTCCCACACTCCCTACACATTGCAGGCCCACCATCTCTCAAGTTCTGCTTCCCTAACCATACCCCACTAATGTTAATACTCGGATAGCGGAGGAATAGTAAAATACAGGGATGGGGCTGTGTAAAATAGTTAAAATAATTACTATCATTGAAATAAACTATATAGTTTACTATACTATTAAAGACACATGAATATAACGAACATTGTTAAATTCAAGATAAATTACCAACCCTCCCTCGGAGATGAAAAATCCCATCTTGCAACCATCTAGGAATATTTGAATACTATAATTAATTTTATTTACATCTAACAAGTATTATTAAATATATATTCTATCAAGTTTCTACCCATAATTATTAATTAAAAGCACGAGCAAAATAATCTGTGAATCAGAAATCAACCATGTTCAAACTTTTATTAAAGCATCAAATAGAGCTGATAAAGAGTTCAATTTTTCAGTCATTTAACTTGAGTAATACGAATAGTAGTTAGATTGTGAAACTAACACACACCCCTTTAAGAATATTTTAAATAAATTATGTACTTTCTTCATATAATTGAATCAGAACACATCTTGCATGAATATATCGTGCATATTAAATGCATATAATTTATATAATAAACATAAAATAAGTAAAATGAACACACATTTAAATGCACGAGTATATACCATCTTTTACTTTCTCTCTATCCTTACAGGTAGAGCAAGTATTGTGATTATCAAAAAAATTAAACTCAAGTTTATGATAAATGTCGACGTTTCATGGCCCCCTAAAATTTAAAAGGTGGGTTGTTGGNATCCGAAAGAGTTGTTTTTGAGTTTCCGCCTGTCTGTCTATCTGTATGTACCTTCGATTAGAACCTAAACTATTTAACCGATCAGGCTAGAACTTGGTATCTAGAGTTTTCATAGGCTTGTTCCAAGGTATTTTCGGAATTGGATATATAACCCCAAAATTAAGGGTAGTTTACTGAAGGGCAAAAAAAGAAAAAGTTGATTTACTCAAAATTGGCTCTAACGATTTTGATTAAATCCATTTCTAAACATTTATAAATATTCCAAACAAAATGACTACTCTCGATATTTCAGCAAAATGACTTTAAGGGCTCCGGTATGATGCATAAATTATCTTTTTTTTTATCATATCTCCTAAACTATTTGAGATATGAAATTACTTATCATTACAAATATGTAGGTCTATTTAGAATATAAATATTCTATTTGAAGCATACTTTTATAAAACCAATAACTTCCAAGCCATATATATATATATTAACTTTTAGAACACTAAAGGTAAAGTATTTTGACCGTAAAAAAACTCTAACCTGGAATGTTGATGGATGTCGACATCTCATGGACCCCTGAATCCTAAAAAGGGGTATTTGCAATGCCGTCTGTTTGCTTGTCTGTTTAAACTTAAAATTAAGAGTAGTTTAGTAATGAGCAAAAAGAGAAAAAATCGATTTTCTCAAAATTGGCCCTTACGATTTTGATTAAAATTCTTATCTAGGCGTTGATTAAGATTATAAATAAACCGGATGATTTCATTTTGCCATGAAAATGAATTTTAGGATACTTTATGGAAGCAGAAACTCCCATATCTTCGAAACTATTTGATATTCTAAATAACGTTTCATTTCAAAATTGTAGTACTATTAAAAATAAAAAAAACTTGTCTATTAAATATATTTTTATAAACCCAACAGTTTATGAGATATTGACAGATATATTAATACAATTTTGTGAGCTTTAGTTGTTAAGACATACTACTTAAGTCTTAACGCAATAATTCTCCAATGCCATAAGAGTAATTAAATATAAGTAAAATTCTCAAAAAGTTTGTTTTTCCTTAAACCTCTTAGGAAAAATGTTTGTACAACAATATTGATCTCTATTTTAGACTCAATAGTCAATATTTACATTTTTCATTTGTTGACATTTATAAATGAGGAATTTAATAGCAATGCGATGGCCTTAAGATTTGCAACATCTAATAAAATGTCGAGGACTTTAACCGGAAGTTGAAATTTTAATACGAAGTGTTGACCCTTGTGGACCCAATATTGATCTTTTTTATCGGTCTAAGCATACTCATGAGGACATTAATTCTTTAAAAACAAAATTATAAAATTTAAAACCGGGACTCAAAAATAAAAGTTTTACATAAGAATAGTGAAATTTATACTTCGGCTCGCCAGTGTATATTATTTCGTTTCACATATATTACGAGTTTTGAGTAAATATCTCCATTTTTCAACAATAGAATGACAAAGTCCGTGTGGAGTTCCATACCATTTATTTTATTTCGAATCGAAACAGGGTCCTTTGGGAAAGTAGTCAGTCCTAAAAACACACTCTTTGTAATTCTATTCTCTTGGTAAATGTTGTAATTTCAGAAGGGGATAGCTGATCAAGGGGGCTCACTAATTGTAAACACCACCATCTAAAAGCCGACAAGACCTTGGCCGAAAGGGGAGCTATTTGTGGGGAGTGGTTGAGGGTGAGGGTGGTGGTAAAAAGTTGCCACCGCCAAACAATGGAAGGCTCATGTCGCTAATTTGGAGTCTTCTTCCACGTCCCGCATTGTGTGCCTAACAGGGCCATTGTACGCCTCACACAGACCCAGAACACGTTGTGGTTCCATCAAGATTCCTTGCACTGGTGGTAATGCCGTCACACTGTCAGAAAGTCTCGCCTGCTGGTGATGATGAGGTCAAGACTCGAATATTGGTCGGTGCGGCGCACTGATGGTGGTCGGTTAAGAGGGGGTGATTCCAGGTATTAGGGTTCGGCTAGACTGACAAGCGTGCGAGCGAGAAAACGAGCGACTGAGCGACTGCGTGGTCAAACTGGTGAGCGAGCAAGCGCGTGATTAGCAGCTAGCTCTCGATAGTTGTTGATGAGGAGGCAAAGGTTCGAATCTTGGTTCAGTGAACTGAGGGTGGTTCCTGACAAGTGATTTATTGTTGTGGTTTTCCCATCCTTTATCCGCGCTAATGGTGGTTCTTATTTGCAAAGGCCTACTTTGATTATACTATTGAATTATTTAAACATATCAGATATACATAAAAATATATATACCAATTAATATAGGCCGTTAGTAGCAAGTGTGCTAAGCTTATCAATACTTAAAAGTTAAATATCATGTCAAATTAAGAACTTTTGCCAGCACTCAATGAACCAACATATACTAATATTGCTAAGCGCCTGTAAACTAGACTGTTCCGGTTCGAGCACGTGCGCTTGATAAATAGAGCCAGTTCTATCTTCCAAGCGCGCGCGCTCAGTCACTCACACGCTCCAGCCTGGCCACCTCTCATTACAACCAATGTGTTCTATTTTATTTTTTAATCGCTAGCGCACTCATTCTGTCCATACTCTCACGTTTGAATCATAGCTGGGGATTTACAAATGCGGGTGCAAATCTTTTAAAATAAACTCCTTATTTAATTTAAGAGATAATACATCTTGGTGTTACATTCTAAAAAAATCATAAGGTTTGTTAGTTTTGACGATTATGGCTAGGTCGGTGCTCGAATCCAGAGAATGTATACTTGTTTTTAACTGCTTAGCCCCAAATGATCTACCAGTATTTTTCCACACAAATACGGGTACATTATTTACTCATCCCTACCTTAGGAGTGTAAATATCCATATTACCTGAGTGGTAATAAAAAGTCCGAGGCACTGAGTTACCCCTTCCAAATTAATTTAATCTATTACTTTCCTTGCACACTAATAACCCAACTTAAAGGAAAATAATTCTAATATTTTCTTGTTATTATTTTTGCTACTTATAATAAAAAGTGTCAGTCTGTATGTCTGTTTCATAAGTTCTTTGAAACAGCTTAATTGATTGCCATGAGTTGTTCTTATATTATTGTAACATCCCTATCCTACTTCTGAAAACACTGTGTAGGGTCCTTGGTTTTATCTGGGTGCCCGGTAGCCAACCCTACTACAGAACTACTGGGGCACCGTAGGGACTTACATGGTTAGAATGGACCCCGAGAAGTAGGCGCTGCGATAGATGGTTTATGGGGAATGAGATTGGCGAGTTAGTCCAATAAGATATATTTATTAATCTATTCAGATGCTAAACTACTACATGAGTAACCAGTTAGACCTCCCGTGACGAGGGAGCAGTCATGATAACGTCCTCGCAACCTTTCTGTAGACCCGCGATCGACTCTCCGGTGGGGTGAGCCACCAGATCACATTTTATATAATCATTTCGTCAGATGTTCTAGCTACCTCCGCACAAGTACTCGGCATGGCTTCCAGCATTAACAACCGTGTGTTATTCTTACACACACAAACTTGCTGATATCGAGTTTAACCAGCCAGGAAGGTCCATCGGTCGCGCCGTGCTTGCTCGTCAACAGGATGCAAGCTTTATGAGCTATATTCTATTATCAACAGGATGGAAACCCAACACTCTTGACTTCCAAGGAAATGTACAAGCGTGGGTTAACATCCTGCCAGAATAAACCTTAAAATAATTATGCTCTTACATTATGAAGATTTTTTACGGCAATATTTTTGGATATTGATCAAACGAATTAAATAAAAAAAAGTGTTTTTAAAATATCTTGGAGTGAAACGCGTGATTAATTGTGGATTCTCCTTTTTTAATGTAAAACTCGTTATTTTTGGTATAGCTTGATCACCCAATCCAAAGAGTATCTTCAGAATACATTTCAATAGTAAATCCAAAGAGAAATAATATTTTAATTTATTAGATTGTTTTGAATTCATGTATCCTTATAAAGGAGTGTTTGTACTTATATGTTCGATAGTAACAAGATAACTTCTGATTAGATTTAAATGAAGTAGTTGTTATATAACTTTTAACTTAAATAGAAAGTTAATACGCTAGCTAGAACTTATGTATGCATCCAAAGAGCTGAGACGCTAAAGGTAATACAACTGTTATATATACACCGTAGTGTGGCAAAAGCTAGGACTGCCACAAGTGTATTTACTGTTATGACTTTAGGAAAAAATCATATTCGACAATATAGATTTGGTGATTATTTCGGGAATTCCGGATTCAAATATCAAACCAAAGCATGCAATTTCATATGGTACACGGCTCATATAGACTTTTGAATCGATCGTCTCCATACATCATCAAAAACTATCTAAATAACTTTCAAAGAGCTATTTATGTTGATGGGCATGATGAATATCCCAAATACCGTAGACGGCATCCCCTTAATGGAGGTCGTTCGGCAACGATCCGTTATTGAGCGTTAGAGATATACAATCGTTTGACTCGCCCATTAATATGTAGCTGTGCAGTTTCATCAATTAATATATTAAGTATGTATATTAAAGTAAAACAATAATGGCAATGATCAAGGGACGTTTGGTATTAGCTTGAACAATGAGGACGAATAATCTCAGTAGGTATTAATAAATGTGCTATGCATGTAGCTGCCTATCTCGAAAATATACATTTTAAACTGTCTTAACTTTACTATCAAAGGTTTTAAGCTGCTAGAATGGTAGATACCAATTTTGTTAGCACTTCTTTAAATACTAATATAATAATACCAATAATTATGATACAATGGTGCTACCCACATATTAAGATTATTACTATTGTACTGGATAATTAGTTGCTTCGTCTTTTACCTTAGGTTAGGTTAATTTTTTGTTTTAAATTGGAATAGCAATGTTTTTAGAGAATGTGTGTTAAATAGCTAAAATAAGTAAACACGTTTAAGAAAACACTAAAAAACTCCATTTATAGTGTAATTTAAATGTTAAACTTATATAAATTAGTGTTTTAATTACGTTACAAGGAGAAATAAAAATATAATTTTAAAATGTATAGTTAATGTATCCACTTTTAAGTCTTTGGATGTACACGGTTGTTTCTAACCCCTTCCTATCATCCCCATCACTTTTTATCCTTATTTTGTAAGACAAAGTTGAGCTTTGAGCCTCGGCTTTATTCTCCGCTCGTGAGTAGGAACTTATCTTCTGTGTAGCAAGTAATTGAATGTTAAGACAAAGAAGAAGCAAGGAGAGGAGGTGGAGGGGTTAGAGGAAGGGTTAGCAGGGAAAGATGATAAACAGCAATAAAAAATTGCTCTTTACAAGTTGTATATACTACAACACTCTTTTGTTCGTGTTTTTCTCTCGAAAAAGATGGGAATAAAATCAACACATGTTTCAGGCGCTTAGCCCCCTTTTGATGGGAACATTTTATTTCCAGCAGGATTTTAAACACAATGGTTATTAATGACATTATAAAGGGGCTAGTTCGAAACAATTAGTTTAAGAGAAAATACACCTACTTAAAGTTGTGAGAGAATAAGAAAAACCACAGGATGATAGGTCACCTATTGAAAACCCACTCTGTAGATCGAACTAGGGCTTCCATGTCACTCGCAATCCAATCTATTGTGAATATGATGTCTTAAACCACGTTACCACTGGTGATATAACTAAAATCTATTATATATGATCTAGTTATTTAAAGTATATTTCTTAAACACACCATTGTGTAAGAATTTTACCAACAAATGTTAATACTAACATAAGTCATACATATTTAAATAGTATATTCACATATTATTTATATATTGGGTGAGGCATTTAAGTTGAGACTACAGAATATGCCGAGTATGAAGCATTTTAGAAATAAAGAAACATTGAATAAAAGTTTATTGCTTTTGAAGGGGAACGAGAACAGTACAAGTTATTTTTGTTTTTGTAGACTCAACAGGGAGTCGTATAGAAACAGGAATCGGAACCGATAACCGAAATTAACATTTATTTTTAAGGAACTAGAATCGTAACTGGAACCCTAAAACACTATTATGAATAACCTGGACCAGAATTGGAACCGTTAAATAATTTTAGGTTCTAAAAGGTTCTTAAGGTTTCCTTGTTTTACAAAATTGTATATAATTTTGAAATGTTGCACACTTAATTTTTCTTTCATTTCTTAGTAAGTTTTGAAAGCGCTTGATATATTTTAGTTTACTACTTTGTTTGAAACCTCTTTTCTAAGGTGATTAGAAAAGAGTTAATGAGCTCTTAGCAATACGCAATAATTTGTTTAGATTCCGAAGGAATGTCATGACTGTCACATTGTTCTCTGTTTTCTTACGCTAGAGGTTTAAGAAGATGTATTTAGCTTTGTTAAACAGCAGATAATACTACATTACTTAGAAGTTGAAATACAGAAAATAAGAAATCATGTCTTTTGGACAAGCAGTCTAAGCCTATTGTGCTTAATACTTCCTAAAAGCGAAAACTAATAGATAATCTGGCAGTTGGTTGAACAGCTTTTATAATATATTAGAGGGAAAAGGGAGATGTAGGGTAGCAAAATGCAAACTTTAAATTATTTCACTCAAGGTTAAGATATGGATGGACATCTCGAGTTTTCACAAATCTCTCTTCCAAGAAGTTTTATGTAGGATCACCTCACCAGAGGTACGCTGCTATAGTTATGGCAGTCACTATACCGACCCCTATCACCCCCATATTTTACACCCCTTTCAGAGTGTCCTTACATTCATTCCACAGGCTAGAAATCTGTTTGGTGCACTGTCCCAATAATTTTGTATTTCAAAAATACAAAATTGTCTTTACTTCTTTGTGAGTAGGTTTGTGGACCTATAATTTCTAAGACACATTTATAAGCATTGTTTATGCAAATTATTTATAAGGTAAACACAATCAAGTTTACTATATAAAAAACTTTTAGCATAGATCATCATACAAATACATCACAGAAAACATTTACAACAGCTCAGGTTTGGAGGTGAAATAAAATTAGTGTCAAGGGTTTTACCTGAACAGGATATAAATCGGGTGAGGGAAGGGGGAGTAGCGGGCTTTACAGAAAAAAAAATGGAAATCTATTGAATGCCAAAAAGGGGTTGGGGAGGAGAGGCAGAGGTGAGGCAGAGGTGCTTCCGAGGACAGAGCAATCTACCAGGAAGCTACTGAACTTTTTCAACAGTTTAGACATTTAATTCAAAAATATCAAATTTTGTTAAAATTATTGTATTATAAATATTCGTCGTGTATGATAGAACATTATCTTATTCTCTATAATAATATGATAGCTTCAAAACTATATTCTTGTATTTCATGTTTTATTTAATTTTTATTTAATTGAAATTACGTCTTATTGTAAAAAAAGTAAATATTAACTTGTAACTTTTTTATTAATATAGTTCATTTTAAATTTACAAGTTTATTATAATACAAAAAACCATGTGTTGTTACTATGCATATTTTCTAAGCAAGAGAGTAAACAACTTTTTCGTTCTAATATAGTAGGTATCCATGCGAATCTTAAATTGGGAAGTAGCTCAGTGAATGTGTTCCTTGTGTTAAGTGCGAAGGTGATTAGTTTTGTTTGTTACTAAGATGTTTAAATAATATTATTGATGGGGTGCGGAAAGAAAACTAGGTTCGGAAGTTTGTTGACTATCAGAGTGACGGTGATAGACCAAGATGTAAATAAGAAAGATGCACGATTGTTATCGAGGTACGCTATGCTATTTTTTTAAATCTAGCAATACTTTTGATCCAGAGTGTTATTTCAAAAGTGGTTCTCCGCTCTGCTTCCACGCAAATGCGGATTCACTTTATCTAGATATAAAAATATAGCCTTGCTCATTCATTAAAAACCATTATTGAAATTAGCACAATAAAGTAGCACGTATATATAGAAAGACGCTGTGCCAATATTAAAAAAAACTATTGAAGAACCCAAACCAGAACCGGAACACAATCAGAAACTGAAAATAATCGGAAACTTTATTGTTCTCTAACCAGAATCTTTAAAATATTTGTTTGGAGAACAGGAACTGGAACCAGTTTCGATAAAAATTTCAGTTCAACTCCCTGCTCGTCAAGATTATTTCAATGTCAACAATTTTTGTGTGTTTTCAAATGAAAACCTATTATCTTGATAAATGAATCTTACCCTACCAAAAAAGAAACGACTTTTTATGAAACTTTTTTATTTGACATCAATTTTTGAAAATATTTCATTATTTATTGATAACAATTTGTATTCAAGAACTTTTTATTGTATTAGTGTTATTGGACGTCCTTTTTACATATAACATTACAGTTAACATAATAAGAAATAATAGTCATAATGTACTGTATTAAAATGTTCTTGAATACAAATTGCTATATTAAAATACTATTTAAAATATCCTTAAAAATCTATGTCAAATAAAAAAATTCAAGTTTTTTTTGTAGAATGAAATGCCGTCGAAAAATTATAGATTTTAATTTTTTTACTACAAAGTTGACATTGAGATAAACTTGAAGGCGTTCACCAAATTTAAAAAAAAACTTGTGTTATTTTCTTTCTCTCTCAAAAGCAACAAATTTCTGTTTGAAACAATTATTTTCTAAAACTCCTCGTTCTCGGGATATTCTAGGGTTTCAGCTTAAATGCCTCAACCTCTACTAGAAAGAGTGAATCTTGTGATGAATGATAGGATTAGTGTTTATTGTAATTTTAGTTTTGATTTTAAATTAAAAAGAATAGAAATACAATAAAATATATTCATTGATAATATAAGTTAATAAATATCTGCTTGTATGTTAGGTTTCTAAATAATTGGATATTAAAATGGGGGAAGAACGCGAATAAGGATTCGCCCTTTTAGTCGATGATCGACACTGCTGACGCTTGTGAGTGGAAATAATTATAATTTTTACCAAATCAAAAATAGTTAAAGTATGTCATGCTTTGAGCATTGTTTCAAGGATGGTTAAATATTATTATTATTAATTGTAAAATTATATGCAATTAATAATTTAGAATTAGGCCTAATTAAATCTTACAGTTTCAAATTACTCTAACATATATATTTTCCTAATGTATTTTTTGCATAATTTTGTTTCTTATCTATATTTTACTTACGCAATATGTGTTTTACTGTCCTCTAAAGCTACAACATGATAGGATATAATTTAGATATATATTATAGAAAACACTATATGAAATTGTCGCTCAGATAATTAATGATTTACAAATTTATAGAGCGGGATATTTGTAAATCTAAATTGAACTTCATTGAGCTTATAATAAGAAAAAATACCAATAGAAAACAAGATAAGGGAGAGTTATGCTTTAGACAGATTAAGTTAAATTAATGTAAAAGCTTGTTGATTGTCAATATAGATTGAAAACAAAGATAAATCTAGATGTTATAATTTTTTTATTTCAATAGATATATATATATATATTAATAAAAACCTTATTTTTTCAAACGCGTGTAAATATAGGCTTACATAAATATTAGTTATGCAAATATAAACAATAATTTTGGTGATTAAATTAAAATATAAATATAGTTTGTCAATATATCACTATGAAAATTAAATCTATCATTCATACAATAAGGAATTGTAAAGGTATATGAGTGGGATGTTTTAAAATCAACATAATTTTTTAAATATATTATTTCTTTTAGCATTACTTACCTTAATTTACATTACTCATTACATTCTGGCTGTCCCAAACAAACATTAATTTAAGGAAAAATATTGGGCAAGATAATTTTAAGAGATTGGTTGTAGAAAGGTCAAGGAAACTACAGTAAGGAACTTATCAGAAAAATTCACCTTAAATGATAATTTTATTTACCAATAAACTATTTAGGAGATAATGTGTAGCCGCATATGCGTGGAGGGGGCTTAGAAAACCATTTAGAAATATCAGAATAATGCATCTGACTGGAGCCCTAGCTTCCCCAATACCAGCAAACCAAGCTATATTAGAGCGATAACTTTATCTCCGCGTACACTGATGTGTGTCATTTATAATAAAGAGATAACATTTAATATTCAATGCAATTTTTAAATGGTAATTAGTCAAAGACAGCTTATATTTATTAGGTTTTTAATTTCATAGACAATTAGTCACTCTCAAATGATCCATTAATATACTATTTAGTTATTAAATATGCTCAAAAGTACTAAATCATTAATTATTAAATGTAAAATAAACTTATTTCTATATAATAGTTATCATTGTTTTGCTTTTATTGTTTCAATATTAATATTACCGCTAATTAATATTTAGCTATTTCTCTGATCCATTTGTTAATTAATCTTCAAAGCATTGTAAATTTGCTTTACACTTGTTTTACAGTTTGGTGGATCTCACAAACATTTTGTTTACATGCGAACAGGTTGAAATAAATCCCAAGTGGAAATCAAAATTAATTGCATAATTTGCTGTTCTGTCAGATTCGTCAATGTGTTGTTAGTGTGACGGACGTTTTTACAGAATAAATTTATTGTGAACTGAGTATTTGCTTTACAAAGAGAAGCTAAGGGATTATTTAACATGAACCATATTTTTTTTTATTAGTCGAACAGGATTTTTGTAAAGTTCAACATATTTTTATATTTTTTCTTTATTTTTAGCTTTTGGAATGTTAAAATAAACTTGACAGCCCTCTTTAGATATGCCCATATGTAGGATCTATCACTCTAATTTATTTAACTGGGACCAACAATTTGAACCTATGTTTCAAATAGGCTCTTAAAACTCAATTTTTAGTCACATTGGGACCTAGTTTAATATCATAAAGAATTATTCTAAGCTTATACAAATGTATATAATTAGGGAGTATTCTTGAGTTGTTACCAAGGCTTGCTTGACAATACTATACTAACCTCACTATACAATTCTTAACATACACAATAATCCTCTAATAGAATTTTTGTACGTTTATTATAAAGGAAAAATATAATAATGAAGAAAATTTTTATTAGAGGCTAGTAAGTAAATAGGTTTAAAGAGAAAGCTGAAAAGACTAAGTATATTATCATACAGCGAACACAAATCGAGGACGATAATTTAGAAACTACCATGAACAACTTATAATTTTACAGGATTAATAAGTTTAAATATTAAGTAATATTTTTACTAGCCATAACGGTATTAGATTGGAAATTAGGAAAAAATACATTTGGGAAATTCGTGCTATTACTTGGTCAGTAAGTTGTTAACATCTCACCTGCTTTCAAGGAATGTAAAACTCAGAATATACTAAATAAATTGTACGGAACTCCACACGAACTTTCTCGCTCTATTGTTTAAAAGAAGGAGATATTGACTCAAAATTCGTAATATAATATACACCAGCAAACCCGAGAACAAATTGCGTTAAACACATGTAAAACATTTTTTGACTCACGGTTTTAAATTTTATAATTTTATTTCTAAAGAATTAACGTCTTCAGTTGGATATTTGGACCAATAAAAAATATCTATATTGGGTTCTCAAGGGTCAACACCTCGGGTTAAAATTTTTGGCATTTTTTTTAGAGGGTGCACAACTTATGGTTATCGCATTGCTATTAAATTTCTGTTTTATACATTTTGACTAACAAAATAGGTAGTTTTTGATTATTGAGTCCTAAAAGAGAAGAGTGTAAGAGGTTACATAATGATAAATTACATAACCTGTATTCATCCCACCACATTGTTAGGATAATAAAGTCTCGTTGATTAAGATGTGAAAGATATGCAGGGTGAATGGAATAATTTAGAAACATGTTCGGGGTATTGATTAGTAAACCCAATATAAAGAGATCATTGGTTAGAGCTTGACTCTTATGGGAGGGTGACATTAGAATGGACCTGAACGAGATAGGGCGTAATGAGGTGGACTCGATAATACTAGCTCATGATAGGGATAAGTGGTGTAATGTTGGAAGTGTGGCAATGCAGTTCCTAATACCATAGATCAAGTTAGTATATAATACTGACTGACATTCAAAAGTTTTCTATTACATTCCACTAAGGTGGACCTCTAGCCCTGGCATAAAACTACGAGCCGCCACTGTTGCATTTCTATTTTGCTTCTATATTTAAAATAATTGGTTTCCAGGAAAAGTATAAAGTTATACAAAAATAAATATTAGTTTCACTATAGAATAGGAAGAGTGAGATTATCTTAAATGTTTTAGCAAATTGGTGTTAGTGAGACTATCTGTTCGTTGAACCCTACGAAAGAAAATCTTGTGACGAATTAGGTGTGAGAAACATGTTTAAATTTCAACTAAATATCGTATATTGGTCCATTTTAAATAAATTTCTGCTTGGGTACACTATTGAATTGATTACCACAGTAACCCATCTGTAACTAGTCGTCGTACTCAGGCAAAAATTGACCATAGTCTGCTTTCTTGCTTGACCCAATCACAGGGTTTGTACTAATACAGTGATAGTTTAGATATTTTGTAATTTTTATGCAACTTTAACCTACAGTTTAAGATATTTTATCGGATATATCAACCATTTTTTCGTGACATCCGTAACACTTTCATAGTATTGTGGACTAAGGGCCAGTTTCATAGTCAAATTTAGTACGCCTCTAATGCGGCGCTACACTAAGTTCATGACGACACCTACCTAAACCAGAATGGAATGGGCCAATTTCTTATGTGAGAACGGCCCATTCCATTCTGGTTTAGGTAGGTGTCGTCATCTACTCAGTGTAGCGCCGCACTTGAGGCGTACTAAATTTGACTATGAAACTGGCCCTAAGACTGTGTTATTAGAATTAGGCAAGATATCCTATATTAGGTTTGGTCGTAAACCATGTGCTGATATAAATGTGAAATAAATACTCTAACAGACAATAAACAGATTTTTTTTAAATATCAGATGATGGCATGATGAGGAAGGTCTTAATATTTATGTTGAATATTTTTAAGGATTCGTTAAGGTTAATTGGGGATGTCAGGCAATATAATTTTACCAGAAACTTAAAAATGTGTTTGGTGAAATTTTTGAGATTATATTGATAATTGATTAACTCTATTATCTTCCCTATTTTATTAGATAGTTTTAAATCTATGTTAGCTTGGAACTTAATTTGAGTATGTATTAATTATTAATGTCATAATCGTAATTTTACAAAAATACCTCAATAAATTTATTTTAATATATATTCACATAAATAAATAATACTTAGTTTATTCAGTTTTTCACAAACTAAAATGCATTTAATTAAAACATGAATCAAACAAAAACAACAGGATTAAACACCCGACTTACCGCGGGGGGATTATCCACTTTGCAGCCTAAGGGTACGCGTAGAGGGGTGGCAGGTAGTCAGATTCCGACAACCGGCACCGAATGGCGTAGGTTGTCGGCACAGATGAGGGTCGCATAGTAGAGGAAGATATTAGACGCCGAAACTGTACTGTTTAAATAATCATTCAGTCACAATCATGGAAATGAGCAGTGAAGAAGCAATGTGTTTGCTCATTGCTTCAGAGAATGTTAGCATAAAATAGGAACGAGAAATTAATATGTTAAGAGGAACGTATGGTGAATACCATCACCTTTTTCCGCAATTAAAGGCAGACGGTGAAAAGTTTTATCAGTATTTTGGAATGAAGATGGAAACCTTTTACTATATTTTAGAGAAAATTAAACATAGGCCGGTCAAACATTGGTGTAATTTTCATCAGCATAGAATTCTTCCAAAAGAATGACTTGCACTAACATTGAGGTAATAGATTTTATTTTTATTCCATATTTATTTTTATTCTATATTAAATAGTTTTATATGGATGAGTTATAGTAAACATGGTAAGGAGTACAAGGGCCCCGATATGAGTAATTCTCTGTCAACTTGCTACACCATACTGAGGTGATTATTAAGAAAGAAATACAAAATATCTGTGTATTAGAAACTATAATTATTATTAATAATAATATTCTTATTATTATAAACAATGATTATAAAATTGAAACCATAATAAAATTATTGTGAGTGTATGAATTTTCAGTAAAATATCCAATAAAATGTCACAAAATTAAAATATAATCTACAAATGTAGTTTTTACTGCAATTACTCGTAATTTTCATAAGCCCCTGTATTCGTAGCATTAAATGAAATTGATTAAACTTGTGATGATGTAAGCATTGATGAGGAGCTATAGGAACTATAACTTGTCGCAGACAAGGGCGACGGTTGAGGAACTTGATGGTACTGAAACGTTGATGGGCCTGAGGAGAAAGCAAACTCCTCAATAACTTCTTGAATTTTGTTCCTGAAACGCAATTTCAGATGGGATGGTATCTTGCTAACGTAAGGTAGGAGAGTACGAAAAAACAATAAGTCATCATTATCTTGGGAGCGATGTGCAACGTCCTGCAAAAATTTCATTTTTTTTTTCTTTTCAATCTCAAGAATGCTTTTATTGTATTTGCGATTGCGAATGCGGTGCCTCTTCTGCCATCGATTGTCTTTTACATTTTCGTCCCATCCAGAGTCTTGATTCACATTATGTGTATCAATTAGCGTGTTTATTGTCTGCTCATTTCCTTTTTGCTCATTTTCAATAAAATTATAACAATAATAATAGTCCAATAATAGTTTAGTGATATGATACGAATAAAAGGAAAATTTAAAAAAAAACACAAATGAATTAAACAAACGTCCGATTACGCTGGTTTCGGTAACCAGAATGAACATTTCATTCTGGTAAACTGTCAAGAGTCAGACGGTCTGGGCCATAATACCGGATCCTGCTGTCACTTTACGCACTCCCATCTAAAAACAAGGGATTTTTTTTCTCGTGCCAGTCGGCGCCGGTTGTAATAATCTGACTACCTGCCGCCACTCTACGCGTACCCTAACCGCGGCATCGCCAACAGCAGATGAAACGTTTTTTAAAAACGCCGCGCGTTGTTGGTGAATACCTACCGATTGTTGAACTCAATAAATCCCTAGGGAAGAGATGATGACCAGAGAGGCAAAACGTGTATGCAGGGGGGGG
>CABFOV010000101.1:89524-100242 GCA_902141375.1 Timema poppense
AAAAAAAAAAGTAGGGGATTGCAGTTTCATTCTCTCGGTTACTATTACGGTTTTTTTTTTCCACCTTCCAGGAATGTGTGGACACGAAGTAAAGTTTATATTAATATTAGGGGGATGGAGTAGAACACATGCAGGAATGTAGATTTTTTATGCTTTGAAAACAGTATTTTTTTAAAACATAAATCTACTACAAAAGTGCCTAGTTTAAAAAAAGGCCAACTTTAAAAGTACTGTCTACCTCAAGAGCTGAGAGACGTTGCAAATGTCTATAAATTCCGTGTTATTTAAAAAAAATGTGTTATTTCAAAATATGGTACATGGTAAATGTTAAACATATAACGTTTTTAATGAATTAATTTTTCCCATAAAAAGGTGAAATTTGCTCATTTTCAGACCTCCATTAACCTGTAGTACCACTTTTGAATGTTGAACTTTTTTTAATTCCAAAGTTTTGTATTAGTTTTTTTTTCAGTTTTGCACCATAAATTTAAAGTTTTGTATCCGTACTCATTTTGAGTAATTAGCACATCAAAATGGTGACTCAAGGTTAATTTTCTTGAATTACTTTTAATTAATGTTTTTTTAATACCAAAGTTGTAAATTAGTTTTGTACCGTTGTGTTATATAAATAGTATTATTTTATCTGTACCCGTTTTTAGCAATTACTATTTCAAATTGGCCACTAAAGGTTATTACAACTGTACCACTTTTGAAATTATACTTTTATAATGACTAAATTTGTTTTAATAATGTACTATTTTCTACTACAAGGTAATGTTTTAGTATTCCAATGACTCATTATAATATATATAAATACTAAAGTGGTCACCCCAAGTTAATATTTTTCTACCACTTTTGTTTTTACTATAAATGAATTTTTTGGTGATGAAGATAGTAAAATTTTTAAACCATTATATAATCTTGTTTTACATATATTAATAGAGATTTAAAAAGTTTAACATGAAATATTGTTTTGTGTACAATTTAAAAATTATATTTTATGTATTTTGTGTAAATAGCTTTCCCAGATCACATTATATATTTAAAATTATTTTTAATAAACTCTTTGACACGATTCTTAAATAAGTCAGGTAGGCCATAAAACATTACTAATCACAGGAATGATTAAGGTGTTGGATTAAAATGTTTAAACACGTAGTAGCGCGTGGATATTGCTTTTTTTTAGATCCCCGATCCCTCTCAACCAGTTCAAAACCAGATTCCTTGCTGATATTTTAATTAATTTTAAAGTCCTCATTTTATTCTCTCCATGATGAATTAGGCACAGTAAACATTAGAATTGATTAATAAACAGTTACATATTTGTAGTTTATTTATTTCAAATTCATTACAAAATAAAAACCCATAACACAATAAAATAATTGTATAAAGTTACTTACTAAATTATACAAAATATCTTTATTTTATTATTATTGTATAGAAATCAAGTTTATTATAATATCTGTAAACACCTATGAAATTATAACAAAAATTTAATTAACGGAAAATACATTAATTTCTTTGTAACTTTGAACAATATAATATATATTTGAATTTTATTAATCTAGTTTTTATAAAATAACGCAGATGATTTAAATGACTTCTCCTTTACACATCTTATCTTAATAGCCTTAAATAATAATCTATTATATAAAGATGAAAGCCTTGACACTGACTCATCACCGTATCTCTAGAGCTCCGGTCCTAAAATCTTGAAATCCGGCAAAGAGGTTCCTTTCAGGTCGTAGGCATTCGATAAGAAGGGGTTTTGCGAAATTTAATCCCAAAAGAGGTTCGACTGTGGTTGGAACATTAATTGTATAAATGAGCTTTAAAGATCAAATTTGACAAGACGCTGTAGGTACTGTCTCATCCAACCATAAAAAACCTAAAAATTGAAAATTATAAATGTAGCTCCAAGAAATAAGGAGGGAAAGGTGGTAGTAGGCTATAATTATTTTATTTTAGATGAGGTAGAAAACAAACATTTGGTAAACATTTAGTTAGACAACTCCATACAAACAAACAAATCTTGATATATAATATGTGTAAGAGTTATTTGTATAAAAGGATGTTAGGGATCTCAAAATTTTCAAAACTAATAGAAATAACTACTTATTAGTTTGGAATCAAATTTATACTACACAGGCTGTTAAAGAGACCAAACAAAATATTTATTAAAGTCTGAAAATTTATATTCTTAAATGAGTATCTGTGAAATAAGGGAGGGGGGGCTAAGGAGGTTCCACAAAATGAAAAAAACTTTTATGTGTAGTAAAAATTTAAATTTGGCTGATGGGTGGAAGAATGACTCCATATAACCAAGAGGGTCTTAATTATAAATTTCTAATGGTAGTTGTAAAATGAAAAGAGGCAGACATTTATAATTTCCCAAATTACTAAAAACAACTACTTCTTGGTGTGCAAGAAAACATAAATTCAGAGAGTAGATAAAGGTAATCCTTCAAATAACGGTGAGAGCCTAAACTTTTTAAATTTTAAATTTTCAGTGTGACCCTGGACATAGGTGAAAAGGGGCGAGAGGCGGGAGTTGATGTATAGGTGTGGTAGAAAATTAAAACTTGGCCATTAGGCAGAAGTACTCCTCCAGAAAAGAGAGGGAAATATTTAAATTTGTCATTTTTAAATGGTTGTTGAGTGTTGAGGAAATAATGATGGGATGAGGCTTAAAATTTCCAAAACTAATTAAAACAATTTTCTTTTTTTTAGCACCGTGTCTTACTATCCGTTTGGGTTATACGCTTATATACTAACTACGCTAATTTTAAAGGGATGAGAAAGGTTTAATTGAGAATAAGTTTACCTGCATTTGCGTTGGGTGATAGTGGAAATCTATTTAGGAAAATCACCCTCAATTTACCCGACTGGGTTCGAACCACGATTTCCCCGTCCTCGGCAGGCCAGTCCAACACAAGAGTGACGCGTTAGACCACTGAGTCACTGAAGAGGGTTTGAAACAACCAAGTTTCTGTGTGGTAGAAAATTGCAATTTGGAAAGCACTGAAAATTAAGGTAGAAATTAATGTATTTCAATAAATGTAAAAAATTAATATATTTAAATAAAGGTAAAAATGAGTATATTTCAAAATCTAAAATTTAATTCTGGAAGAGATGGTGGGAGGGCGGGAATAAAAATAGAAATAAAGACCTTTTAGGGGAGATAGAAAATTATAATTTTTCGGAAATATACAGTGAACACTCCAAAAAACAAAATTACTGTTAAATATTTTATCTATATAAGTGGAGGCAGGTGACACTGGGAGTCCTGAAATTTCCAAAACTAAAAGAATAAACTACTCATCGGTGTGATAGAAGACAAACAAACCCAGACAAAGTAATAAAAATTGTAGAAAATAAACATTTCAAATATAGCTAGAAAGTATTAAATATATTTTTAGTTTTAAAATCAAGATCTGGGCTTAAGGAGAGCTAATAATTTCACAAACTAATAGTAAAAAAAATTATAAGTGTGTTAGAAAATGTAAATACTTTCAAGTAGTTAGACTGATCACCCTAAATAATCAAAAATAGAATATACTTAAATTTTGCGATGTTAAAACTGGTTTAAATAAATAGGGGGCTCAACAGTTTTGAAACTAATAAAAAAAATCAACTTCGTATTGTAGAAATTTTAATTCCAGCATGTAAGTAAATATATCAGCTCGAATAACCGACCTATGTCTGAATAATTGGAATTAAATAAAACTGGATAGCCGGGAAATGGAAGAGCTTGAAAGTGATACAACTATAAACATGCAGAACACTAATTCTTGGTGTCGTTGAAAACTGAAATTTGACAGGACGAAAAAGAACAATATCAGATTTCCAATTAACTCTTAACATTTCAAAATAGGAGTGTTGACACCTAAAAGGGGTTTGAGAGGAGTGGAAGAAGATTTAAATTTGGTAAATTGGTAAACTGGTAAAAGGACCACGCCAAATAATATAAAATTTGGAAATTTATAATTTCAAATTTAGGAGGCTCGGAAATGGGTGAAAGGTGGTTACGGTGGGTCCTGGATTGATCGAAAAAAACTTTCTCAATACTGTAGGCAGTTTTAATTTTGTATAAGCAGATGAAAAAAATAATTTAAAATAAACAAACACTAAAACAAAAATGGATTTTAAAGTGGATCCATCACGTTGCGATAACATATCTGAATATAGTTGAATAAGCTACCGTCTAACTAGAAGTGACATAATAATTAAAATAAACAACTTCTGCTCACATAGTTTGGTGAACCATATGACCTTTGGATGATGCTCATTTATTCAATATGGTTCTTTAACAGAATAAATTATTTCATTTACGTTCTCTGGTAAAATGTTTTGCTCTTTTTTCCAAAATTTTCCTTTCCAATCTATATGACTTAGCTTCACTTATATTATGACCGTGCATAGTTATATATTGTATTCATTGATACACGCATATTATGAACAATTTATGACATCATTTCAAAGATTTAATCTATTTTGATTTATTGAGTGCTATAATTGATTTGGGATTGCCATAGTAGCACAGGTTTGTACAAGGCTGAACTATAAAAAAAGGTGGTATCCGGATGTTGAACGACCTAATTTGGTATGGATTTGATGCGGCCTACCCGTGCAAAGAACGGGTCACACTACTAGTTGTTTGAATAAATCCTATTCATTAAGACCCACTAGCTCCTCTAGTTTTTTTTTTACAAAAGCTCACAATACAAAAATATTTAAAATATAACTGAAAATAAAATTACTTCTCTGCAGTGCAGATCTTAAATTAGGGCACCTTTGGAGTCACCTCATTGATATGCTAATTACTCAAAACTGGTACGGGTACAAAACTTTTTCTTCATGGTACAAAACGGTAAAAAACTAGAACAAAACGTTGGCATCAAAAAAAGTTCAAAATTCAAAAGTGGTACAACAGCATTAACCTGGAACCACCACTTTGATATGCTAATTTTTCAAAATGGGTACGGGTACAAAACTTTTTCACTGTGGTACAAAACGGTACAAAACTTAGTACAAGACTTTGGCATCAAAAAAAGTTCAAAATTCAAAAGTGGTACTACAGGTTAATGGAGGTCATTTTCAGCAACGTTTAGCACTGGAAATATAGATTTTACCTTCCTCAAACAAATGTCAATTTATAACATGTTTATATCATAAAATTCTAAGATATTTTATTGTTTTTTAAGCTTCATAGCATACACTCC
Source organism: Timema poppense (assembly GCA_902141375.1). Classification (NCBI taxonomy): domain Eukaryota; kingdom Metazoa; phylum Arthropoda; class Insecta; order Phasmatodea; family Timematidae; genus Timema; species Timema poppense. The sequence goes on from CABFOV010000101.1 coordinate 94,747, forward strand.
CCTAAAAAGTATAGAAATTGGAAAATATTTCCCTTCAAGTAGGGGGCTGCCATCAATGAATATACTGATCTTTTTATAATTCAAGATTATATTATATTTCACCATTTTCTAAATCTACTATTTCGTGAAATCTTATATATTTTATTGGACAAAATAATACAATAAAATACAAATAACATAAAGAAATAAACTTGTGATAAGTGTAATTTACCTATACATTTTTCATTTGTTGTTGTAAAATAGCATGTCTATATAAAATAAAATAAAAGGACCTTACTCAAACGAGTATAGATAAAAAAAATATATATATAACTTATCTAAAATTCTAGTGTCTAAAGCAAATTGTATGTGTTCTATATTTAACGCATAAAATATATAAATAGGAAATGGGGAGCAAGTTATAGTTTTTTTTTCATAAAATACAAAGAATTGATGTTATAAATAAATCAAATACGATAATACTTGGAATTACTATATTGCATATTGAGTATTGTTGTTCTTACATCCTTTCTTATTTATTTCATTTATTGTTCAGTACATTGTCTATTGTAAGTTTATTGTTTTGATTTTTTTTTCTATATACCATATGCGTTGTTTATGATCAAGACAACTGTTATGAATGTAACAGAGGTAGATTTATATACTTAAGGCGAGTTGCACAAATATCTGATGGATTATTCAATAACCGTATTGTCAATCAGCTTAATCGTAGAACAAGAAAAGTTTTGATTTTAAACAAAACTAATTATGGACAATTAACAATTTTTATCAAATAATCAAGTTAAACAAAACATGGAAACACAGAAAAAATCACCATATTTGGGAAAAAGGAAAATTTGATTTTGAAATGACCTAAACTTATTCATAAAATTGCTATGATGTGTAAGCTTTATGACATTGGTAATCTAGCCTGTATTATTATTACTATTATTATTATTATTATTATTATTATTATATATCCATTTGAGTAAATTATAATTTCAGTCTCGTCCTTTGATAAAAATGTTAGTGTATAACCCGAACGGTTAGTAAGACGTGGTGGTAAAAAAAAGTTTTAAACAATTATGTAGTTATATAAACAGATATATACAGTAAAATGTACTACATACAAACCACATCTCAATATTTACTTTACCTACTTCAATGGCCCCATGGCCTAAGGTGTCACTCTTGCAATAGACAAGACTGCTGATTACGGTAAGCTCGGCTATTGAATCCCTGTTGGGTGCACTGAAGATGGGTTTCTAAAATTATTGTTCACCCTCCCTCCACTCAAAGGCAGGTACACTTCCTATAAATTCAACCTTAATTATCCTTCATCCACTAGCGTAATTAGTAGTATATATAGGCTTATAACCTGAGAGGGTATTAATACCTTGTACTAAAAAAAACCGAAATGGAAAAATCTCAACATTTTTGTGATTGAGATTGGCTGAAGAATCGTGATCGTTTACTGTTTGTCGCGTCCTCTTGTGGTTTACTTTTAACTTAATCGTTTTGCTAAGGTGACTAAAACAGTTGGAGGAATCCTTCAATACTAGTTCTTCGTGAGCTACACATATCTGGATGTTCAGGGTGTAGGGTTAGTTTACTAGGTTGAGCCAGTTTGTAAGTCGTGTATTCACACAAAACTCTTTTTAAAAGCTTACTTGAGTGCCATAACATTTGCAGTGATGTTCTCGTGTAGAAAGTTGTCAGGCCTGCCATGTCTATGGCGATCATTAATAGGGGAAACTCGGGCTCGTAGAATCATCCTTTGAGCTTAGATTATTCCTTTCTACCCCTTAATTGTTTACCACTCTTCCTCATAGCAAATGGGGAATGCATTTACTCTTAATTATATCCTAATCATTGATATCCCAGATATAGATATATACGTGATGCTCAGGGTAAAAACTGAAATAAACCCAAGGCACCAAAGACGTTTAATCAAATTCTACAGCTACCCAAGAATGAGAATGATCTTCAAGGTAGCTATTGGAAGTGAAAGTATAGAAGGAGAGGTTAAGGGCCGTTTAGCAATTCCTTGTTTAATAACACATTATAAAGCCCATAGTTTCCAAAGTTAAACGTTAATCCCTCCCTCTATCAACTCTGGTCCTGTTATCCATTAAATGCACGCGTGCACCACATGACTCTCCCCTGCAACTTCTTGCCCTAATGACCACCAGTTTGCATCAAAACACTATTAACGCTCTAATTAAAACAATCGCGCGGTACTCTCAGGAGTGGACCGGCTGTATAGGAGTATCTCGCTTGCTTTTATGCCCAGAAAAATATTTTGCCTGTTTTAAATATAGGTACAGTACATTAATGGTTATAAATATATAGCGTCAAAAATCAAGAGTAATTATATCCATTGGTGGGCACGCGGATTAAACGACAGCCTCTACTGGTCTAGTTTGCCAGTGTCGGGAAGGTCAGGGTTTGATTTCCAGCCAGATGGTTGGAAGGTGTTTTTTTAATACGGTTTTACAAACTACCTTCACTGAAATGTGGTTACATATCCCAATAATTATATATTCCATATACCTATTAGTATGCATAATATAGATGGCTAGTAAGATACTCCGAAAAAACAAACGCTTATAAAATATTCAAGCAAACGTGTTTTTATAGGCCTTCAAATCGACTCGAGCTTGTGAATCTGGCTCTTCGACAAATTTGAGATTGAGACCACTTGTATGGTGTTTAGTGTCCCAAGAGACTGAATTACCGGTGACGTAGATCAAGGTTTGTATCTGGTCTGGGTGGACATGCTCTGATATGTTACACAACATGCTCCTATGTACTTTCCACCTCTTATTATAATTTATGTTATCATTTAAATAAAGGTTGTAAGTGGTTGTAAGAGTATAGGTAAACTACAGCTAGACCTATAAGTCACATAAGGAAAACATCACCTAGTGCACATATAATCAATCCAGTCTGTTGATAGTCTGACGTCTAGGACCAGGGGTTGGCAACCTTTTTAATATCACGGGCCATATGTGTCTTAAAATATTTTTGAACCGGATTATTAAAAAAATCGATCAATAAAGTAAAACTTCATATGTATCACATATTAATTAGTTATTAATCTATTTTCATGAATACAATAATTGTTCGTTTGATAAATCTTTTGCGGGACACATAAAGTGTGTCAGCTAAGGCTGGGTATGGCCTGTGGGCCATAGGTTGCTGACCGCTATCATAGACCATGAAACCAACAATGTGCGTGATGTAAACCTTTTAAAAATTAAACTCTTCAAACCGGTGGTCACGTGGACTAAATGTCAGGCTCATATAGCCTAGTTTTCCGATGATGAGGAGAAGGGGAGTACTATGCCGGTGGGACACCAGGAAATATCCCTCTGGGTCGGTTTGATTTGGGCTACCACAACTACGTGTACTTTGAACTAAAATAAAGCGATCCATCCAATTCTAATTTTTTGTTTTCCTAACATTTTTATCAAAAGTTCCACTAGAAAAGTCTGAAGATGTCCAGAATACATCATTTATAGATAAATACGTCATTAACTGTGGAACCATCCTCTTTGCTGCCTCTTGTTTGTTGGTTGTTTGGTTAATACTGACTTGACTGTTACTATATCTGCAATCCACACAAGTATTGGGCGGAGGATTATTTTACAGACTTAAATACACCAAAAATAGAATCCCAACTATTGTCTAACAATTTAGAATAAATTTTGCTTATGATAGTAGAAAGTAGAAGTTGATGTCTAAAATGGACCTTAGAGAGTCGTAATCGTGAATACTGTAGATGGTATATTGTTTAATTTTACTAATTTCAAAAATATAAACTCTTCACCTCACAGCTTCAGCTTACAGGGAAACATAGATTCAGTGGTAATTATGAAGGTAATTCAAGGTCCGTCATATTTGTAGTACCAGACCGCTTGGGACCTGCCATTCCACTTTTGAAGATGTCAGGCTTTGTATAAGGGCCGAGAGCAATTGGGTATGGTATTTCCTCAAATTGGTTCTTAACAACGTTTTGCACTAATGTGGGGACATTTCCTACCTCATTAGTGTAACTAAATGCGCATAGTTCAGAAGGTTAGTAAGAAGTAGAGCAAAATAAAAAAAATAGTTATAAAATTAATGGCGACTGTGTTCAAATGTACTGTAAATATCAACATTTAAAATAAATGATACGACACAATCGTGGACACTTTATCTTAGTCTATTTTAGCTTAGAAATTTTATAATTTGAATTATTATTATTATTATTACTGGCACCACGTCTTACTACCCGTTTGGGTTATACGTACTTTACGCTAATGTGTAAAGGTAGGGTGATTGTGAGATGAAATGTAGAACCTACAGTTTAACGCGGGATCCGAACCACGGTGGAGGCCTGGCACTCCACACATTCACAAGTTGTGATTAATACACGTCTTGTCTGATAAATCTGTGCCGGGACCGAGGATTGAATCCCGGACGCTCAGCACAGAGGTCTGACACCTTACCCCTAGACCACCTGGTCACCTATTAAATTTGAATTTTATTTTACTAACTAGATAGTAGTAAAGGAATAATATATACAAATATTTAGATGAAAGAAAGGCTTAACCTTGAAATATAGTGATTACCTCGCTTTTGAGTCCATGGTAAGATTGAAACAATTAAAATAATTAAAAAATATAATCTCCACAATCAGTAAACCAATTTTAGATACGTTATTCCCAGTAAACACAATATAATTTTGTGAGTTGTTTTAAATACTTACCAGATATAAATTTTGAACAAAATGGTTTGAATTTTTTTTTTTAATAAATGGAACGGTGCAATACTCAGACTTAATCGCTATTTTACCTGCTAAGTAAATGGTAGAACACAATCGCATAAACTTTCTCGTGTTATGTATTAACTTATAGCTTCCAAGTACATTTAAAAAAAAAAAAGTTAATTACTCTTAAGTAAGTTTTCCTAATAAAAACAAATTCATCATCTTGTTCAAAAAATATAAACACGCTTTATATATAAATTCTGAACCAAATTATTAGATATTTTTTAAAAATATGTTAATTTTTCTAAATAAGCTATGCTATACCCTTGAATTATCTGTAGTTTTTAAAAATAAACACGTATCCTTATCTAACATGAAACACTATTTCCAGATACTCATTTTGAACTTAATCTTCAAAGCCAATTTCGTAATCATTCAAATTTTCTATAATTTATCTTAAGTAAATCACCCTTAAATTAATTTGTTTTAGAAAAATTAAGATATATTATTTTTGATCATGTAAGATAGTTTTCCAATACCAATTTTGAAGAAAAATGTTAAAACAAGTTGTTTTTCTTTTACAAAAATCGGTCATCACTAAACCACTATGAATATAAAAATGAATAGATTTAATTATGTATCATGTAAAATATTTAGCGTATAGCCATTTTTAGCCAAATAACTATAGCCATATTTTAAAATGTCAAATTTAAAAAACACATTATTAGTAAATTACCCTTAAACTACCCTTAAACTAGTCCCCC
>CABFOV010000101.1:100680-125379 GCA_902141375.1 Timema poppense
CCCCAAACAACAGTATACAGTTTTATTTTTTATGTCAACCACTCCCCAGATATATATTATGAACAAAATCGCTTGGGCCATTTTCAAAACATTCGAATTTAAAAAAAATTACTTATCATTAAACTACTCTTTAACGAAATTTCATCCACTTTAGTAGCTGCATGTTCTAAGGCGCTACTCTTGCAGTGTACTAGACTGCTAAAGATGGTGATATCCGAGTTCGTTCCCGGTCAGTTGTACTGAGGGTGGTTTTTCCTTCGTACTTTCCTTGCCTCCTTTCACGCAAATGCCAGTACACTTCCTCTAAATTCAACTACCTTAATCCCGAACACATTAGTGCAATTAGTACATAGGTGTATGACCCTAACGTGTAGTAAGATGTAGGGCCAAAAAACAAAAACAAAATGTCAACTAAAACTAATTCCTTGGCACTATTTCAAACAAAATCGTTAAATCAATTTTTCTTACATTTGGGATTAAAGAAAATCACTCATCATTCTCTTAATTTGAAAGTTAGGGTCAAAATTTAAAAAAATCCTGAGTTATAGCCTTAATATATCTAAATATCAAGTTTGAACAAAATCCATTAAACCGTTTAGAATCCATAGCCCGGGACAGACAGAATTGTAAGATCAACTTTTTTTATTTCGTACCCACATAAAAAGTAAAGATGCATAATATTCTCGATATGTTTACGATTACAAGACTTTCTCTTGATATGTGGAAGTAAAGATAATCAATCTGTTTGTGAAGCCAAGCTAGAACAAATGTAATAATTGTTTGACTTGTAATTTCATTATTTGAGTGGTAGAGACAGTGTCAGTGGTGCTGCATATTATAGCTCTCCCTCACATCGCCACACGCAAACACGAAACCATTGACCATGAACACAAAATGAAATCGGACTCTGCTTGCTGCTGTTGTGTTTGGTTGGTTTACTTTGTATAGCTGGCAGGTTGGGAGGGAGGAGGGGGATTTCAGCGGTTAGAGAGTGGCGGGTATGGAGGGAGCTCATATAAAAATATCGTTGAAGTAAACTGACGTCCATTTTGAAACGCGAGCATGAAATGTTGGAATGGTCGATGAAGTGTGTTTTAAACGTTTGTAACAGGATGGTTGTCGAATAGGAGAGTCTCCATGGCTCGTTTGTAGAGATACATTTGATCCAAGTTGTGGGGTATTTTGTTCTATTCTAGATGGGGTCAAAAATAGACAAACTAAAATATGCGTTTCCACATTATTCACTTCTTGAGACTGAGATTTTCTGACGAGATTTTCTTTAGGAAGTGATGAACGAGTATTTTATAAACATAAATTTTATTAACACACGATTTACAAACTAACCTTACCTAAAACCTTACGTTAAGTCAATACTATACATCATATACATAATAATACTAAATATTAACAAATTAGGTATTTTAAAAATTCGCGTTAAATGACTCTTATTTGCGTGAAAGCCCCAATTCGCTCTGTATAATTTATACTTTTTTTTCACGGCTAACTACTGAATGAATTAAGGAACCGTTTGATCGTAACCAGTGAATTGGAAGGCAGTTGATGTCGGTTAATCTGTGTGCATGTCAAACGTTGACCGGGATTACGTGATTTTTCAGTTACCATAAAAATAAAAACCTCAACAACACCAGCTTATTTATGTCATCGAGTGGCGATTACCACAGCCCGTGGGAGGCTGAAGAGGAGGGTGGGGATGTTGGTAGCAGCGGTCTGTGTTAAACTACATCGGGCGACCATTAGTCCTGAAATAAACACGCCCACAAACAGGAGCTAGCTGAAAGGGAGGAAATTGGTTTAGATTAGGTTATGTTCGGGACTGTCGATGCATTTGTATCCATCCGCACCGGTGTACACGCACTAAAAAGCCTTAGCCTCGTCTAGTATGGTTTGATGGTGTAGAGAAGGCTGTGGTTTGAATCCTGGACATGTGTATTACTTTTTTTCCCCAAATTGTTTCTCATTATAATAATGTGGGGTACATTTCCTTAAAACTTTATCTTCTTCATCCTAACCACATTAGTATAAATATGTAAATAGGTCAAATAAATGCAGTCCAATATGCATAGGTACTGTAACCCCATGTCTTCTTTGATGCTGACTGACAGCTCACAGCTAAAAGCTTTGAAAAGCTACCAGACCAAATTATGTATCCCTACGCCGAACCATATGATCTGCAAAAACACGTGTTAAGCATCTTTCACTTCTGACGGACAAAATTTAAGTATATACTTAAATGCTGACTGTTATAAGTCAGCTATGAGCTGTCAGTCAGCACCCAAGAAGCCACGCGGCTACTGTAGCTGACAGCTAAGAGAGTTACTAGATCTTTTTTCGCGTATTCATCCTTCAAGTAATGCTATCTGCAGCTGTAACTTTTCAAAGACAGTGTCAATACCAATAAAATAACACTTATGATATAAAATAATTTTATCAATGTTGACCTTTAGAAATGTGTGTACTCTCTTAGTGATCATTCATTTGAAAATCATACTGTAGCAAGACGTGGAATAAATAGATCATTGTTTTCATCAAATCACCCTGGAAGCAGGAAGTGACGCAAATCAAATTTAGTCCTCTTTGTTGGTTACGGGAAGGACGCTGATCGAATCCCATCTCTGTGTTCTGAGTTTTTAAGTAGCTATTTAAGTATTTTCTCACTATTTCTCCACGTCAATGAGGATACATTTCAATTACACTGTCCTCATTTCTATCCTTTCAATGTAAATCCAATGATAGCCCGCAAGGATATTATAATCATAAATATTTTTATTTGTGTTGTTACTATTAAAGCCTTACAGGTCATTTCCCTCAGGGGATTGGGTAATGTGTGACTAGCGCCTGCCAGAAAACATTTAGTGAATTCTGAATTAACCTCTGCCCCATCTCTTACTGGGCAAAATAAATACTAAAACTTGTTTCAACATTGAAATTATATAATGCACCTAATCTTGATCAATTGAAAGAATTCTAGTTTTGTGAAATGAGTGTGCAAGTTAGGGTCTCATGCCTCAAACATATATTATAGGCTACCTTTTCTCAACTAGCGCTCTACTAGTTGTGCTACCCAGATTATATTTCAACGCCGTCGGTAATTTTCCTATCTAAAATCTCCTACAGTACTTTACCAATACAACTAAAGCTTATTCATTTCAAGTTAAAATGTTTGTTGGCAGATCTATAAGATACTAACCTAACTAATAGTACAAACTCACGCACTTCACAATGTTGACCAATTTGTAACAAATTTAACATTTTTATTAAAAGGATATTGCAACAAAGTTGCATTAATGTCAGTATTTGAATATTACGTGTAATCTAAGGATTCTAAGCTTACTGTGTATACATCAGAGTTAACGAATACTACTGGAATAGACTGCTATATTGAAATAACGATTTTTCGACCAAATATATTTTTGAGCCAATTTTTTCCCCATTATAATCCTTCCTAGCCAACCTTATTTAATTACTCTAATGGGGAATTTAAGAAAAATCAAAGTGGTATTTCGAGGTAGTGTATAGGGACTTTTGGGAAGGTAAAGTTGAAAACAGTTTTTAAAAATACTTCGGTACTCCCTGTTGGGATTCAAATCCCAACCATCCAGACACCGACAAACCAGACTAGACAAGATTGACAAGTCTACGTAGTGACTGATGCGGACATCTATCATGTTAATGTATTTTGTTTAGCTATTAATATTTTATAGAATTATTTATTTATTTTTTATGTCAAGCTTCGTCAACCTCTCAACTTTGTGAGGGAAACGTTCATCAAGACAGAGTTTATTCAAAATGGTACAATAATAATTAATGAATAGTGCAATGTTGATCATACAATTTCGTTAGTAATGGTGAGTGCACGCAAGTCTCCTCTTTGGAGTGCTAATGGGCAGTTATTATAATATAACGCATGCACTTTGCGCAAGCACTTAATGAATAATGCAATTATCTTCCAGTTGTTGTAAAGTTTTAGCTCCTAGCCTTTTTACTATGAAGGTACTAATGGGTTTATGATATCTGATTTGTGTGTGTCTATATCTAATGTTCCATTAACTAATTAATACCCACAACTATCAACAAACGAACAATGGCGTCTGTCTTGCCTAATCTGATTGGTCGGTGACGGTGAGGTGATATTTCCTATGTCTAAGAATCAAATAGACAAAACTTTTTTATTTGTTTTAGTTAGGATTTACTCGCATCCAGATATCACACCTGGACAGGGGGATAGAACCCGGGACCTTTGGCTTAGTACGTCAATGTTCTAACCACTGAGCTATCCAGGAATCATCCCGTAGTACACCAATCAGAACTACTGGACATAGCCATACGTATTATAACTGCTTTTACCTGATTGAACAACCAAACATACTGTAAACCTTAGCTTCTATAAGATAGAGATTTTTAAAGTAAAAATTACTGCCGTAAGTTTGAATTCACAATTGTGCGTGGTTACTTGGCCAAGCATGTTTCGAATTCACAAAGTCATTACATTCAGAGTAAAAACTTAGTGTCGTAGGTTGAAAGTTTTTTTTTTCATTTGTCTGAATCCCTTCAGGTTACAAAAAAACAAAATAGAAAATCAACGAATGTAACTTTTCTTTGTCGTTGTTTCACCTCCGGACACCCAGAAACACCCGAATGACCCCCTTCCACCTTCTCAAAATTTTCTCTCTCACTCTTCTGGGATGCCCCTGAAGATCACTCAACCAAGAATCCCCCTCCAGGGTTGCCAACTCTCAAGATTCAAAAGATCATACAGTGGTGTTAAATGGGTTTTATTTCAACTGACTCTTTAACGGCTTTACTAAGTATTTTTTACACCTGTAATCACAAGGTTAAATGTATCTGTCTTGCAATAAACTGGATTGCCGAGTAACGTGGAGGTCGAGAGTCGTTTATTGCTCAATTGCCTTTGAGATTGTTTTCCCATCCCGTCTGATAACTAATGTGTGTGCAATTCCTCTAATTTCCTCTAAGTTTTCTTAAGTTCTACTAAGCTATCCACCTTTTTCATACCGTTAGTGTAAGACGTTAGTATAATTATTGGTTTTGAGCATATCAATTAAAAAATAATGTTTTATCAGGCGCTTGACACACAAGATTGAATTTTTTTATAAAAAATATATTTTAAAATATCATTTTAAAAGGCGCTTTCTAATTTTTTATTTTTTTTTGTATATGAATAAGCTTAAAAGTTAAAAACAAAGTTATTGAGTTAATTAATGGATATATATGTATATAATTTAATCTCAAAAGAAAATGTAGGAAAGGTCAAACAGTATTTTCAAAATAATAAACATAAACGCTTCACCAAATTAGAACATTGGAAAATGGCCTTATAATTGTTAAAATAAATACGCTCTAAATCTATTTTCAACAATCTCAGCATTTTTTTAAGTGTGCTATCCCAACATTGGATCATACCATCAGATTATACCGAAAATGAAATTATATTACAGTTAATATTCAGAGCGTAAGATGGCAAACAAGCATTAATATGCGTACGAACTAAAAGAAAGCTCAACTAATATATTTTTTCGGATTACGAGGAGGTTGTAGATAGAATACTGGCCAGCTATATCAAAATACATTTATTGCTGAATGGGCTTTACACTTACCTTAACGAAAATCCGGGTAAAGTTCCTCTAAGTTTTCTCTTTCGTATACTGATTCCGTCAGCGTAAATAAAATGCGTATAACCAAGCTGGGCGGTAAAATGCTGTAGTAAGAAAAAAAATGTAGTTGGCAACCCTGTACCGATCTTCAAGTGACTTCCTAGAGGACTGGGATCTCCTCTCTCTTCTTCAGCAAGTCAGACGATAATCCTCGCACTGGCAGGGACTGCCGCGATTAGGAGGCTCAACAGCCTCCCCGTCTTGTCAGTCTGTAAACACTTGTGCGACGAAGTCAGGAGAGACGTCTGGGCGTCGGAGGAAAATAATGGGAGAGAGAGAAGCTACGCGCCGTTACGTCACATAATAGCAATACAATACGATACTTCGTGGCGTCAAGAAACAACTTCAATGTTTCGTTTAATCCAAACTTTATTTTATAGCTTTACTTTCTCATACAAAGTGAAAGTATCATAATCGGGAAACTTTTAGACCCATATTATGATGGATTTGTACGTTTTATGTTCTTTCAAACTCTATAAAGTTGGTTTTACAATTGAAGAATACCGGGGCAAAGTAGGGCAAATCACAGTACACACTTTTTCCAAAACAAAAACTTTTATTTATAAAATCTTAGAAGGACACCAGCAAATATGTATTTTTTAAATTAATTTAAATGTGGCACAATCCTCTTTTAGCCATATTTTAAAGTGTATAACCGACCCTGTGGTACACCTGACTACGAACCTAGGGGTCTTGGGCTCGATTCCCAGCTGGTACCCTAGGATATTTTCTCAAAAGGGAAGGGGAATTATCCCAACGCTCACCAGGGTTTGTTTAGTTAGACTTAAGTTTGGTTGTGTTTCCGCTGGTTCCACGCCTTCATATTATCACCAACATTACATCTCACCGGGACATGGAAAGAACCTCCACGGAAAGTATGAACGAGTAGTACATTCGGGAGTCCCCTGGCCACGGTACAATAATACTGGCTAATCTTACCGCTACTGGCCTACGAATGATGTAGCCCAGACACACACACACATACACTGGTATATATATATATATATATATATATATACAACCATACATATATATACGTATATGTGTATGTATATGTGTGTATATGTGTATGTTTGTATATATAATATAATATATCTATAAGTATGTATATAATTATGTGTATATGTGCATGTATATAAAATATGTATACTTACACATATACACAGTATAATATATATTATATATATATATATCTTATATTATACTACTATAAAGCCACATGGATGACACACTGACATTAGTGTTTACCCACTTCCAGATTAGCTAGAAATTTGGCAAACCTATAGTTTTTATCATGTAACCGACGGGAAAATTATATATATATATATATATATCAATGTATCTCAAAAGTCATATATATTAAATTGTTATTTTAATTCTATCTCTAAGATTAAGGGTCACTTATTAATGATTGTTTTTATTCAAAATAAAATATTTAATACTGTCAACTTTGTTCAAAATGGTTGCACAGCTGGTATTTTACATGATGAATAGCATTATGTACTGTATCTGTTTATTTAGGAGATTAATTAAAGTGTGGTATAGTGGCTACTTTTTGAAATGATGAAATTGTTCGAAACTGACAAATTTTTAGTGGGTATCTAAGGAATGTTTTACGTTATTAATACCATTAAGAGTAGATGGTTTACTGCCAAGAACATTTTTGAAAAATGTTGTCCCAAATTTAAAATAATATATGATTCACTTCAGTTGCTGCACAGTTTAAGATGCTACCAGAATGTTTTCCCACTCTCACTCTACGAAAATTCGGGTACACTTTCTCTAAATATTGCCTTCCTTATCATTAAAGTCATTAGTGTAATTATAACATAATACTTTAACCCAAACGGGTAGTCGGATGCAGTTATAAAAAAAATGACTATATATATATATATATATATGTGTACAATTGTGGTGTACTATTTATTTTTATATCCTCTTGTGACAGTGTGACAGTTTATCAACGATCTAAAGTATCGTAAGTAATTTAAGAGAATATTAAAGTATCTTTCATTTAAAGGAAACTCGCAATAAATTTTATAGTAAAAACTAGTACTACTACATTACAATGGGGGCATTACATATATATATATATATATAGGGCCTATACATAATGATATATATAAATATCTGTAATGCCCCCAGAGTAATGTAGTAGTATAGTAATAATTAAGGTTTTTAATCTTTAAATTAATACATACATTGTAATAATTTTAATTTGTATTGTAAATTCTGTCTATGTAATAAATATATATATTCTTATTTCAATCACGTTAAAACAATTACTAAAAGGTATTAGGAAGGAAGCATTTTAGAGGGAATTTACCCGCACTATCGTGTAAGGAACCATTTAGGAAAAACCACTCTCAGTAGACCCAACGGGTGTTCGAACGCAATCTCCCAGTAATCATCATGCCAATCTACAAAATAGTGACGCCTTATACTATTTGTCCTTTGAAGAACGTGGCAGAAATTTTAATATAAATTTGGTTAATTTGATCGAACATTGATCTCTGATCTAGTATTTACAAACCTTTTACAAATATAAAATATAATTATTCTTGCAAAAACCCCGCACAATATGATTGGAGGCCTATTTTTTAAAAGTTTTTAATTGATTATTAATTTCACTCCCAAAGACTAGAACAATTATTATTACTGCTATTATTTCAACTATTTATGATTCACAAGGCTTTCTTTAGCTACTACTCAATGTAGGCCTATAGAAAACTGGGGTATAGAAGCAATTTACATTTATAGTCCCTTAATATTAAAAGTAAACTCATACGCTAAAAACAAGCTCTGAAAATAATGTAAAGATATAATGAAACAAATCAACCGAATTCTCTTATTTTAAAAATGGAATAGTGGTATTTTATATACACACAGTTAGGTGAACTTTTTGTACTAAAATATTACATTTAATTACTGATGACCTGGTGGTCTAGGTGTAAGGTGTTGGACCTCTATGCTGGGGGTCCGGGGCTCAATCCTCGGTACCGGCACAGTTTTATCTGATTACCTAACCCTTCCTTCACCTCTGACAAGATGTGCATTAATCACAACTTGTGAATGTGTGGAATGCCAGACCACTACCGTGGTTTGGATTCCACGTTAAACTGAAAGTCCTCCATTTCATTTCACAATCACCCTATCATTTCACATTAGCGTAAGTGCGTGTAACACGAACGCGTAGTAAGACGCGGTTCTAATAATAACAATAATAATAATAAAATTAGCACAAATAATGACAATCTGTTATCTTTTCTCCTCCCAAGAAATGAAAAAAAATTGTGTATCTTTCTTTAAAATGTTTTTTTTTGTTTATTTGTTTCATTGATAAATATTAGGTAATATTATTTTGAGCGTAACCTTATTTTTATTTTTTAATAATTTTTCGCTCCCCACGTTTTGTTACCCGTTTGTAATATTCAAATATTTAAACAAATGGATTAGGGCTGAGAAATAACTTAGAGGGAATGTATCCACATTTGCGAGGAGGGAGAGTAGAATACCATTAAGGAAAAAAAATCATCTCATCACACCTAGCCGGTATTAATCTCCAAACTTTTCAACACTAAACCAAACAGTACGAGATAAATAACTTGACCCGAGCACCCACAGTGGAGTTTGTGACTTAACTTGACTTTAGATAAGTTGTAAAACCTTGTCTAATGTTATATGAAGGGTTAAACACATATCACAGGAAGGAAAAAGCCTTGTCTCAAGATGAGGGCTCTAATACATATCACAAAAGGGGGAAAAAACGTTGTTTAAAGATATATGAACGCTTAAACACATATCACAGAGGAGAAAAACCTTGTCTCATGATATGTGATAGTTGAAACACATATCACAAAGGGAAAAAACCTTGTCTCATGATATGTGATTGTTGAAACACATATCACAAAGGGAAAAAACCTTGTCTCAAGATAGTTGAACATTTAAACAAGGGGGAAAAGCTTTGCGAATATAGGCTAACAAGTATAATAACCATAGCTAGTAATGAATGTGAGTTCGTTGGTTCTTGCACGAGCCTTGTGTTCCTCTTTGCTTCTCTGTGCATTACTACTTAGAACCTAAACCTGTTTAATTATTCATGTTTACTCTTACCATTATAGCGGTATCTAGAGGGTAGGAAATGGGGAATATGGGTTGAAGGGTAGATCTAGAGCTTTTGGTAGGTTTGGAGGAGGTATACATCGCATACTGGCAGAAACAACCTAATTTAAAATCCAATTTCTTTTCTTGTTTATACTTGGATGCTGTTAATTGAAATAGGTTTTTATTTAAGCATATACAAACACTTTTAAAGAGTAGTCACATATCTCACATACGCTTAGACGAGTAAATGTACATCCCACTTAACGAAAATAAACAAAAGTAACGTTTCAAATGTGTTTGTAATATACAAGGTACTTAAAGTGTTTTAACCATTTTACATAATTTCATCTAAAATGAGGACATAATTAAAATTTCTTTCAAGGGATATGTATTTTTTATTTGTGTAGACATTTTGTGATTTTATAATTGATATGTGAATTATCTTTATCATTAAATATATGTATCTTACTAATATATTATTAACTCCCAACCACTGTAACGATTGTGCTTAAATTTCGCATGGATATAATATGGACGTCCGGTTAATACACAGGCTATATTTTTCTATTAAAACACAATACATTCGATTGTTTTACAAATGTTATGTCTTAAAACACTTTATCAATCATTGTATTCTCATATTTAATGTAGAGTTCATTTTTTTCTATCTTAATCAACTTCAAATCAAAAGATTATTACAGAATACATTTAAATCTTAAATCAAAGGTTAACATATATTTTTTGTTGGATGTTTTGTATTCACATTAGTAGGCAAATCGTGTTTCTTTCACAGATAAATACTGCACATAGATAACGTTTCAAATATTGATTTGATTTGATCTCATACTTACGTGGATAAATATTCAAACAAATAGACTAATCATACCATTAGATGGCAGAGCTCCAGAGTAGACAATAACATAATCATATAAATAAAATCTTACGTGCATTTGTGTGATAATAATGTAAATCAAGACTAGGAAACTTTGCAAAGGAACTTCGGGATGCATTTTTATACAGTTATCTTTATTGAAACCCTAGCTCCTTGATCCGCTTAACTTCAAAATCCTTATCATTATTATCATAGAAAACCTAAGAATGTGGCATTGAGCTTTTATCTATATTTATACTTTTGTGAGCCTAGCACCTTCGGCCATTTGACCACTAATTCAGGTAACTCCAAGGCCTATAAAAAGTTTATATTTGGAATAAATTAACATGACGGAGGACATATTGGGGTGTCAATCTCGAATTTATTATCCTTATCATCACATAATTTGTGGGTTTTATGCCTTAAATCACTTGATGTATTATGTGAATAACTCCAAAATCATAAGACACATAAAGGGAATTGCTCAGAGAAACCAGGGAATGGTATACATACTTTTTTTAAACGTATACATATATTTATATCTATACAATTATGGTTGCGTGACTACTGCTATGTGTATCGCTGAAACAAAGAAAAATAGCAAGCTGTAAATTGGAATAGACCTGCGTCCTCAAAGAAACCAGAGGTTGTGAACATTTGTGCTATTCTATTTTACAATTATATAAGTCTATACACTGTTGAGCTCTGGATTTAGGGGACTCGTTTGTGGTGAACATCTGGCTACAATACAATTAATAATTTGTTTCGATTCACATGCATTTCAATATAATATGTTCAACATTTTTTTATGAAACATCAACTTAGATTTCAATGAACCAAAAATCTAAAACGATCTAGAAAATATATTATTCTAACATGGCTACTCTTTGATAACCAACTTTTATTGGTGTTGAACTTAAAACTTGAAACTATTTTTATAAACGAATTATAATTTTGGCATCACATAGAGCAACTGAAATTATGGAATGGGAAGGGGACGAAAGGCTGAGTGGCGATAGCAACTGCATTCCACCGGAAGGGCATAAGCTTCATATAGTTATTACAGCAAAAATATAGACAAATTACTTGGCTGTGTGCTATACCTTTCTCCGACGAGAAATGGAAGACTGTGGCAATATCCATTATTCAGAACTGCTTCCAGCCGGCTGGTTTGGCTGCTAAATGTGTGATTTTTGATGCAGAGGATCCAATTTAACTAAAGGAACTGCTATAATTAGTTAATGACCACTATTTTTTAAATAAATATCTTAACAATATGGACTATGAAGGTTTTTGGTTTGTTTCTAGCATGGCGTTTTACTACTCGTTACTGCTATATGCGTATATACCAATTACGCTAATGTGTTAGGGATGAGGAAGTTTTCATATAGGAGAAATGTACCCGCATTTTCTTGAAAGGAGAGTTAAACACTATTAAGTAAATACCACCCTCAGTCCACCCAACTGGGATTTGAACCCCAATCTTTATTTCATCATCAGTCCATTATATTGCAAGGGTGGTGCATTAGACCATTCGGTCATCGAAACGGGTAAAGATATGGCGATATGACGAATTGAATCTCACTATATGAAGCCTCCGTTGAGGCTGGGAAAGATGGTTTCAGCACGGAACTAGGATAAATTGAAGATGACTAAGACAAGAGTCAAGAAATCATCCCGACAGTTAAATAATAATAATAATATTTAACACCGTGTCTTACTACCCGTTCGGGTTATACGCGTTAAGTACTAATTAGTCTAATGGATTAGGAATTGGGAAGATTGAATTAGAGGAAGTGAACCCGCATTTGCGTGGAGTGAGAGTGGAAAACCGTTTAGAAAAAACCACCCCAGTTCACCCGACCAAGATTCGAACCTCGATCTCCCCGTCCTCAGCAGCCGGGCACAACACGACAACCGCGTTAGCCAACTACGCCACCGAGGCGGGTCCGACAGTTAAAGAAGTGTTGGATAATTTCACGATTTTCTAAAGTTTATTGAATGTACGTACATTATGATCGAGCGTGTAAAAAACGCAGAATTTTGGGAAGGATATGGATAACAATTTATATTAATTAAAACGGTATACAGAAAATAAAAGCAATTAAGATATTATTTAAATGTTTATTAATATATTTCAATAAAATTTATTCTATTTTTGATATTTGGTTTTGTTTGTCCCTACCCCTCCCAACTAAGGTTAAGTGGAGACTTTTTTTGTTATTGTTCTATTAGAACAAACTGGAAAAATACTAATACTAATAATATTTTAGCACCGCGTCTTACTACCCGTTCGGGTTATACGCTTTAAGTACTAATTACTCTAATGGATTAGGAATTGAGGGAGGTTGAATTAGAGGAAGTACACCCGCATTTGCGTGGAGGGAGAGGGGAAAACCATTTAGGAAAAAAAAAAAGCTCACCCAAGCGAGATTCAAACCTCGATCTCCCCGTCCTCAGCAGTCGAGCTCAACACGACAAGTGCGTTAGCCAACTACGCCACCGAGGTGGGTAGCTGGAGAGAGTTTAAATATTGTGTATAGAGAAGTTATAACTTCATCTTCAAAATAAGTTTCAGCTTTTAACACATGCTTAGATTATATCTTTATTTTTAAATTGTGTTTATCAAGTCTAATTTTCCGTTTCATAGCACAGTTTAAACAATAAAATATGAATATCTACACAGAATTTAATATTGGGTTACTTTTTCTATGTGATAAAAAAGAACAAAATAATTGTATAGATTTGAAAACAAAATATTTAGCATACATATCATTTTATTAATACTAATTTAATGTAGATTGGGTAGACTTAGGGCCAAAAAATTCTGAATCTTAAATGGTGGGACTTTCATTTCAAATTAACTCTTGAGGTCTTTATTTCCATTTAATTTGGGGAACTTCCATTGTACCTTAATTCTGGGGACATTAATACCCCCTTAACTCGCGTGGACTTAATGCCATCTCACCTTAAATGTATGGAGATCTCTTTTTACCTTAACTTGTGAGGAATTATGTTTCTTTTATATCGTGGGGACTTCAATATCACTTTATCACGTGGAGAATTTAATTTCCCCTTAACTTGTGGGGACTTCCGTCTCGTCTTAATTCACGGGGAGTTCTATTTACTTTAAATTGTGCGTACTTCGATCTCATCTTAAGTAGTAGTGAATTATTTTTACGTTTGACCCAAAGGTACTTCTATATCACCTTAATTCGAAGATACTTGCATCTCACCTTAACAGATGGGGACTTGTATACTTCAATTTTTCATTAACCCTCGGGGACTAAATCTCTCTTTTATTTTTGGGTCAGTTCCACCACACTTTATCAGGCCAGGATTTACTTTTTCATTTAACTCGTAGGGACTCGCATTAACACGCAAAGTCTTCCATTCGACCTTGACTTGCTTAGATGTACTGTACATCTTGCCGTGCTAGCATATAATTTTTAAATAAGTCCCACCTTAGTGTCAATCGATGCTAATTGTAACTTCTGACAAATTTTATTGCCGGATTGTACCGAAAGCAATGAATGTTTCCAAATAATGGTTGTGAATGTGTAATTATTGAAAACACCCACACACGCTGTACATACATGGGAACATGCATGCACACATACATGAATAAACAAACATTGCAACTGGAAATGTTATTTTCGCTTTGAACGGACCAATGAGGAGAGCGATGTGGGGTGGTGGGGGGTTAGATCCAACAACTGCACCCTGTCTAGGAGGGTGACGATGCCATGTATGACCCTAGGGATGAATATCAATGAGTTTGACTGGGGATACTGTAGGGTAGAGGGTATGTCTACCTACCCTTACTACCCCTTCACCTCTATTTAGGGGTCTTGTATCGTGGACTTGGTTATACAGACAGGCGGACCTATCAATCGATAGTCATGTGATGGGATATATCGGTGTAGAGTAGGTATAGGCATTGTCCTTAACATCACTGAACAATATATTATTTCGAAAAAATATACAAAACTATAAAACTGACCATTAAAATGTATGTCTATCATGTGATTACTAAATACATAGCATGACTTACGGATCGACAGAAGCTAACACACTACACTTTACAAGTTGTTATATTCACATATAAATATTTTTTAGGCACCTCGTATTAATAATACCCGTTTGGCTATACACTCACGTAGATTTATTTTCGTTTAATTATCGTTGATTATACACAGGCTTTCAATAATAATTAAATTGACTCGATAACACTGCACGATTTGTGAGGAATTTATTGTGTTGGTTTTTAATTTATTTATATTTTCACTTCCAATTTTGGAATAATTCTATATAGAGTTGGTCATTGGATAAGTGAAGAACACTATTGATCTTACGTTATTTTAGCATTCTTTCATTAATGGCCAAAGGAGAAGCAAGGAAAAATATTAATTTAAAGCCCCTAGATTTATATACACAGATTTTTCCTTGGCTTACCCAACGTAAAGTTGGCAAGAAGAGAAGCAAGGAGAAATATTAATTTCAAGCCTCCAGTTTTAAATAAAGATTCTTCCTCATATTACCCAACGTAAAGTTGGCCATAAAAGTAACAGGATAAATAATAATTTGAAGACTCCAGTTTGAAATAAATACTCCTCCTTGACACCCAAAACAAATTTTACTATGGAGAAACGGAAATGCAACATAAAGTTTACCTTAAAAGTAACCAGAGGAGAAAATTAACCCCATTAATTAATAGTAAATATTCATATCTATAGCCTGAAACCTTGATACCAATATTTTAATATTTATTTAATATTCCAATAGGTGTTTGCTAAAATAATAGCCAACAAATATTCAATCTGTTCCAGACTTAAGAGAACTTTAAACTTAAAATAGAAAAGCAATCTTGGCTTATAAGCTTTCTACTAGTGCACAATATAATTGTGGAAATTTGGTCCAAATCGGTTGAGAAATATTTTATGCATACGTACAGCACTTGGAAACTCTTTATTATATTTTTAAATACAGTATTTAGGTTTTACAGGCATGTGCTTGTCTAGTCTTGTGTTCTAAAGCCTTTGCTATAACCTAGAACTGAAAATAAAATGGCTTTCCCTTACTATCTGAATCTTTCCTTGTTGTCTTATTCTCCCCTAAAAGCTGAGGGTGGATTTCAGATAATCATGTTTACTGTGTAATTCTCTATAGCTATATTAAAATATAATACAAATTAGAGTTTTATATAAGGGGGAAGACCGATCATGGGTTTTAAAGGGAAGAAATATTAAATAACAAAATACCCCCGCAGGGCTCATAGTATATAATTAAAATCTTGAGCAATCCATTCTACAGTAAACTTCCTCTTTTTATCAAATACTTCTCCCCTCTTTTTCAACTTCCATTGAAATCCTAATTTATTATTGATAAAAGAATCCCTTTTCCCCTCCCCCACCCTCTCCCCCGTGACATTGCCAAGCCCTATTGTAGCCAATCAGTGGCGGGACAATGGGAGATGTTCCGCGACAAGACGGATGTGATTGTTTGTCCTTGTTCGTTGTCACAATGACAACTGAATGGGGTCTTATCACCCGGTCATGGAGGAAAATTATGGCTGGTGTTGAATCCTAATTCCAGCCATCCTATCCCGGTGGTTGAATGGTCAAAGAGGCCAACCATAGGTATTGGGTAACCTGGTTCTACCCTCCCTTTCCCCATGACTGAGTGGTCAAGGAAACTAACTTCAAGTATAGAGGACCCTGGTTCCACCCCTCTTGTCTCCATAGCTGAGCATAGAGGGACACCAACTAAATATCTAGAGCAGCGATTCTTGACCGGGAGGCCGCGAAAGGTTTTTGGGGGCATTAAAAAAATCATATAATATGTTATTTACTTATTACTGAAGTCAATTAGCTTAAGTTTTATGGAAGATAACCACGGACCACAGAAATCACGAATAGTACAAATAATCCTCATCTGTTCAACATCGCCATCCCAAATTTGCTGCACTTTATTTCTACTTATTTATGTGAAAGGGATTTTCCATAGTGGTACATATTAAAACGAAGAAGTGAAATCGACGCCTAATCGACTCCTGCATGCGAATAGCATTTAGTGATACAATTGAAACAAGAATAGACAGATTAGTGGAAAGTGTTCAACAGCAGAGGTCCCATTAAACACATTTATTACAGTTATTATTATTATTATTTTTCTTGTTATTATAATCAGTGAGTAAGACCATTATCTTACTAATATTATACGAGTAAATGCGAAAGCTTGTGTGTTTGGATGTTTTTACTCAATCACGCCAAAACTACTGAACAGATTCGAATGAAACTTTGTACGTTGGTAGAGTATGTCCTGTAATAACAAATAAGACTATTCTCAATCTTTGATTTTACATTTATTTTACAATACTAATGTTTAAACTTTTCGTATACATTAATTTTAAATTACTAATGTTTGAACTTTTCGTATATAAGATATATAATATTTCATACTAAAAGAAATCTTTATTATTTAAGTTATAATTTTTTTATTTTTTTATTAGTTTAGCTAAAAATTTAAAGAATGTATAAATTATTGCGGGTGAAGCTGTGACGGGTAAATGCTAGTTTAGAATAAATCTTAATTATTATTATTATGTTAGTAAAAACTAGGATGCCACGAAAATATTTTAGGATATTTAGGGTGCCACGAGTAATAAAAGGTTAAGGACCACTGATCTAGGGGACCCTCGTTCCATCCTGTTTGTCCACCTCAAATATATGTTTATTATTTAGTAGATAAAAAATATTGAGACTTCTTACGAATTAAGTAAGGAATATGAATGTTTCTTGTAGAATCAAGCTCTCCCAAGAGATAATTACTTCACCAGCCACCAGCACTGGTGGACATGTGGATAAAGTCGCCAGTCTCATCTGGTTTATCATTGATGGAGTAGTTTGGGACTATAGATTCGAGTGGGTGTGCTGAAATAGTTTCTTAACAATAGTTTCTCATTTTTTCCCGTGCAAATGCTTGTACACTACCTATAAATTCTAGCTTTCTCATCTTTACATGTGTAAAGCCTGGATGGATAGTAATACTCGGTGCACGAGAAATACACACGTCTTGTTTAGGATATATGTCAATGTGTGTAATTTTTCTATATGAGTCATTCACTGAGCAGATGAGGGAATGAATGGGGATGCAATATTTAGTCATAGATTATAGTTTCTTGCTAGTTCATGATTGTGTCACAAGGGAGCATTGTAAGATTGTCACCCCGAGGGTATGTCTTGATTGGAGGCTGCAAAATATAATATACATCCTCTGGGAGGAGCATGAGAGGGGATTTTACTCGAAGAGGAGGTAGAAGGGAATGCATTTTAGAGGGTAAGTACCAGGAGGAGGTTAGTTACCCCAAGACGAAAGAGGGAGGATTTGAGGGAGGAAACCATGGTTAATTTAAGGGATCTTGATAAGGCGTTTTCAATTTGCCTCGCCATCTGCCATAGCTACTAACCATGCAGTTACTCGCCAAACGGTTTGGGGGAGAGAAGGTGGGAAGGAGGGGTCGACATGGGGAAGGGAAGCGACCAAAGTAATAAACTTTAGTTTTATTTTGATAATTTATTTTAACTAAGGGGACACATTTGGTTGCAAGTGGCTTGGCTCTTTGTATTTGATGAACTAAATAACCAAGTTATTATATTTGTTAGCTACGGTTAGAGCTGTATATGAATAAAATATTAATTAAGTTGAAAAATGACATGGATAGGGGAATCAAACTCGGGACTTTTGACACACTACTTCAATGTTCTTACAACTGAGCTATCCGGGAGTCGTACAGTACGCTGGGTCATCCTTAATTAATATTTTAAGGGAGAGCCTGTGATGACCGTGAATAAATTGTCGTGAGTGACCAATAAAGTTAATTAATCTATAATTCATATTTATGAATCAAATAGCCAAAGCTATTATTTATGCATTTTAGTGAGGATTACTCCATCTAGATATCATATTCTGAACATTTAAAAATGACACCTGGACACGGGAATCGAACCCGGGACCTTTGGCTTAGTCCATGGTCATTCTTCACTCTTCACTCATATTTTAAAGCAGAGTCTATGATGGAAGAATGACCAGGGGCACGGGACGAATCCTGGATAAATCAGTGGTAAGAGCATTGGCGTACCAGGCCAAAGGTCCCGGATTCGATTCCCGTGTCCAGGTGTCATTTTTCAATTTTCAGAATATGAACTCATATTTAGCTTACGATTACCGTTTGTCCATCACAGACTATGCCTTTAAATATCAATGAAGGACCCTGGACACTGGACGACTTCTAGATAGCTCAATGATAAGAATATTGAAGTACTAAACCAAGGGTACCAGGATCGATTCCGGGTCATGGTGTCATTTTGATTTAATAAGTATAATGGTTTTTTGTGTATTAAATATATACATATATATATGTATTCAATATATACATATATATATATATATGATATACTAGTGGCTCGTTGCAGCAATATCTGCAAATTATTACGTTAAAATGTATTCAACAATTTTTTTTACTGTGAAAAGTTATATATAATGAAGCCTAATTTGACTTTATAGTGAAAGTTTTACTCGTCAAAGGCAGCTTTCAATTGATTTTGACCTTTCATTGTTTAATTTAAAGCAAAAAGTAAGTTTTCTTCCTCACCCTGCAACTATAACTTTGAAACGTCCCATCTCCCAGCTCTTTACTGGTAGTAGTACTTTACCACTTAAGTAAGAATTGAGTTATTATTTTTAAACAAAGAGAAATATTTTATTTGCCGATATAATACATCAGACACAAATCAGGGTTTCCATGGTGATGTAAGCAAAAAATTATTGTACAGATAAGCCACTGTGCACACATCAGAAAAGATGGAAATTTGCTAGGATAATCAGATTTTCTTTGTAAGCTACTATTTTGCTGTCTTTCTAAAGCCTTAGCTTTTAAAATGAGTCGCAGTTGTCAAATTTGGTTCAGCCATTTTCTCATAATTTCATTTACCAGAAATGGGCTATCAAATAAAATGTGAGAGTGAGCGTGAGTATGTTAGTGTAGGAGTGAGTATGAGAGAGTAAATGTGAGAAAGTGACTGTTAAAGAGTGAGTTTTAGAGATTGAGAGTGAGCGACCGAGTGTTATTAAGCGAGTGTGATCGACTGAGTGCGAGAAAGAATGCTAGAAAGGGATATAATGGGTAAGAGAAGGTGTGTGTCAGTGAGAGAAAGAGATACAGTGTGAAATGGAGAGTGTGTGAGAGAGTGTGTGTATGTGTGTGAGATATAGTGTGTGTTTGTATATGTGAAAGAGAGTGTGTGAAAGTATTTTCACTAAATAGACTACTTAACCTTTTAATTTGCGAATTATAGTCAATATTGTTTATTTAAATGCGAATTAACGATAACAGCATTCCAATAACCATGAATGTTTCCCCATTCTAGGAAATTAATTCCCTCAGTTAAAATATATCTATGTAAAATATGTGTTATGACCAGCTATCATAACATCCATTTTGTGATCAGAAATAAATATTCAAAAATAATAAGAAGGAAAAGAATCCATGCAAATCAAATTATATATATTTCTAACCTACTATCGATAGTTCGTTTAGTTGTATATGGATTTTCCCCATAATTTTATATTTTTTCCATCGTACAACTCAAGTAAGTGTTCAGTTATTATTTATAACCAAAGAGAAAAATTGTATTTATATAATTAGTTATTTTTAGCCAAAGAGAAACAATTTATTCACAGGTATAAGACCATGCAAAAATAAGTGTTTTCATGGTGATGTAAAATAAGAATGAAAAACTGAAAATTCTCTGAGAAAATCAAATTTTAGTTGGAAACTACTATTATTCCCGACATTCTGGACCTCTAACCTTAAAAATGAGTGATCGTTTGTAAAACTCAGCTCAGTCATTTTCTCGTTATTTCATTAACCGGAAATGGGCCTAGCAAATTACATGTTATGATTCAAGATCTTTTTCTAGTTTTTGAGCTTATAATACATACCAAAACATATTTAAACATCATTTATCATGCGCGAAACAAAACGTAGACACTATTTTCACGAGCTTAATAACTTAACTTATTAATGTTCGAATTATGCTCAACATAATTGATTTAAATGTGAATAAACGATAACAACATTCAAATAAAACATGTGTCCCCAGTTTAGGCATCTCAATTTAGAAGGGTTATCACCAGCATCCAAGGAGAAATATTCATCTAAAGATAAAAATTTTATGTGTTCGGACCAACAAATAAAGATTGCGTTATTATTTTTTATCCAAAGAGGTTTATTTTATTTAGAGATTTACAGCCATGCAGCAAATAACGGTTTCCATGGTGATTAGACAACTAATTAAAAACTGAAAATTCTTTGTGAAAATTGGTTTTTAGTGGAAAACTACTATTTTTCCTGACATCCTGGACTCTTAGCCGTTAAAATTAACGGTCATTTGTCAAAATCTGTCCAGTCAATTCCTCGTAATTTCTGTTACCGGAAACGGGATTATCAAATTATATTTAATATATGAATATGATATATCTATTTTGAATTATATATATATCATTCAAATTATATATCTTTATATAGACCTTTACAAATAGTTTAGATTGTTTCAAATTGAATTATAAATATATATAATTCAATTTGAAACAATCTAAATTATTTGTAAAGGTCAAAACTGTAACTGATAAAATGATTAGAAGCTAACTCTTTTATTAACAAGTTCATGCCTATAACCTTATATGTTAAGTAGGTTTTTTTACTCCGTAACTAGCCACCCGTCTGGGTCCTATGAATTTAACTACGTTAATAATATAGGGATGAAGAACGTGTAGTTTTAAAGGAAATGAGGAAGAAAGCATTTAGGAAAAAACACCCTCAATACATCTAGCAGGGATTTTAACTATGACCTTACCGATATCCTCAAACTAGAATTGAGTAGCTTGACATTAAATCCGCGTGCCCACCAAAAACAAATTATGTAGCCAGAATCGTTTTATATTCGTGCCTAGTGCCATATTATTACGTTTAATTAAGAAAAAATAAGCTACCCAAATCAAATTTAAGCTATCTGTAAATATGTTCAAGGCTTTAGATTAGTATAGTCTTGTTTGCCGGAGACTGGGAGAGTGGGATGTAAATCTCAGTTGGGTCAACTGAAGATATTTTGTATTAATGTTTTCCCACTCTTTTTCCATTCATTTACTTGTAAACTTTCTCTTAGTTAAATCTTCTCATCATATACCACATTAGTGTAGATATTCAGGTATCTCAGATAGGTAGTAATAATGTAGCACGTAATAAAAGAGGCTTTTAAAATTATCGTGCTGCATTGAAATAAGCATATACCATAACATTTCATTTTTCTTTATTATATTGCACTGTGGTCAGGCAGGAGAATAGAGAGTAGTGGGTAGAAATTTGGGTGGTAAAGGGGTGGAGAGAAGGGTTATGGGCCGAAACATTATTTTATAGTAATACTTAAAGCAGGTTTATAAGTGCTTCTCTAGTGTGTTTTTTGTGAATAAATTATTTTATATTCTTTATTAGAATTATAAATTACCTCGGTTATTTTAGGGGAAGTAGTTGGCATTAGGATGGAAGTGTATTTTTGATTAATTTGTGTGAGAAAATAGCACGTGAACATTAAAAATAAATGAAATATACAAGTTTTTTTTAATATAAAGAGGAAATAAAAAGCATCACTGTACTCTTGATGAATTTATAGTAGGTCCAAATGAGCAATTAGCATGTTGCTGAGTTCGCCCGAGTCTGTTTGGCATTGTGTCCACACAAGAGCCCGCCCGGCACAAGTTAATTGAATTATCCGTGGTGCTTCTGTTAAGTGAACTCTGGGCCTACATAGAACCGGGATTGATGGTCCTACTTCGTTTTGAGCCTCCACCATTGTAATGTGTATACTTTCCTCGCATTCTGTTTGTTCTTGTACAGCAAGAAAAAAAAATACAGTTTGCAACTGGGTCTTGCTTTGAAAAGAGAGATAAAAAAAATACCCCCATCATAGCAATGCGTTTATTTATAACCACCCCATAATTTGTTACCTCTGCTCACTATAAGAACTAAGATTTGGAACTTCGAAGGATGTGTTCAGCGATGATCACTTTTGACAAACGCTAATTTTGGCAGATATGAATTTGTAAATTTTATAGTTTCCTCGTACATATTTTGTATAGCTTCTAAGGATGTTAATGTTACGGTTCTTATTTCTACTCTTATTTCTAAACTACAACATTACAAAGGATGATTACTTATTAACACGTCTATTAAATACACACGTCTTGATTCCATCGCACACGTCCATTACACTGTGAAAACACGCACTCTAGTGTTGACACTCTCAGCCCGGTGGCTCGACTGTCTCTTGTCACACCTGTCTGGTTTAGCCCTACGCTCAGCCCAATGGAATGTCCCCCACCCCCTAGCTATGAGGGGTGGCCCAAGCCTGGTGATTGTTCAGGGCTGGCTCGATCATGGTCTCGCTCGCTATAATCATAGCAATATTAATAATAATATACATAACACTTTTCGTTCCCAAATAATTATTTATGTTTTTTTCAATAACGTATATATCACGTTAAATTGAATTACAACTATCCAAATAGACACCCTTTGTAAAAAGTAACGGGTCAATTTATATACTATTGTCGTATGAACACGTAAAGTAAATTCAATAGCATTTTGATCCGTAGGACAAAGCTTATACGGTACCGATTTAGCTTTACCTGAAATGCACGTTCTAATTCCGCTAACTTATGACCATAAATGTCAATAAAGCTTATGGATAGAAATGTAAATCATATTGTATGATAGTTTTGATGTTCTTATGTTTCAGATTGCCTACATCTGCAGCTGTATAGGGACAGCAAGGACCGCTACAAGCAAGGTCAAACGAAGGCGTCCTTATCCTTACAGCACTTCCTGGGATACGAGTCTGGTAAACTTAACATTAATCTAATCTAACTTATTAATGTCATAGGTAAATAGCACCTACTCTCTAAACAAATGAGGGTATCCTTTCATAATTTACAAAATACTTAACACTGTGCAGTTTGTATCTGATAAAATTAAACTTAGCTTCAGAAATGTATAATAGTTCATTCAAATGAAACCATACTCTATACACAGAATTAAAAGAGCGTTTATTGAATCTTTATATTTAATATTTAATCACTAATTTATCGGGATGAGGTGCATACGCAAAATATAAAAACTTATGTTCCACAATAAAGAGTTCCAATCTACATTTTTTTATGTTTTATGCCTGTATTTACAAGATATTAGAAAATGTTCTTTGTTGGCTTGTTTATGGTATTGATATTTTATATAGTATATAAAATATAAAGACAGTAATGTATAATGTCTGAATAAAGAAAATTGTATTACACTTTTACACATTTTGTTATGGTATTATTTTTTATTTCAAATTCGCAAAAACCATTTTAACTTAACAATTGCATGTCAAGGCGTATTAATGAGGCTAATTGCATGGTTGTACTAGTTTTGAGTAAACCCTAAATTATTTTATTTCAAAAACAATTTTTTATTTTATAAATATATTATATTTGTTTTGTAACTAAATATTTAAATAATTTTTTTAATAATCCTTGAAAGTATATATTAATTGAAGCTGTTAAGTAAATTATTTTAAAGTCAGAGTTAACATGTAAATAAATAAAGAGACAATATTTTAAAAAATAAGTAGTTTATCTTTATTATATACAGATCTGGGGGTGAAGCTGAATGGGATATGGATCACTTAGTAGTGAGCTCAGTAGTTGAATTAGGTTGGAATTTTGTAAGTAAGAAGTGCAAGAGTAGTAAGTAAGAGTGAAAGTGTAAATATTGTAAGATACAAGTGGAAGAGCGAAATATGAAATATTTCTGAGCGAAAAATTAACTTTACAGGAGTATGAATGGAATTTAGAAATAAATTCTAGTGATATAGAAAAAGAATGGAACAGAATTAATGATGCTATAGTTGAGTGCGTGAAAGATGTGTATGGATCTAC
>CABFOV010000101.1:131850-242401 GCA_902141375.1 Timema poppense
TTTTTTTTTTTTTTTTTTTTTGTCTCTAGGGTATTGTTTATAATAAAAGGTCTTAACAGCATATTATGTATACTTTAATGTTGTGATTTTATACGCTTTGCAATGTTGATGACAGAAGTCGAGGAGATGCTGGTTCTCCTTTCTGGTCTTCTGTGGAGTCCACGAGTCATCACCACACAGACCTGGATAGTAACTATGGATGTGGTGACACGGCATCTGTCAGTGATATTCTAGAACAACATCATCATCACCCAGAACCAGTGTGGCCAGAGAATGGTGCTATCGAACGTAGGGTAGGACCTACATCACTAGAGAGATGTGCGAGCTGTATCGGCAAACTGGGGGGCCCGTCCATGTCCCGCTCTTCTACCGCCACCACAACGAATACGCCAAACACACCTTTCAGCCCAGCGTGGACGATGGACAGTGTTCCCTCTTGCCAACATCACGTCAAAGGAGTCTGTAGAGTGAACACCACTGGAGCTAGTAGTAGTGGCGGGGATCGTGCTTCGTTGTCATCACATGGTAGCAGTGGGAACTCTGAATATTCTGTCCCTAGTGTGATGAATGTTGGTGAGAAACAGACACAGTGCTGGTGTGAAAGACCTTCCGTGGCTACAAACGCCTATATCCCTTCACCTCCTATTATACCGCCAAAGGTTTCTATGCCAGCAAATATTTCGGTGGCTGGTACTAACTCTCTGGTTACAACGTCTATTGCCAGTACGTGTAGATGCCATCCTCTACCTCCAGTACGTCCTCCGAAACCCTTGCAAATACCAGCAAATACCTCTATTATGGATTCTCCAACGAATAAGAAAACAAAAAAGCCTCCAATGCCTCTACCAAGTCCACCGATACAAACGTGTATGTGTCACCAACTACCGATCAATATTCAACAACAACGACCCGAAAGTAGCTCAAACGTTGGGCCATATGAAAACTATGATGTACCACGGTCTATATTGGGCTTGTCTTATTCAAGAGTAAGTAATAAAGTTGGTCATAAATTAAATAAACGTTACTTTTTCGTATTAAAATAAATCATGTAGGCTTATTGGTTTATATTTTTAAAAGTGTATTTTTAAAATGACCCGGTCTTGTGATTATTGTTCTTTAAATAATAATAATAAATGTTATTTATTTTTATAAAATTACGCCTTTGAAAATTACAAGTATTTACTTTAAAAACAAAATTTAAACTGCTATTTTCAAAACTCAGTTCTAATTAATTTTATGTATTTGTTTCAGGACCAAAAAGAAGATGATGGTGAGCCATTAAGAAGACACTCTTTTGTTACTAACCAGGATGAGTACTACGACACGCCAAAAAATGTATTAGAAAACCTCTCCAGAACTGTTGTAGATATATCAACAAACCCACATTATGGTAATTATGACGTACCCCCTGCTGCCATGACGGTAAGAAAACCTTGTGGGTGCATAATTAAATATGCTAAGAAGTCAACGATGATTACGACATCAGCAGATTCTTCAAGAAAGACGAGAGGAGAGAAATAATTCGGTGGTAGCTTGTCCGTGTCAAAGGATGATGTGTTGGGCGGAAAATTGGATGATGCTTCCTTACTGTAGGAGAGGTAATGGTATAGAGAACACCGGAGTTCCAATCCACAAGGTAAAGCTCAGTGGCGAGGGCAAAATGCCCGTCGTAAATCCAAGCGGAGAAATAGCGATATATGCAACTGTGGACAAATCGAAAAAAATAAACAGAAGACCACCAAACGATAAGCTCGAGTTGGAAACTTGTGAATGTTTACTTGAAAGAGATTATAAACACAAAGAAGGTTGCGAAACGTGTACACAAAAAGCAGACACTTCTGTTGAAATAACTTTTGATTTGTCTAATTATGAAAATATTGACCCCAATGGAAACGTCCCAAACATTGATGAAGGGGAGGAAGAAAAGTCTAGCCCTAAGCAAAGTGAATGTGGTAGTGAAAGTTTTAATTGTCTTAATTATGAAAACATTGACTTTGCTCATTCGCTTGAGTACTATGAAAACTCCAGAGACCTTCTAAGTAGAGCTGGAATAAGTCAGAAGGACATGGATAGTGAACATGAAAATACCTGGGAAAGAGATAATTTGGATTCAGGAAAAATTGTGTCTTATACCATTACAGATGGTGTCAAAGTTTGCAATAAATGTGGTCATACGTGCCACATTTATGTTTCTGAGACACCTCAAGATTCTCAATCTACGAATACAAGAAACACGATGTCACTGTCACAGAGTGAAGATGCAGCTACTGGAAAACAGGACGATTATCTTATGATGGAACCAGGGAAAAGTGTTGAGGCATCCAACGAAAATATTCCTGCAAAAGCCCCTGTTAGAGGAAACCATTTTCCAGGTTACCTACCAATGTCTCCTATCACCAATGCTTGTAGCAAACCAGAAATTCTTAAAGCCAAGTTTGATTATATTTCCAAAAATTTGTATTATGAAAAATCTGCCAGTACCCCTAGTTTGACTGGACCTGTGGTTGATAGGAGTAGGAAAAGGAGTGATACAAGCTTCCCTAGAATACCCGGATCAGCTATGATGATGATGCATCACTCAGTAAACAGCCCATATTTGCGACGACATCTACTGGAAAATAGCGATGATAAAAGGAAACATAATTTTATAACAAGGAAAAGATCAAGCTCAGCAGATTCTTCAGTGTATAATGAAGAATATGAAGAACCAGGGAGTAGAAACGTTTTAGAGGAAATTGTTTCCATTTCTTCTAGAGTAACACAGTCTTCTCAAAATTCGGTGAACAATCAAACGGCAGATGCTACAAACAATCCATCAAATCCAAATGAAGTCAGTAATGGTGCGCATATGTCTGTTAATAAAAAGGTGAATGTACATGAAAATGTTTGTCATATAGCCAATACTACGAGTTCTCTTCAAGTTGAGGAGGCAGCTGCCAGAACAATCACGTTAGAAGAAAACACAAGTATCAGTAGTTGTTCTTTGAGAACTTTGACAACGCAGGGGAGTGTCGTGTATGACCAAAAACAATCCCGAAACTCTCCGACATCCTCCGCCGCTCATATAAGACGCTCCTCTAGCGTCCCATGCAAGTCTGGTAATAACCGTGACTCGTCTAGTTCTAATGACTCTGGTGTCTCAATTGACTCTTTGAGACATCGAGGGACGGACTTTGCTGAGTTCGAACTTCCTTTGACTAACGCCACGTCAGCAAGGAGGCATTACCAGTCACTCTCCAGGTACCCAGGAATCCTCACGAACTGTATCCACTCTTCACTTCCAAGGCGATCAAAGTCTGTAGATCCACTCAGAGAACTAAGCTTTCAGTTCCAGAAGGTCAAAATTCCTGCCAAATCATCCTCAGCTGAAGCGGAGGTCCCCATTTGTTCAATTAAAGAACCTAAAGGTATTGTAAATATTTATTTTGACTAAGATAGTTAATATTCTATTAATTAATATTTAATTTAATACCAGTTTAATCACTCCTAGAATAAGTTATAGATATTATTTTTGGCAAGACTTGTAATTTTATTATTTGTAAGATGATCTTCACAAGTTGTCACACTGGTAAAGGCATAAAACTCCACTGCACTTATTTATCGCTGACTAGCAGGTTGGGGTGTACCACAGTTTTTTCCCCCTAAACTCCTTTCAATTTTTCCCAAGCAAAATAAGTATATACTTTCTCTAAATTATTTCTTTTTCAGCCCTATTTAATTAGTGTAAATATGTGGGTGGATATTCTGAACGGGTGATAAGATATGGGGGACTATTATAATGCAACAGGTTTTTAGGCCTATATGTTACAGGTTGTTATATCACTAACCAACTTAACAAAATATAGCTTTCAATTGATAAGCACCTATAATTTTAGGATTTGTTTGTAAAAAGTATTTTTCTCTCATAGAAGTGGATACAATTAGATTGAACTAAATTATATTATGTTTTTTAATTATAAAATTTTATATGGAACGGCTACGTACAAGTGTCAATGACTGAAAAAGGGCACTAACAGATAAATATTAACCATGTCCAAGTTTTGACTTTGTAGATAACTAACAGTAATTGAGAATACCAGTTAAATCAGAAACCGCCTCCAACTCAAAAGTCTCAAAATAAAGTGGATGCCAGAGTCTACAGATAACAAATCGACTGTCGGCAAGAAACACACAATGCCCGTTAAAATTGATGCATAGATAAGAGTTAATTGTTATTATTATTATCACCACGTATTACTACCCATTAGGATTGTATTCACTTACGCTAATGTATACTGGTAGCGTGATTTTGAGATGAAATTGAGGACTTACAATTTAACGCGGATTTCGAAATAAGGTCTAGGATGTTACATTAAATAGGCCATGTTTAGTATTCAAATATCTAAGGAGCATTATTATACTGCCCATTTTTAACTTTAACTAGTGTGTCGAAATTCCTATTGGCATAAAACTATTTAAAAATTCTACACTCTACAAGATAGTTAGTTACTTTTTCTCGGTCATGCTTACACTCGACAGCGTTCACATTAATGTGACAATGGATCTCTCCTTCTAAAATACCATATATATCCTCAAGTTATTGTCTATTATCCGTAAATTATTGTTTAACTAGATAATTTTAATTTCCTGCCACAGCTGAGCTGAGATTATTTATTATCTAGAGGGTTGTTGTCCTATGATCATGCGAAAGAATGGGTAAACATTACCTGAAATTATCCCCAACAGCTAAACTTTTCTCCCAAATGGGAAATAATTATTCAATTTAACCTATTCCTCGATAAATGATTCACTGCATATATTGCATGGCTTGGAGCCATAGTAGACTAATCTAGAATCAGCATTTTGTGCTTTGATGACGGTTAACTCATAGATTACTATCTTAAAGCAAACTTTTGTTCTGCGTTCAATGTCAAATACATAGTGCTGCGATTTTTGTCTTCCTTCTTCGTGTTAGACATATCTAAGATGACTTAGGGAAGATGGTGTGGAGGCCCCCTCCAGTTAAAATGTCTTCTCTCTTTCTGTCTATTAGGATAAGTATGTTTTGTACATCTCCGAGGGCAAATTTTAACAATCAAAATATCTGGGACTATGATTAGCTGGTTTCCTGTAAAAGTCCTCTGTTAACATATAAAAACACTCTAATCTTTTTGGCTCGGCCGATGAGTAAATACACAAATGAAGGCAGGGGTCTGCCTGAGAGGTTATGGGATCTTCACTAAAACCACTTCTTTCTGTCAATATACAAAGTGCCACATAGCCAATTTCCAGCGGTCTGTGGGAAAAATAATTTCACACTAAGTTCCCTGGTTAATATAACAATGTTTATTAATCATTTCTACATATCATATATTAGTATTTGGTGTGTTCACCTCCAGCGTCATGAACAGCACGCAGTCTTTTGGGATACGATCGTAGAAGAATAGCAAAAAGATTTTTACCCTCTTCCATGGTGCGAAAGGCATTGGTAAGGTGTACTCCCAACGTGTGTTGGGAATACCTACTGGAATCTAGTTCTTGGATCACCATTGACTCAACAGCATCCTTTAGTGTCGCTCCAAAATGTTCAGCAACGTTTAAATATGGGTATAGACCTGGCCATTCAGCACGCCCAAAAAAAATCAATACCGCTGTCTCGCAAGATCTGTTGCGTTGCATTCTCCTTAAAGCATGGTGCTTTGTCAAGGAGAAAACGGACGTTTGCTGGGTCGAGAGTGATAGCTATCTCTCGCAGGAAAAGGAAAATATTTTGCTCTAAAACCGTAGACCTGAAATATTAACCATTCCATGATTTCTCTTGTTCTTTTATGATTGACATAATTCTCCTTGCTTTGAAGCATTCAAATATTCCAATGCAGTCTGGTTTCTTGGATAGTTCCTGATAATGTTCATCATCAGCGATATAGTCTACTGAATGTACCCACACTCTGTCATTTTGGTATCTAGGTCCTCTGACCTCCCACACAAATAACTCTTCGCTTGGTGCCAAGTGCACGAGATTTCTCTAATCCCCGTTGCGGAGATAATCGCAAAACCATAGGCGGACTTCAATGTTTAATACTCTTTCAATGGGCTTAGGGGTTACGTGAAAGGGGTTAATGCTGCTCTATCCTGGTATCGTCTCACAGTTTCACACGAAAAAAATCTTTTCCCTCTTTTGCGATATTTCCGTCTTTACATTTGCATTGCTTCTACTTATTTTCCCGTTGCTGTTCTTGATATTACCTTTACTCTCTTGCGACAGTTTCTCAGGCCGACCTTGTCCAAATTCTGTCTTACAATTATCATATCCTTTTTACAAGTTTTCCATAACCCACCAATCACTTTGTCTCACTCTCTCAGCAATCCAATTTCGGTTAATTAAATTTGCGGCATCTTTCATTGCCTCACGGTGCGCATTCGCTCTAATACGGTCAATGGAACGTTGCTCCTCGGTGCCATTCAGTTGGTTCACCAATCAACCAGAGATTTAAAAACGTTCATATTAAAAGGAACAAAGTCACATTGACTTGTACAGCTGTTGATATTGGTTTTTCACATATACCCCCAGAAAATGTTTATTTTGTATTCTATATACTCCTTAAATTAAATAGACATATTAAACGTTATTTGTATAGCTTTTATTTTCTTAAGAAACGCATATTTTTTACCCTTAGAATACTAAAAAACAAACAAACTATGAAATCCGGTTTCTCCTTTCATTTGGAAAGCAAATAACATGTCAACGAATTAAAATGATTCTATAAATATAGTTTTTAACTTTATAATTTTTATCTTTTAATCAGTTTTCAAATTTGAAAGATTTGCGCAACTCTTGAGTGTATTTTATACTATTTTACTAAATTCAGTTTTCTATCGCATCGAAAAGATTTCATAACTTATATGTACAAATATGCATAGGCCTATATGCAGACACCATTAGACATTTATTAACATAAATAAGCAATATTAAATTATTAATGGGGTATGTTACAGTAGATTTTATAAAAATAAGCATTTAATTCAGTGATATATACAAATTTAAGTGTGAGCATGTAAAAAAGAGGTTTTATTTTGGCAGGTTTTGCAAGTCCTGGCGCAGATAGCGCTACTGTTGTGCCATACATTGACTCAAGAAGTACAAGCAGTGGAACATCGGATATGTCAGACTACATTGAGACTTTGTCTTTATCATCGCACAGCTCATCTGATACAACTGCAGAAAGTCTCAGGTTGGTGTTATTTGTAAAAATTATTTCAATGTTTAGAAATATAAGTTAATAAATAATAATTATTGAAATTAAAAATAAACACATTATCATCCTGTATTTGTTTGAATTAAATAAATATTAAAATGTTCTAATATAATGATATTAATTCACAACAGACATGACTTACTTTAATAATTATTATATTAAATGTCAATATATTTTTTTGTTAATTTTAAATATATTATATAAATACATAAATTGTATAACTTATCCCTGTATTTTATAAATATTCTAATATATATAAAAACCTATGCCCATCTTTCAAAATTAGTTAAATTATAGCTAAAAAATCTTAATTATTTTATTTGTGTGAATATCTTAAACATTTATACTAGCTACTCTGAGCTACATTTGACAACGTTTAATACTATAACCATCATTTAAATTATGCTTAATTTTTTAAAGTTTGAATCATATTAAGCATATTATTAAATATTTTCTTTTGATTTAAAAGTGCTCAATGATATTAAAAAAAAAACACTGTTGGTAAAAGATATCCATGTGAGATCGAGGAATCCAAAAATTCTACATATAATTGAGTTATAGTAATGATCTAAAGCATCATACAAATACTAATTATATGTATATTGTTACAGACTGGGTCGTCCCGCTACGACATTAAGACCAAGATCAGGAAAAGAATATCAACTTATAGATCGATATATACTTGATACCGATGCTAAGGTATTGTTATGTGTATATTATATCTTAGTTATAGTTTTATTTGCTTAAAATATATATTTTAAATACATAACAAACTGGGATAAGACAATCAATATAAATGAGTAATGATTATGATGATGATTACTATTTTTAATTGGGCCAGGAGGACTGGCATTTTTATAAGCTTCGCACTTATGTGGAATCTTAATATATGTATATCTTTGTTTTTAATCAGGGTGAAATTTGTTGCGAACAAAGTTCTCTGAGCATAACACTATTCTAAATTTAATGAATAAATATATATTTCGTCATCCATACATCTAATAAAATATAAAATTAACAAACTTAAAACAACTTGAAATATTCCTGTGCTCGACTGGAAGACAACCCCCTCGTACTGCTCTCTGGATACGATTCTTACTTTGATATATTTCAAATTAACTTAATCATAAAATATATCAATAATTGTCAAATTTAATTAAAAGGGTTGGTAATAAAAATATAAGTATTTGGTTTTGTTCTTGATTAAATTTCCTTTCTAAGCTAAACGAAACATTTCTTTCAATTTGAAATAAAAGCTTTTTCAACCTTACGAAAAGATAAACATTTTTAATTATATTAATTTAATACTCCTTGCATATTTTCTTGTTACGTATATAATTTAAATACTTGAATAGAGCTGTATTATCTCCAGGGTGGTCAAGAGAAGATATCCCACCAGCAGAAAGGTATGTCCCAGTACTCAAATATCCCTCCAGTTCTGGAGAAGTCAGAATCTCCCTCTCCGGGATATATGAGCGGCTCTCCCGGCCAAGAAAGAGAGGATCCAATGTCTGTCCAGCACACGTTCTCCAAGTAGATGGTTGACCTCAGATCGGAGACAGTGCCAGAGGATTTTCCAATATCTTAGACTGATTATAAGAATACTGGCACTAACTTATAGTCAGGCACTTAACCGAATTTGTGGGGAGAAGAAAAAGAAGGGATATCTTGGCTTCCACCCAATCATAACTTCACCTAACACTTACGATGCACAGTTTCAAGACATTAAATGAAAAATAGAGATATCCCATCATTTGATTCTTGAATGTTTATGATGAAACAAATGATTGTAAAATATGCTTTTTAACGCAACCTAAGCAGTAATTTGAGTCATACTGCAGTTTGAGTCCTTCGGTGTGGCTGTATTAATCTATTTTCGTGGTTTGTGACGTCCTGAATCATATTGATCATATGGACTCGCTCATTTAAAAATTGCAAACAAATTTTTATACCAATTCCAATGTATGTGTGAAGTCTATTCGCTTCTCCTTTTCTCTTTCTTCTCCACACCTTAAAAATCGAGTTATTGATACACGCCTGCTTATAAAGTTCTGTTTATATGTTAGGTTGATGTTCCAGATACCAGAAATTAATAAATTCGCTGTCTCTTATGAACTATTAGACTGATTATTGGGCTAGTGAAAGTTAATTTGTACATGTTATATTAATTATGTATGCCCTCTATAAGCCATAAAATCAACCTTAAATTCCAATAATTAGTCACAAAAACAAGGAGTTCAAATTTTATTTATGTATGGATGTTGGTGTGGTGACCAGAGATAAGTTAATTTTAGTTATACAGGATGTTTCGGGAGAAGAGTTCAATATTAGAGAAGAAAAGTGTATATGAACATGAGTCCTATTCCAAACAGTTTCCGAGACAATACAGTATTTTGAATTTCGCGCGCAATATAGTCCTATCCAGCCTACAATCTGAAGCACGTGCATAGGTGTGTAACATAAGTTGGTTATTGTGACTCTTGATAGCGGAATTATAGAAGTTTTGTCAAAAATGCTATACATATTCAAAAATGTCAAAAATGCATGCAAATATGCTGTCTGTTTACAACCTCTGCGATGGAAGTGCCACTGCTGCTGTTGAACGATACCGTTAACAGTTTCCTATGCGTAGAGTTAGTTAATCGATCTTTCATGTTTGGACCAAATTGATTTAAAATCATATGACTTAGTGTATTTACCAAGTATAATATATCAGTTTTCATTGGCTCAAGAACAAAAACTATTAACAATGAATACTTTTCTTAATCTGGCATTCGTATTAATTCTAGGTATAAACTTGTTTCTAAGCCCTTTATCAATTTAAACTGAATAACCAATAACTTTTCGAGAAAGATATATTTTATCAATAATTAAAAATTTAATTTACTACTTACTATAAAATTTGTAGTAGGATATTCAATAATGAATACACTGCCATTTTTGTGTATGTAATTTTATCTTAGTAAATGTATCATTAGTTTAGTGTATACCATATTTAAAAAGTAAAACTATATAGTGGCATATCCAAAACGGGACGAAAATATATAATCAGTAATAGATTTTGTAAAATAAAAATACTATAAGAAGCTTGAACCTGGGTATAGGCTCAAGTATCGTCTAGATTAGACTGGGGACATAGTGGTAGGGCTCCTAATCCAGGCCAGATGTAAAGACCTTTATTATGTTTAATAAATTCCCACTTACATCATCGCCAATGCGGGCATATATTTGTAAGTTAAACTCATTCAATCATTCCACATTAGTATAAATGTACAGATTGCTCAAGCAAATATTAATAATCTGAACACACACACACAAAGTTGTAGGCCTATATATATTAAACACAAAATACTATTTAATATTTTAAATTATACAAAATTGTTAGTCTACTGAATACAATTTCTAATTACTATTCAAAATATGTGGTGGGTTAATCAAAGTATTTAATGCTTTTGATTAATTAAATTAAACATGACTAATCGAATTCACAAAACTATTAATGATCTGATAAATTTTCAAAATTAAACAAATCTAAACCCAAACGATACGGATGGGGTAGTTCTGTTCTTGGATACCTCATTTACACAGGTTCCTCATCTATGTACCAGAACTGTTTTCAGTTCTTAGGAAGTCGGTTCATGATTTTTCCATTCTAAGTGAAGTTAAAAAAAACTGCATACAAAGAAATTATTAATTTCCAATACTTAAATTCATTGCGCCTGTTATGTCCACTAGCCCACCGAATGACGACTTTCATACCTACCCATTTTTGACCGTGATAACTAACGATCGGGAAAATTAATTATATGCCTTTTCTATTATTAAATAATGTATAATTTGTGTGCCGAAAATGTACTCTGCTCAGAAAGTACACGTTAAATACTACAAACAAAAGTTTAAAATATTACTCATATTACAGAAAGATAAACACAATGGATATCAATTGTCTTTAGATCAATTTGTTTGGTTGTGAAGTATTTGTAGCAAAAAAACAACAAAATAATTGAACGAGTAACGCTGTCAATTTTATTTTTGTAACTGACCCATCCTTTCCTAAAGACAGACAAAAAAATTCATAGCTTAGAAACTTAAGGCTAGATCTTGTTTTTAATAATTTGTACAAGACTGATTTAATGAGTACCTCTCAAATTTAATGCGTAGTCTTCTAGTTTACTTTGGACAAACCTATTCTAAATAAATGTCATTGTACTTTACTTTGGAGTGTAATGTGTGTACGTAAGCTACAGAGAGGTATAAGGAAAATTTTAAATGAAATGCTAGTTTAAATTCTTCAAGTGTACACAATTAATTTTAAAACTCACCTATAGTTTGATGAATGATAGTTATTATATTAAACTTACATCCATTTTAAAACAGAAATAGGAAACACATTGCTTCAAATATATTTTTTTTTAACTATCTGAATTCCTTTAAACATGTGTTAAAATTACATCATCTAAAGCATATAAGATATGAACTCCTGCCTTGTGATTAATTTTCAGTTGGAAATAATATTAGTATCAATTTCAAACAAATAAACATTTTGTAGTGAAATGAAAAGTAAGAAATTTTTTGGGGTTTCTTCAACTAATGTGCATTAAAATATGTATGTCTTTTTAACTAAGCATCTTTTAATGATCAATACAATTTGTAGTGTAATTGGTTTGTAAAAATACTATTTTCAAAACATTTTTATTGTATAGTAGGTATTAAGTTAATGGAGAGTAATCTTCTAAGCAAAAATTTTCTCTTGTAAAGCTGCTCACATAACAAGGTATTTAAATGGATTAATAATTGAGCTTAAGGCAAAAAAAAAAAAGTAACAAATATTGTATGTGATAAAGTTATAATCATTTGACAACGTTTATCAATAGCCATGCCCAATATTTTATACAGTTTTATTAAAGAGTTAAAAAAAGACACTTCATATGAAAAACATAGAATATACTTAAATTTAATAGCATTTAGACTTTGTGTTTTATTTTTTGTAAATATGATAAAGAATTTGTGTCAATACATTTTATCCTTGTAAATATGCTCAACATTTTATTATCTTTCTATTTACTTTACTTTAACGTGAGAAATTAAAATTTTTTCTACTAATTGGAACTGATTGGTAAGAAATTTTTATATTAGGAAAAGTAACTAGTTCTAACTGATTAATTTTGAATACCAAGTATAGGCATAACATAATGAATACATTATTTAGTGTCCATATTTATGTGTGATAGGTTCGTTTAACCCGATTTTTTTTCTAGTCATATAGATGAAGTAGGTTTTGTTAAATGGTATATATTGATAGTATGTATTTAAATAAAAAATATTTCTAGACATTATATATGAAGTTTATTGTGCAAAATAAGGATGTCCCCAGTATAATATTGTCATGGGGGTGTAATTTGATATCACTCAATATTATTGTCTTAAAAAGGTCTGGTATTGAGTATTGTATGCCAAAAAATCAATCGTTTTTTAACTAGATGCCATATGGATATAGCTTTGACTCTAAAGAGAGACAAAATTATGCCCATATCGGATGACTTCCCCCCCCCNGGCCCAAGTCGGATTGCTTCCCCCCCCCCCCTTTTTCAAGAATAACCTTTCCATGTCCTATAGTGTTCCTAAACATTAGAACACATATTAAAAGAAAAACTGCAATAAATAGTACCAACCATTGTAAGTAAAAGATTATGTTACACAAATGAATTGAATAAACAATAGTTAACTACATCTGGATTATAATTTATTTCCAAACCTGATCATTATCTGTATTTTCGTCGCAACTTCCTTGGCTTGGTGGAAAAGGTGTTTGACTACATGTATAGGAGAGTTTACAATTTTTCAATGCCCAGATATGCTAAACATTTTATGTCTGCTAATAGGATCTTCTTACGATCCAGACAATGACATTTATGGTGGTAATGTTGAATGCCTGATATCTGGTTGCTCTCTTGGCCTAGCCACACCTTAAACTAAATAATCGAAGGTTTCAAAATGAAGTCAAATCTTTTAATAAAACAAACAATTATTCACCTAAGAATAGGGTTGAAAACTATAAATGAGATAAAAACTCCCTTAAATAAATTTATTTTAAATCCTGCCAGTAAAGTTAGAATACGGTATGAAAACAAATAGACCTAATTCCTCGTTGGAGCACGATTCCTTATAGCTAAACCAACAGAAGATGTGAAATGACGAAAGTCATGTGATACTAAGTTTTGTAAATAACACCGTCATATGAACCAAGGACACACACCATTACTTCCAGGCAAAGTTTCGAAAGGCACAACATATACGGCAAAAGTGTTCATCCCCATGTTTATAAAAGCTATTCTAAATTACCATCGTGCAGTTAGA
The DNA here is from genome assembly GCA_902141375.1 of Timema poppense. NCBI lineage: Eukaryota > Metazoa > Arthropoda > Insecta > Phasmatodea > Timematidae > Timema > Timema poppense. Next base: position 145,443 of record CABFOV010000101.1, read on the forward strand.
AATAGGCTACAGGGAGTCGTAATATGCTATCCCTTACACACCTCAACATGTCATTATAAACTGTAGTACGAGCAGCTTGTGGTTTCACCACGATACCGTCAGAATTCATGGGAAGATCTACGTACACGCGCTCTTTCATATAGATAAATATAATGGACCAGGGTTGGGCGACCAAAGAGGCCACATAACGGTCCTTCCTCGTCCATTTGACAGTGTCAGTCAGCCATTTCGTCAAATTAAGACCAAATGAAGTTCGTTGTGTTAAATTTTAAGCTTGTATTGTTATAAGGAATCCTGCTCTGAAGAGGAAGTTCATAAAATTATATTCACCTTATAAGTCTACAGGCTATGTTTAATAGTTCTGAGTTTAACAGAGACAGAAACTACCATACATAATATTTTATATATAAAGTTTGTAGTTCCCTACAATTTTGGGGAGCAGGCAAAGTGATAGACAACAAAGTGGTAGACAGCAAACTGCTAGACACGAAGAAACGACGTAGACCAAGTGATCGACACGAGCTGGACCATGTGATAGACAGCCAACCGGTAGACAAAATGAAAGCAATTATTTGGAAGGCTGGGTGAGTCAAGTGGCAGACACGACTTGGACCAACTGCTAGACAAGCTCATGTATAGAGTACAAAGCGATATACAACAAAGTGGTCGACACGAGAGGACCAACTGCTCGACAAGCTCATGTATAGAGTACAAAGCGATATACAACAAAGTGGTCGACACGAGAGGACCAACTGCTAGACAAGCTCATGTATAGAGTACAAAGCGATAGACAACAAAGTGGTCGACACGAGAGGACCAACTGCTAGACAAACTTTGATATCAATCAGTTAAGAGTGGGCTAAGTGACAGAACAGTTAATTCAATACACCATTGTCCTTGTTTACACTCTAATTTTTTTCCCCCAACCCGACAGCTTAACCTCACACTTCTTGAAATATTTTTGTTTGGTTTGCTAAATTAAAAATGTAGGGGAGAATAACTCGAACTAATGATGACCTTTTAAAAGAATATCACGAATTGAACAGTCGTAATTAATTCTGTAATATTGGCTGCAACGTTAAAGAACATTGAACGCCGGTCCACACGTATGAACTATCTTATTTTTATATTAATATATTAGAGGTTAGGATGGTATAATTTAGAGAGAATATACCCACTTTTTCATGAAGAAAGAGTTGAAGGTCATTGAATAAAAACTCCTTAGTGGCCTTTATTAAAACTTGAAATTTGACAACAGTTTTAAAATAGTAAGTAAAATTAGTAATCGCAAATAAGCGACAGGAAAAAGGATTTTTATTGTTTTTCAAAGAGATAATTTTAATATCTAGCCTGTATATTTAGTGCTACATATTTTTAATTTTTAGTATCGCGTTATACATACTAGAGAGTTACTACCCGTTCGAGTTATACGCCTATATACTAGCTACACTAATGGGGTTAGGAATGAGTAGGGTTGAATTTAGAGGAACTGAACCCGATTTTTCATGGGGTGAGTGTGGAAAACCATTTATGAAAATACACCCTCAGTCAACCGACTGGGATCGAACCCCGATGAAAGGTCTTGACGTTTAAGGTGTCGGCTCGAGAATGATGCATCATTATTTAGTAAACCTACCGTTTCAGAATATTTTGAGGGATGGGCGGTAAGCAGGAAGGACATATCGTTTAAGGTACAAAATCTAAGCCATCAGCTATCAAGAAGGGGTGGTAAGATGATGGATATATCGTTTAATATACAAGATCAAAGCTGTCAAAGTTTAAGGACCGGCTGGTAAACGGGGTGGGTGATAAGAGGATGGATGGGATTAACACGGTCATGATCGAGCCAGACTACCTATTTCTCAGGATGGATACAGGAAGTCGTATGGCTGAAAGGAGGTAAGAGTACAGGATGGGGACTGGAAGTTGTGCAGGTCAAGGCTGGGGGTAGGAGACTGGGAAGAGGAGAGAGGAGAGAGGAGCGATGGGCGGGCATGGTAAGAGAAGGGGATGAAGGCTGGGAGGAGAGTACGGGATGGAGACTGGAATCTAGAATCAAGGGAAGAGGGGGTCTGCAAGGGGCATAACGACAAATACAGGGACATAAGGTACTCTTGTGTAATTAAAAGCCTGTTAAGGCTAGGTTAGGTTAGAGGAAAAATTGATACACCCCAGTCAACGTGGTGGATTAATGTTAACGTTATGGGGGAAAGTGGTCCAGAACTGTAATTTCAACTACTACTACCATGTTTATAACTTTGTTAGTTTTGAAATAACTTGTCTGTCACTTGAACCACTCTTAACTGGATTCATCTCGATGTTTGTCGAGCAATCGATCCTATCGGGTCGGCCGCTAGGCTGTCTATCACTTTGTCCTCTTATATGGGAGCTTGTCTATCACATGGTTCAGCTCGTGTCGATCACTTGGTCCATGTCATTTCTGGGTGTCTAGCAGTTGGTATTTTTACAGATTTGTCCTCTCGTGTCGACAACTTGGTTGTCTATCACTTCGAACTCCTATAATTGAGCTTCTCTAGCAGTTGGTCCAAGTCGTGGTGGCCACTTGACCCACCCAGCCTTACAAATATTTTTTTATAGCTTGTCGAGCAGTTTGTTGTCTAGCAGTTTTGGAAAAAAAAAAGGAAGTAACTTCACTCTTGATGGTTTAAAATGAAGACTTTTAAAGTCGAGGTTAAAGGTAAATTTTCAGTGAGAAAATTTTAGTTTATTGAAACTCAAGGGAAGGGCTTTGATTATATTATTCAGGTATACATATATTTGATCGACAGAAGACCAAGAAATTCCAGGCTAAGTGACAAATTACACCACTGAGCAATGAAATCGGTACGTTATTCCAAGAAATCTCCAGTCTTGCCTTATTAGAACTCATTTGATAATGTTTCTGATTTTAACATCCTAAGGATACTTAAGGGTTAACTTTAAAAACTTGGTATATGTCGATTTCATTCGTTTCATTTAAATAAGTGGAAAATTTTCCAGACACTGAATACATGATAAAATATACTATCATAATTATTAATTGGCTACAAACTTCCTTAAACTTAGCTAGTCATCTAAACTAATAAAATCAAGCGTATGTATGTCATGAGCATTGCGCGACATCTAACGCATGAAGAGAGTTCAAATGTTAAAAATTAGAACATGCGCACCTTGAAGCTAGAATTTATATTTTTGATTAAATTTTAATTTGCCAAACTATCATGGAAGAGATAAAATGAAAGTATATGTTTGTTTGAAGCAAAAAAAAAAAATCATAGTCCGTCCATTGCGCGGCTACCCTGAGCTGCGCTGGATGCTTCTGCTAGTAGTATACAAGCAGAACAACCACAAATAATTTAATTTTTTTTATCAATGCTACAAATAGCTCATCACCACCTTTGTCTCTTCTTAATGTTTAATTTTAACACAAGATTTATTAAGTCCTAATCCAAAAGGTAGAATCGAGGAAAATATATTGGAGAAAGTGAAATTTCATTAAATAAATTTTAATAAATAAAACCAAATTTCATTACATTTATGGGATGGTTAACTTCGTCATCTTCTCTGTCAGCACAATACTTTGGGAGGTCACCCATCAGAGCGCCGAGACGCATCAAATAGGTCAGGGAATCCCAAGTTATTTAATAAACTGTTCACTATTTCAAAATTAAAATTAAATTTATAATAAATACATGTAATGAACATCCATATTTATTATGATATTTAACTTTATTTAACCCAAAATATTTATTTGCAATTAAACAACCTACAATCTTTTCAACTTGTTTGTTGTGGTTACACCAGATCCCTTTCGGGGAGTGATATACCAGTCACTTGGTCCGGATGCACCGGTCGCTTGACAAAAGTTTATCTTTGTGAAGGGGTTTCATCTGGACATAAAATAAAAATATATTTGCAAATTGTTACTATCACAAAACATAAAAAAGCGCAGTTCAAGTTTACAATCTTGAGGTGCCAAGCGCTGATCTATTCTCTTGTTTGGCCACCAACCATTCCCTATAATAACATAGCTCAAATAAAATGACTGACCAACTCGTAGTTTTGATAAAAACAAAGCACCTGCGACCTAGGTATAAAAGACTTTTGGTTTGACCATAGTTCACCAATCATTAGTTACTTGTCTCTTTGTCGCTTTGTAAAACAAACACTTGTCATTTTAATCTAAAATCGATTGAATTCACCTTTCATCACTATACTTGATCCCTTTTGCAACAGTCTCCTAAAGTCAACTCAACCAAGGGATGGGATGGATAAAGTCAAAGATCTCTCTCTAACCGTACATCCCTGTCTCACTCCTCACATGCTACTTAGTATGCTGGCGTGCACAAGTAGCGAACTCGTCCTTTATCCTTGTGAGAGCGTTTGAGGTATCAACGAGTCTTTTAGAAAAGTTGACCGAAAGGTGAAATAAAGGATCCTAGGAGTAAGAAAGAATCGATGAAGATGAAGCTTGAACCCTTTCTGAACAAGATGCACTCACTTACTCATTTGACTATTCCGAGTCACAACTGAAAATTTGCATATGAGCATCAGTTTGATATTTAGTTTTATTTAAAAAAATTATTTCAGATATAAAAATGTAATATACTTTATAAAAACAAGTTTAAATATCCTATCTGAATTTTTAAAATAATATGGTGGTTTTTATGTGCATCGCTTCCTTATAGGCCTACCCAAAAGGTTATACGCTCATCAACGAGGTGTACATGCGGAAGCTACAAATACGAAGGAAATGTATTCGCATTCACGTGGAGAGAAAGGGGTAAACAATTTAGGGAAAAAGCACATAAGTACACTAGCCCTGGATTTGAGCCTCGCCATCTCCCCTGCAATCAGCAGAAACCATACAGGTCAATACTGACGCCGTTGTCAACGTGACCATCGATACTGATCCGAGGAGCTCTAGTATTCTACTAATAGAATGAATACATAAATGTATGACAGACTCCTTTAAGTACCGCTTGGTAGCCATGAAAATTTTCCTTGGCGACTAAGGTTTGGAATAAACATAAATTATTAAAAGCAAACAAAACATTTCAAGTAAAGAAAATACCGAAAATGATGATTCATGTATAATGTTTATTGTATCAAAGACTGGGATAGTATATTTAAACGTCACTTTATAAACACTCTAATATTGAAATGGTGAGGTCTTAATTATTTTTTTTTTCACCGTCTCTCATTATCCGTTTGGGTTGTATGCATATATTTCAATGGCGCTTAAATGGTAGGGATAAGTAAGAAAGTCTTTAGAAAATGTATCCACGTTTGCGAGGAGACAGCGTGGAAAACTGTTTATGAAAACCCATTTTCAGTAAACTCGGCTATGCAATAGAACTCCGTTCCCCTTGTCATCCATACCGCAAGCCCACTGGCATGGGTAACCCAATTTTTGTTGTTACCATGCTTTATTACCCTTTTGGACTATAATAATTAATATAATGTGTTATAGACTAGGAAGGTTACATTTAATGGAAGTATACCCACATTTGCGTGGAGGGAGAGTGAACATCCCTTTAGGAAAGTTTCCCCTCTAAACATCCAACTTGTATTTAAACTACAACCTCCTCCTCCATCCCCCCAGTCATCAGCAGGTTCTGTATCTTGGGAGAGTTACTCTTTAAGCCATACTACCACCAAATCGAGTCAATCCCAAATTAGTTTTTAATCATGAAGATCATCTGTTGAAACGTGACTTGCACCACTCATCCAGGAGCTGGATACGTCAGTGACATTAAAATGCAGGTGAGAACAGCTAGCCTACACAACGAAGAAACACTTGAACAAGAGAGTAAAAGGAGATCAGAGTTGACCTCTTGAATATCATGACTTTTTTTTTTTTTAGTGTGGAAATGAAACTTGACATAACACCCAGACTTGATCAAAAGCCCTTCCGGACAACCGTTTCCCTGGACTGTCTTTAAGAGACCACTTTATGTCTTCCATTCAGGGAGGTGGGAGGATAGAGAGAGGGTGGGAAGGGACGAATTTATAGGCATAGACTTAAACTTTATTTCTTTCGTAGAGGTAGAAAGGAATAAATGGGAGTTGGGGATGGCTTTCCTTCTCAGTCATAAAAAAAAACGAGCGGGCAGTAAAAAATTTCGCAACTCTCATTAAAATGAAATGATTTGAGATCTTGGGTGTAATGTTTCCTTTAGGGCCACCATTGCTTTAGATTTTTTTTATTGGCGATACTTAACGTATAATTTTAAAAAGATTACTTACAGACTAGCTTAATCTAGGAAGGCATATTCAACCCTACGAACTCAAACATTGTGTAAAGAATTCAAAGTGGGTTGGAAACAATCGTGAGTTAAAGTAGATGTATGTGCAGTTTTATAAAAAAAAAAAGTTTTGGATAAATTAAATACAATATTGTTTCAGTATATATGTTTAGTTTAATTTTCTACAAATAGTGATCTAAATCATTCTTGAATATTTAATTTACAAGATTATGGTCAAATGTAAATATTCTCAAGACAGATAGTCAATAACTGTTGAGATTATAATGTTTATAAAACTAAACAAATGAATCTACCAGAGCACTATTTTATTTATTTTAGCCCAAAACGTTTTTTTATCTAAAGAGCTAAAATAAGGATTTTAGCTAACGGTCCCTTTCATCCATAAATTTAGCACTCAAACTAATATATTAATTAGAACACCACTTGTCCTGAAGTCAACCTCCCAAACCACTCGATCACATTTACCGGGTTGGTATTTATTTTACCCTTAAGCACGTCCATCACAGATTCTGTCCTAAGCAATGAGTGAAGTATGACCCCGGGCACGGGACGATTCCTGGATATCTCAATGGTAAGAGCTTTGGCGTACTGAATCAAATGCCCCGGTTTCAAGTCACGTGTCTGGGTGGCATTTTTCAATTTAATAGCCTACATAGTAATAAGTTAAATATTGGGAGTGATGTCACGGTTCTTAGCGCTAGACTCACAAAGGCAATGATAAGTCGGGGTTGGTTTGAAGGTTTAGAGTCGAGTCTCAGCTGCATGTATTGGGGGTGGTTTCTCACATGTCATTTTCCCCGTGGTTTTCCCATCCTCTCTCCATTTTATTAAGGGGGAATTTACATTATACGGTTCCTTGAATTTGTCTTTCATAACTAGCTTTGGTAGCCGTGTGGTCTAACGCACTACTCTGGTGTTGGACTAGATTGTCGAAAATGGAGATATCGGGGCTCGATCCCGGTTGGGTGCACTGATTGGTTTTATCAAATGGTTTTCCACTCTCCCTCCATGCAAATGTGGGTGAATTTCCTCTATATGAAGCCTTCCTCATCCCTAGCCTATTAGTGTAGTTAGTACATAAGCGTATAGCCCGAGCGGGTAGTAAGACGCATGCTAAAAAGAAAAAAAAATTATTTCCGTCTTACTACCCATTCGGGCCATACGCACTTAACTACACTGATGGTATAGGGATGAGTAAGGTATAATTTAGATTAATTTTACCCAAACTCACGTGAAAATAGTGGTTAACCATCTAGGAAATATCAGCCAAGTACCCCCAGGAGGTATTAGTGCCCCAACCTTTCAGTAGCCGGTAAATCAAACTAAAAGAGCATGCCGTTTAGTCCACGTGTACATCGATGCAGCTATTAAGTCGTAAATGGCCATTTTTAACAGACAGTTGCATGAGACAATTAGTTATAGAAAATCAATCTTAATTCCAAACCTTTCATTCAACTCTAATAAGGGTAGCTATTATTGAAAGGTAACTTGTTTGAAACCCATTTCAATCACTTTAAGATGCCGTCATCTATAGTATATATTTACTACTGTCGAAAAGAATCATACCCTCAATAAACAAGGCCATAAAAAACATTCTAGAATCATCTTCTGTCGTACTCTTAGCGCGGGAACATCACATGTATTCCTGAAAGACGTAATTCCTTTCCCCGTCTCCTTCCCTCATTTAAATCTCAGCCTCTCACACAAATCCTTACGATTTTGGATAGGAGACGACATGATCCCGTGCTCAGCTCCAAGACACTAAAGTCTGGCTCAGTGGCAGTTTTATTAGAAATGATGGAGTCCCACTCAAACCATTCACTCACCAAACTTTAAGGGGGCTCAACCAAGTTTTAAGTTATTTGAGCATGTTTTGTTTGGCAAATCATTTGTTTGTCACCTCTCGATTAACAAACTTCCATTCTAAAATACAAATTATTGGTGAAATTCTTTAATATGTCCATTGCCGTATCTATAACAAAGTACTGAGAGAGATATTTGGACTTTAAAAGGGAGCATAAATAGGAGAATGGAGAAACTCATTGTTTGTATGCACTCATAAACATATTAAGACAAATAAAGGTGCGCAGGCTGAGGGGAAGGGGTGGTCAACATATGGCACATATGTGTGAAAACATGTGAGTTCACAAATATTAATAGGGAAACCTGAATAAAGAGGACTCCTTGGTAAACCAATACGTCAAAGGGAGGACAAGGTGAGAAAATCTTTGAAGAGGTTGGGTATCAGGTTAGGGACTAGATGAAAGTGTCTCAGGGTAGATTTTAATGGTTAACTTACATACTAGCAGTCATTAACATTTGGACCATAGAGTTAGTTATTATAAATAATACTACCGTAATTATTGAACTTTTAACAATGTATAGTCCGACCTCTTGGCTCAGTCGGTAGCGTGTGCTTGCTGACCTAAGTGTCCCAGGCTAAATTCCCGCCATGACCGAAAAATTGTCATTGATGAATTGTGAATTCCAACTTTCACAGTTATGAATAAACAACGGGCGTGGGGGGGAGAGGCTGAATATTGTATCGGTTCTAGGTATAAGTTAGATTATATGTCATGTGATGTTATATTCATTCGGTTCAGAAAGTGCACATAAAATACATCAAATAATAATAGTACTAATAAATACTGTATTTATACATTAGTAAACCCTCAATAACTAAGCTATTGCTATTTTTAAACAGTAATGAACGTATTAAAGAATGCACACAACGATGTCTATATTTGAAATAAGATGTGTTATTCCATTGATATTAAACGCTTTTCTGATAAAAATAAAAGTTTATTATCAATTCAAGACTCGCTTCTGCGCCCTTAAGCTTATCAATATTTTCAACATTTTTGTTGTTGTTAAGAAACAACCTTACGGATTAATAATTTTGATTTTTTTTTTGCTAGGTAAAACGTCATACGGAATTTATAATTTTTAAAATAACTTGAAATTGACTGACATAACTTGAAATTGACTGACCTGCTTTGGTGGCTGCATAGTCTATGGTGTCACTCTTGCAATAAATTAGACTGCAGATAACAGGGAGATTGGGGCTCGAATCCTAGTATGGTGTAGTGAGGGTGGTTTTCCACTCTCCCTCAACATAAATGTGGGTACATTATCCTATAAATACAACCTCCCTCATCTCTGTCTCACTAACGTAATTAGTACGTATGCGCATAGTCTGAACAGGTAGTAAAACGAAGTGCTAAAAATAAAATATAATCCGGGTTGATACGAATGGGCAGTGAAGCTGACAACAGACCTATAGGTTGTTGATTACTATTGCGGTTACCACGTATTACTTAATACTCCTCCTGCCCTATAAAAGAATAGTATCATACAAACTGGCTTTTATGGCTGCATGGTATAAGGCATCACTCCTGCATTAGATTAGACTGCAGATGACAGGAGGATTAGGGTTCAAATACCGGTCAGGTGTACCGAGGGTTTGTTTTCCCAATCTACCTTCATGCGAGTGTGGGTACACATCTTCCAAAATTCAAGCTTACTCATCCTTAGCCTATTGGTGTAATTAGTACATAGTTGTATAGCCCAGATGGTTAGTAAGACGTGGCGCTAAAAGAAATATAATTATTTAACTAAGCTTTAATAAATTATCAATGAACTGCCAAAGTAGTTTTAAATGACAACGAAAAAGTTGAGAAAGTTCACAATTAATGTTTATTTTGGAACAAAAAATGTTTTTTTAGCAGTGAGTAAGAAATAGTCTCTTCTGATCTCCAAAAGAGACGAATAATGGCGTTATTCTTGTATTGTCTGGATTACTGGCTATGGAGGAGGCAGGGGATTGAATTTCAATTAGGGTTATTGATATGTTTATCTCCCAAAAATGTTTTCCCACACCTCCTACATGATATTTGAAAATGAATTTATATTTTCTTTAAGCTACAACTTCCCAATAGCGAGTCACTCTTGTATTAGACAGGCCTGCTTAAGACGGGGAAATCAGGGCTTGAGTTCCTGTAGCCTTTACTAAGTGTAGTTTTTACTCAATGGTTTCCTATATGGGTATCACCTGGTCAGGTAGGGAGAGGGAGGCAGTGATTAAAAAAGTGTAAACAGAAGGATATTTCACAATTGGGAATTAAAACATTTTAAAGAGGAATCCTTGGTTTTCCCAATGATATATTGTTCGGGAACACTAGGAATTGAACCCATCTACCCTTAGCCAAGAAGGTAAACAAGCTACTAACTGAGCTAAGGAATCAGGTCAATATTTGGATGCTAATCGCAAGAGAAGCCACACTCTATTATACATGGGGAATCAACACGCATCGGTGGTCACGAGGGCTAGTACGTCAACAGCGCCTTTGTTTTGTTTTCGAGCGACGATAAGGTCAGAGCTTGAATCCCAGCTGGGCTTACTGATGATCGGGTTTACTAAATGGTTTTATAGCCTTCCTCATCAAAAATAATGGTATATTTCATACCCTTCCCATTAATACCATTTTAGTATAAATATAAGGATCACCCCCGAACGGGTTGTAAGATGCAATGCAAACCATATCTACTTGTTGGGATTCTAAATAAAAAATCTCCCTTGGAAGATTGGTTTAAAATGGACCTCTGGATGGTGTAGGATATAAGATCAAGCGCACAGTCCTTACAGGAAGTCCAATTTCGCTATCATCCCTGGTGACAATATCTCCCGCGTAAACAAGATAGGCCAGTATGGACGCGTCGATCAATCAATAACCATCATGCGGTTTCCCTCATACATATATAAATAGTTAAAGAGCCACCAAGAACAACACACCAAGTGACATTATTACTGATTGGTGTATAATTGCACTGGGACTTACATGGTATAAAACGTCTGTACCGTAATATACTAGATTTCTGATGTCAGAGAGGTCAAGGTTCAAATCTAGGTGGAGTGCAGTGAGAAGTTGTTTTATAAAGTTTGGCTCATCATTATGGTTTTTCCATCCCATCTCCACGTCTATGCGCTTGCGTTTTTACTCCAAACAACCTTCTTCATCCTTAGATAAATATTTTGATCATCCTTACTTTAGATATAATTAGCATTATTTTAACCTACGTTGATGGGCATTAGGTATAATGGCAGGCTCCTCTAATTTGGTCTGCTGGTGACGGGGTGTTTGGGGTTCAATTACCGTTAAAACCATGATTACATTTCCTCTCAATTTTACCTAACCTACTAGAATAAATATACGTATATTCCGGATTCCCCTTTAGAAATTAAGTGTAAATTTTGACTATTGTACGATATATGACTGTATATACAGATTTTTGAAAATTCAACACCCAAACTGCACCTATTGTTTGTTTGAACCAAAGGTAATACATAATCCCTATACACTTAAATCCGGAAAACTGTGCTAATGTCATTAAATTGGGTTCAAATTTTGAGTTTTGGCGTACAGTGCCGGGAGAGCAAAGCTGTGCAAGCATCCATGTACAACAAGTTGCATAGGAGTTGGGTGCGTGGCACTGCACACCTCGACATCTTGGATCACGGTAGCAAACAATACCACAATAAATATTAAACCACACACCAGTCCATCTATAAATGGGAATACGCTCTGGGAATCATCATTAACGGTCCCACATAACAGAAAGTGCTTGCCATTAATATATTTGCAGTGCTGTGCACCTAATTCCTATGCAACTTGTTGTACACGCATGCTTCCACAGCTTTGCTCCCCCAGCTCTGTACGCCTAAACTTTGAACACAATTTAATGTTACTGATATAGTTTGCTGAATGTAAGTGTATAGGAATCTTGTACTATTTTTGGTTAAAACAACTTATATGTGCAGTTTGGGCGTTGAGTTTCCGAACACCTGTATCTATATTAGAAATGGGGGCTATTTATTTATTTTTAAAGGCTAACCTTATGGCGATCTTACTATAATCTCTTACGAGTTTGGGCTATAGTACTCTTTCAATGATCGAAATGTTCATGTGTATTGTAATTTTGGTTTTCTTCTCTAACTCCTCCCTTTTTGGGGGGTGGAGAGGGTCATGAGGGAAATAATTATTTATAGCGAAGACTGATCGAATCAAAATCCCTGTCTTGGGTCTGTATTTCCTCAAAATGTCCCTAGTATACCACTCCCCAAAAATTGCAGTAAAAGCAAGCAAACCCTCCCTCCTTTAATGCACCTCCCTTTCTGTATACTGCAACATCAACAGCAATGCAAAAATAATGAGGTGCGCTCTCTCTTCCTTTGATGTTGACCAGTCCTAGGGATCCGGTTCATATTAGAATAGCGGGGGATGGGAGGGCATGGTCCACCGTAGAAGGACCTCCCCTTTGGCTTATATTCAGAGGCCCAAAGTGATTCACCAATCAGTGAAAGGACCATTCGTGAGGGGAATATCGTCACCTTATTTCCAAGACCTCACCTGTGGACACGTGGACAAAGACGTAAGTCTCATCTTTCTTTAGTTCATCTGTTAGGGAGATAGGGAAGTCAGGGTTCAAAACCCTTCCAGGTGCACCGAATTCGTTTCAACTGAATTGTTCCCCAATCTCCTTCCCACACAAATAGGTATGCAACTCCTCTAAAATATATCATTTTCATCCCTAGCTCATAAAAGTAAGTATGTGAATGGCTCAAGTAGATTGTAAGACGCGGTGATTGTAATAATATATTACAGTGTCTCACAAACATCGGCACGCCTACCCCCAGGGGCACATGAAGGATTGCACGGGATACGTGACATACCACTGAGTTTATTAGATTGTAATAGTACTAGTGGACCATTGCAACGATGCCTGCATATTATTGCACTAAATATACTCTCGATTTTTATTGAGAAAAAATATGTACAGTTAGACATCACTTGACTTTCTAACTAAAAGTTTACTCATTAAAGCCTATCAAATTACATGGATATTTAGTTTTCGTTGTTCGATTTGTATCAAAACTTATATCTTCCCTTTTCTATTAATGATTTGAAATTTAAAACGCCCCCTCTCCCAGCTCTCTAGCTATTCGTTGCACCAAGCCATGCAAGCTATAATTATTAAGTTGTTAATATTTTTAACCAAAGATAAGTATTTTATTTACCGATATATAATAATAAGAAAATAATAGTTTCCATGGTGATGTAATCAAATAATGCTTGTAGGGTCTAATCACTGCCCAAGCAGAATGAAAATATGGAAAATTCGCAAAGAAAATTTAGTTTTAGTTTTAGGCTAATATTTTTGTTGGCATCCTGGACCCCAAACCTTTAAAATGACTTTGTTGGATAAAATCGCTTAAACCGTTAACTCTTAGTTTCAACTATCAAAAATGAGCTTATTAAATTATATATAAGGATGTGTGTGTGTGTAAAAGAGAGAGAGAGAGAAGAGAAAATGTGTGTGAGAGAAAGAGTGTTTTGGTGAGAAAGTGTGAGAGAGTGTGTGTATTAAAGGATATATTGTAAAATTTCTGGAGAGATATGGTTTAAAAGAGAGAGAAAATATGGGTGCATGATGTAAGAGGGAGAGATTAGTTTATAGAAAGAAAATTAGAGGGAGAGAGAGTTTGAGACAGATTTTAAGAGAGAGTGTTGGAGAAAAAGTTAGAGAGAGTTAGAGGGAGAAATTGAGAATGTGAGTTTGAGATAAGGATAGTTTGAGAGCGAAATTGATATGTATAGAAAGTGAGAGTGATTTAGAGAGAGTTTGAGAGATAGGGAGTTTGAGAAAGAGATTTTGAGTGATAAAGAGCGGGCGTTTGAGAGATAGAAAGTGAGCATTTGAGAGATAGGGGGCGTTTGAGGGAAAGAGAGCGTTTTAGTGCGAGAGCATTTGAGAGAGCTTAAGAAAGAGAGTATAATAAAGATAATGTGTGAGAAATTGTGTGATAGAGAGTGTATGTGAGGGTATATAGTGTGTTTGTGTGACTATATGTGTATGAGAGGGAAGAGTGTGAGTGAGAGTGTGTGAGAGTGTTGGAAAGAATGTGTATGAAAGCGTGAGAAAGAGTGTCAGAGATAGAGAAAGTGAAAATAAATATGGGGTAAACAAAACATTACTTTTAAATATCATATTCTCAAAATTAAGCAGTAAAATGAAAACCTAGCTTAACTTATGTATTTGTATTGTGTTACTATTCGCTAAAATGAACATCAAAACCCATTATTTGAAGGGAAAAAACCTCATACTTAAATAGTTAAAATGGCTATTTTTAAACTTTATTCAAGATCATACGATCGTTTTTGAGCTTATAATACATACCAAAACATATTTAAACATCATTTTATCATGCGCGAAACAAAACATAGACAGTATTTTAACGAATTTAACTTAACCTTTTAGATTTCGATCTATGCTCAATATTATTGATTTAAATGCGAGTTAACGATAACAACATTCCAATTAAAACTGTTTTATCAGTTTAGCCATCTCAATTTAGTTGTGTTATGGCCAGCATTCAAAGAGAAATATTCATCCAAAGAAAGAATTGTGATGTGTTTGGACCAACAAATAAAGATTTAGAATTTATTTTCTGATTCAAATAGCTATATTTTATTTAGAAATTTAGAGCCATACAGTAAATAACGGTTTCCATGGTGACTAAAAAAAAAATTAATGAAAAACTGAAATTTTTCTGTAAAAATCTGGTTTTCTTGGAAAATTACTATTTTTCCCAACATCCTGGACTCGTAACCGTTAAAATGAGTGGTCGTTTGTCAAAATTTGTTCAGTCGTTTCCTCGTAATTTCTATTACTGGAAACTGGGCTATCAAATTATATTTTAGAAAGCATAATGAAACAACTAAGGCTGATTTTGTCTAGATGTCCTAGAGTTATATAAAGCTTTCTTTCTGTCTCAGCTTTGCTTAACCAACCATTGAATCTTTTTTTAAATTTGGGATTACCGTAAAACTTTAAAAGCTTGCAGATAGTTGTCCTTTTTTTAAGAGGATCTGGAAGGGGTATGTGACTGGTGACAGCTTGGGGGAAAAAACTATAATAATGTAGACGTAGATGTGTGAAATACAATAACTTATAAGTTTCATTTTAAATAATTAAGACTAGTTTTTTCCACATACAATCAGGAGATTAGTCATCTTATTGGTGGTAAGAGCTGATAATTTTACTCAAACCATTAGGGTGTATAAAGTCATTTTATAATTTGAAATGTCCATAAAATCTAATCAAAGGCAACCCTCATTCACATTTGGAACCTAAAATAATAGAAAATTGTAAATGAATTTGTTTGAGTAGAATATTAGATTATAGATTTTGGTAATCTGCTAGATTAAGTTTTCCTGATAGTTTTGTTTCACACACACAGGCGGTATCATGGTCTAAGGCGTCAGTCTCCCATAATAATAGTATTGAGGAGGTATAGGTTCGAATTTTAGCTGGATACAATCGTGAATGGTTTCACACGCGTTATTTATCGCTCTAGCTTTCACATACTCTTTCCGTTATAATGCGGGTACACTTTCACTCTACAACCTTCCTTATTCCTATCACTTATACTAAAAAGTTTATATCCTTGTTATTAAATAATTTTTCTTTATTTAAAATCAAATTTGGGGCATCCTACCTGCCGTGGTTTTGGGCTCGTCATTGATTATAATCACCAAAACATCAAACTTTAGATGTTAACGAACACCTCTTAGATACATTGGTTAGACAGTGAGGTCAGAAAGTAGAAGAGGTGAAAAGAAAAAAGGGCATTTTTTTCATGGATGACACTTCACACCTCTTCCTCAGATAAATGGTGATACATTTTTACCTTGGGTTATAACGGAGTTCCAAAACTTTTTGAGACTGCACCGTCCTTCACATGTCAGATTTTCCATGCAACACCCCTATATTCACACTATTTTCAAGGAGTATTAGAATCTGGAATTCATATGAAGGGTGCGTTTTCACAAGAAAATGTATGTGTTTTCTTGTATGATTTATTCCAGTCTTTAAAATATGTACGAGTATAAGTATTGACAATTTACCTGTTGGATTTCACCATACATTATAAGTTTTAGTTTTTCCTTATAGCCTAGAAGTCCCGGACCAAGACCGGCGGAACCCCAAGGCGTCGCAACGCACATCTTGGGAAACCCTGAGTTCGAAAGTTTTAACTCAGTTGAGCTAGTCCCAACACCTTTAGCCCTCTTAAGCCTGTTTCCTAAGATTTGATAGTTTAATTCGATGATGGTCAATAACAACTATTTTAAGTGGTTGATAGCTCTCAACGAAATAACTCTTTCTTTTCATTTGCTTCCTGAGATTAGAAAATGTAGCCCTCTGTTGACAACATTACCCCATTCACCCACTTAATTCTATTCACTTTGACTAGGTTGATAGCTATTACTGGCACTAATTTCATTTTTAATCCTATTTCCTTGAGCTGGATAGTTTGTGAAAATTCCTGGGAAGAGTTTACACTATTTTCATTATTAACCTTGTTTCCTTGAGCTAGATAAATTACGGAAATTCCAGGGAATTACTTTCCCTATTTTCTTTCGTAATCGTGTTCCCTTGGACTAGATAGTTTATGTCACTTCTAGGGAAGTACTAGCACTAAAACGCGATGTTCAATAAAACGCACAGTAAAGAGTACCAACCGTAAACAATTGAGATCCCGTACGAGCCCGAGACAATGGGGCCAACACATGCGTAAAAAATAAGATTGCAGTTGAGTCAGCCGTTTCCCTAGCACGTGTTACAGCCAGATTATGTAAATCATATTGGTATTTCTATCAATATGATACAGTTTTTATTTGATAAGGGTTAGAAGGATATAGATACATTTAGCAATTTCGACATAACTTGAAATTGACTGACCTGCTTTGGTGGCTGCATAGTCTATGGTGTCACTCTTGCAATAAATTAGACTGCAGATGACAGGGAGATTGGGGCTCGAATCCTAGTATGGTGTAGTGAGGGTGGTTTTCCACTCTCCCTCAACATAAATGTGGGTACATTTCCTATAAATACAACCTCCCTCATCTCTGTCTCACTAACGTAATTAGTACGTATGCGCATAGTCTGAACAGGTAGTAAAACGAAGTGCTAAAAATAAAATATCATCCAGGTTGATACGAATGGGCAGTGAAGCTGACAACAGACCTATAGGTTGTTGATTACTATTGCGGTTACCACGTATTACTTAATACTCATCCAGTTTATCTTTATAGGTGCACTGATGGGGTAGGGAGATAAAAAGAAAGTATATCCAAGTTTACATGGTGCGAAAATAGAAAGCCATTTAGATGAAACCATATCAAGACATCCGGCCGTAGTTTGAAACCCCGACCTACCCGTTACTGGCGAACCAGACCGGGCGAGACTAAGGGCCAGTTTCATAGTCAAATTTAGTACGCCTCAAGTGCGGCGCTACACTAAGTTCATGACGACACCTACCTAAACCAGAATGGAATGGGCCAGTTTCCTATGAGAGAACGGCCCATTCCATTCTGGTTTAGGTAGGTGTCGTCTTGTATTTAGTGTAGCGCCGCACTTGAGGCGTACTAAGTCTGACTATGAAACTGACCCTAAGTAAGGCCTTTTGTCCTTGTGCCCCTAGAAGTGGGTTGCTATTTAGGAGTAGTCTCCCCTTGCACACAGCAAAGATGTATATTTATTAAATTATCACATTAAATACAGAATATAATATCATCGTCTTATAATGGTCTAAGAATCGCTATCGCAATAGACTGTTTTGCCATCTATGGAGAGGCCGGGTTTCAAATCTCAGATTAGGGTGGTATACACTCAAAAATCTCTCAATTTATCTAGATGTGATTTCTATTATATTTCCTCTAAATTATATATTCCTTATCTCTTATACAAACATTTCTAAGGTGTCTAGCTCCTAATAAACTGGATTGACAGTGACGGAAGGTCTTTGCTCTAATCTTTATGGGGTGCATTTGGGATTTATTTAATACTGGCCGAATCCCCGTTCTTCGCACGGGATATTGTGTAATTATTTATTTTTGGGTGAAAATGAGGACTTTTTGTTTGAAGCTTAACGGCATGGTTCTTAGCTACCCAAGAAACACCACGAGGAGGTAAACATGTATCGTTTTCATGGGTAGTTTTATTTTCAGCAGGCCCCTTTGCCTACTGCCTGGGGCGTTATCAGTTGAGCGTAGATGATGAGTCTCCCCCCTCCCTCCACTTCCCACCCACAAACACTGCCCCGGACCGGGCCCTCTCACTCATACACACACTACAAACACCACAAAATTCATCAAAATATAAACTACAGAATTCTACCTTCTCTTGGAGTTGCATATTAAAAAGTAATTACATAATTTAATTAATTAAGAATCAAATAGCAAAAGCTATTATTTATGCTATTAGTGAGGATTACTCCATCTAAATGTCACATTCTGAAAATTGTAAAATGCCACCTGGACACGGGAATAAAACCCGTGACCTTTGGCTTAGTACGTCAATGCTCTAACCACTGAGCTATCCAGGAATCGTCCCGTGGCCAGGGCCATTCTTCACTCACGCACGTCCATAATAGACTCTGCCTTCAATTACGAATGAAGAATGACCCCCCCCCCCCCGGGTTCGATCCCGTATCCCGGTGTCATTTCTCAATTTTCAGATTGATTTGATTAATTGTCTAATTAATTATTTTTCCACCCCTTAGAAGCATCTACGGGGTTATAAACAATTGTTATATTTTTTCGAAGGCATTATTAGAACAAACTTATAAGAGTATTACCCTCTAGACGCTTAAAAAGAGTTAATAAAGCAATATTGTTGATTAGAGTATCTACCCCGATTTCACCTCTTCAATCAAAAAACATCGAGATGAAACATCTTTTCTTTTACCAATTATCTTAAAAGGGACATTATGCCAAATTTCAGCCTTCTAGCTTCGTGGGAAGTGTGAGAATTAGTGATCAGTGAGTGAGTGAGTGAGTGAGTGAGTGAGTGAGTGAGTGAGTGAGTGAGTGAGTGAGTGAGCGAGTGAGTGAGTGAGTGAGTGAGTGAGTGAATGAGCGAGTGAGTGAGTGAGTGAGCGAGCGAGTCAGTCAGGGCTTTCGCTTATATATAGAGACTTTCTTTGCTCATTGAGGGCTCCACCCCCAAACACTTGGTGAGTTTTCTTTTTAAGTGGATGTAAGCTAATGTAATTCCAGAGCCGTTTATTTGATAGGTCATACCGTTTAGCCACAAGAGAGCTCCAAAGAAAGGTCCGCAACGACTTTAAAGTTCCTCCGACATTTTGATTTTTTTGCGAGGGTCAAAAATTATTTTTTTACATTTTTTGGAAGTTTCACATCAGTTTCAGGCTAGAATATATAAGTTTGCCAAATTTAAAGTTTATAGCTCATCTGGAAGTGGTTTAACATTAATATCAGTGAGTGAGTCAGCCGTGTGGCTTTATAGTAGTATAATGTGGTTTAAAACGGGGTTGTTTCCATTCAATTTTTACGCTAATTTGGGTGTAATTTTTAGAAACCCCTATCCTTATAGTAAGCCTTTAATAACATTATAATATATTTATTACAATCCTACTCAAGTGGTTTACTACCGGTCAAGGGTCTCCGTATTTCAATTCACTATTAGTATACGGATCAGGGAAGTAGCATTTAAAGGAAACCTACTAGCATTGGCGTGGAGGAGTAGTGGTAGACCCTTTAAGATAAACCACTCTCAGTACACCCATCCAGGGTGCAAACCTTTGACCTCTTTAGCTTTGGTAATCAGACTAGGTAGGTTGACTTTTAGAACGCGTGATCACAGATTCGTGCCTCTCAGAAACAAATACGTAATGAAAACATCCCGTAGAGAGGGAAGAGACAGCGGATCATGTTACAAGCCACAGTCATATGTCAGATGTTTCACTACACTAACGAACAAGACCAACATAATCACCCCCCTTACCTTCCCATCCCTGTCCACAACTTTGGATTGAATACTCCCCGATGGATAACAGGGCGTTGGCTCACAACGACCTTTCAAATTGTCTCATATCTCTAGTAGCGCTCAACATGATAGCCCCCCTTTAGCCCATGACGATGGTTGGCAGATCTAAACTAAAGATTGATTCATGTTGAACTTGGTCACCATTGACCTTAAGATCAGGATTCAAATTCCTGGCAGAAAATACATAGGGGACCTTTTCCCTTTTGTGATTTTCATTGGGGTTTTCCCATACTCCCTCCACGTTCATATATTATTATTATTATTATTATTATTATTATTAGCACCGCGTCTTACTACCCGTTCGGGTTATACGCACTTACGCTAATGTGTAATGGTAGGGTGATTGTGAGATGAAATGAAGGACCTACAGTTTAACGTGTAATCCGAACCACGGTGGAGGCCTGGCATTCCCCACATTCACAAGATGTCTTGTTAGAGGTGAAGGAAGGATTTAGTAATCAGATAAATCTTTGCCGGGACCGAGGATTGAACCCCGGCCGCCAACATAGAAGTCTGACACCTTACCTCTATCCCGCCCGGTCACCTTCCACGTTCATATAAGTATATTTCATGTAAATTATTTTTATCCTTAAATTGTAAGATTTTTTGTACAACCCCTTTCTATCACCGTCAAGGTTGTCAATATTTAATTATAATATTGTGGTAAGAGTGAGGAAGTTAAGAGCTTAGAAGAAACGTATCCGTAATTACGTGGAGGGATACTGGAGAAACATTCAGAGGAAAAATAAGCACTCCCAGTTTAACCCACCGGAATGATAACTCCAAACTACCTTTAATCTGGAAAATAATTAAAAGAGCTTTATGCTATTCCGCGTACCAACCAATTCGGGAATAATGTGTTAGTAGGTTTTGTGTTCAACGTACACACACAAATGATCAAAATATGGCAGTCAAGTATTATGAGAAACCTTGTTATGGTTTTAAATTTAAGATTAAAAAACATTCGAGCATTCTATTTGTCTCTCTTTGCGTTACTTTTATGACAATTAAATAAATTTGCAAATTTTAATCAAATTTGAATATACACAGCAACCATGAAACTTCTTATTTATTATCCTACCCTGACACACGAATTTTATGGCAATAATTTGGGGGTGTTTTTAACTATAAATAATATAAAGAGTTAAGTGTACTTGGGGAAATATATTGTATGCGCAAAATAATCTAAACAAAAAAGGTTAAGAATCTTGTTAATAAATGACATAACAACAAGTCGATATTAAAAATAAAATACAATACAACATTTCATGGACCATTAACAATGTACAATGTTGTAATGAGAAATTTAACAATATGTGTATATTAAATATTAGACCTTAAAAAATAGGTATATGAAAAATGAATTGTCAAGTTCAATAGAAGTGCTATTAGCACAATGAAAAATATATTATGTTAACACTCTATTTATATTTATAATAACAATTGGTTGAATGAATTAACGTATATATGTTTGAAAAATGAATAGGTTAGGTTATTTAAGGCTATTAACACTTGAAGTGAAATATTTGAACAGTATAGTTATATGAATTATGTTTAGTAAATAAATACTAAATTAGGTTATATATGACTTATTTATAATTGATTTTCCTTATCTTAATCCTTGTTGAAATGGCTCCATTAACCGTCTATTTGTTGACGACTAGTTGCAAGGCTAAGCAGCGTCGTCTTCAGGTATAATATTTGAAGTACCTGTTCTTTTAGAACAGCATTTAGTCGAGAGAGTGAGTGAATGAACGGGAATGTGTATTTATAGCTTGATTAAGGTTATTAATAAAATCAGCCATACGGTCATAAATTATGGCTAAAACTGGGGAATAAAAGACACTTAAAACATATTTGCATTTTAAAATTTTGGGTTAGATATTTTACCAATAACAAGACTTGATAAATACTTTGCCTATAAAAGCAAATATTGCTTACAGATATCAAGTTAACTTTAACTTTGTAGCTTACCTTAGAGAAAAATATGATATGTAGGGTCAGAAACATTCTATGAAGGGGGGGATCAAACTTAGGGGATGGCAGGAGAGTAGGCCTACTACTATTAATAGTATTCAATTTATAATAATATAATATTTCAATATCCGCTGCTACCTCTAACAAGGGAGTAACTGTAACCTCTCTGAGAAGGAGAAACTCCCTTAATCCTCTTGAAGTCCTACATTAAAAGGACAAGAAATAAATAATTCGGGAAGAAACAATTCACAAACCACATGACTGGCTTATAAGACTAAGATTCAATTTTCTTTTATCAGCAGCCAAGGGTACTATGGTTATATCCCAACTGGGGGGATAAAATAATTAGGTAATTGTGTATACACTTACAAAGTTGGTGAAGTGGCTCACACTCCTGACTATGGTGCGAAGAATCGGGATTTTAATTGGCTCGAATCTCGGCTGAGTGGTTTTACACAAAGTATATTTTCACTATAATCTTTCCAGTTTTTTTAGCGTCATATCTTTATATCCGTTTAGGTTGTACACCTATATAATAACTCTAGTGTACATATTTTTTAACATTTAAAAAGCAAAAGTAGCAACAAGAACTAAAACATTTAGTTAATTAATTAATAAACATAAAATTATTTTATGATTTAATTTGAAATCATTTTCTCAAGATCAATTATAGAAGAAAATACGCCTCCCCCCACCCCCTCGCCATATCGTTAAGTTAATCTCATATCTTTTGACTGATATTTTGTCTTACACTTCTGACATACGAGTATGTAGCTCTTTCCGCCATTATTCAAATATTTTCGCCTACTTTTAAACGTCCTGGCACGTACCTCTTAGGGTACGCGTACCCAACTTTGGAAACAACTGTGTTAAACAATCATCAGAACTTTCTAATACACTTTCGATCATGGTTAAAATATGTACCGTCATAATTAAATTATCTAAACAAAAAAGTACTTGTCGGGGTCCTTATAGGGTTTGAGATATAAAAGTACGTACAGTACGTACTGATAAATGTGTGTAGTGTGACTTTCCCTCTCTTTCCCCTGGACGATTCATATATTAATGTTCTGAGTTAAGCTATAATCCTAATATGAGAGGAAGAAATCTTGTTGACAGTTACAAGAGCTACTAACACAATTTTCTTATATTTATTCATCAAGTCATGCAATATTCAGTTCTCACTTTTGATCGATATTAGGACACACACACACAAACTAACCCTACTACTAAAATCAATGTCGACCTCTAAATAAATGTGTTTTTATTTTATAAATAGCATTTCCAACCAGATCTCCGTAGTAAGCTCATGTTAAATATATATATTTGAAAAATAAGTTATAAGGTGTAACCATAGCTAAAGCCATTAATCTTAGTTTTCTTGACCGAAGGTTCCACTTATCTATTCAAGTAACTCTTCATTCGTACTAACAAGACTGAGTTTAATAAGGTGTTAAAAACCACGATATAGGCAACTAAAGCATAAATATTATTTTTTATTCATGCTTTCTCAAATAGCTAAACAGAATATGTTATTAGTAACTGAGATCTCCTGATTACATATGACTTCAAGTATTATTATGAGAATCACCCAAATAATAGTTATCAAATATTTATTAGCTACCACACTTTATAGGTCACAATTTTAAAATTGGAGTGTATCAATTAATTTTTAAAACTTATAACTATAACTGTGATTCGATATCAAAGAACAAGCCACTTACCACCCTTTACCTCTAAAAGTATAAATTGCTACACTCATTCAGTTAAAAATTGATTTTTTTTATTTTTAATATGGATATTTTTTTCTGATTTCAACCAACTGAAAGTAATTTGAAAATGTCAAGAACTGAAAAGCACCAGAAAAAAACTTTTTAAAGATAATATGCAAACTTTTAGAACTTTTTGAGATGTGTCTTCCGAATTGGAAAGCTACGTGAAAGGAAAAGAAACGTATTTTCTGTTCCTTTTTATGTCTTATGTGTTCAAGAAACTCATCAATATCTATAACATAGAATCAATATCTAAAATATATATTTAACAAAAAAAAAATATATTGGATTCCTTAAACAATGAATGTCAGATAGTATTACTGTAGAAATAATTGGTTCGTCAAGAAATCATATTTAAAAACATGGCTGGTTTTGCATAATGAAATGGTGTAAATAGTTCAAAAAACTAAATAATATAAAAACAAGTTTTTATAGCAGCTACTACTATTTTCAATAGCTTTAAAATCCTTCGGATTCACTTTTTAAAGGAATTGGTTATAGACTTTCGATGGTTCTGATTTGTAAGAGAAATGTTGTATTTAATCGATACCAATTATAAACTTAAATTTAAACTTTCAATTTAAGACATATTGTGTTCATTCTCTATTTGATGCACTTATTTGTAATTCATAGAACATTAATGTCATGTAGGACTAATTAATCTCCAAATGCACCTACTAGTAATGCTAATCTTTCCATAAAGCATGAATGCTCCGCTGGACAGCTTAAACTACCCCTGAACCTACTAGTAATGCTAATCTTTCCATAAAGCATGAATGCTCCGCAGGATAGCTTAAACTACCCCTGAACCTACTAGTAATGCTAATCATTCAACAAAGCATGAATGGTCAGCAGGACAGCTTAAACTACCTCTGAACCTACTATTAATGCTAATAATTCCACAAATCATGAATGCTCCGCTAGACAGCTTAAACTACCCCTGAACCTACTAGTAATGCTAATCATTCCATAAAGCATGAATGCTCCGCTAGACAGCTTAAAATACCTCTGAACCTACTGGTAATGCTAATAATTCCACAAAGCATGAATGCTCCGCTAGACAGCTTAAACTACCTCTGAACCTATTAGTAATGCTAATCATTCCATAAAGCATGAATGCTCCGCTAGACAGCTTAAAATACCTCTGAACCTACTGGTAATGCTACACGATTACAAGAACGTGGATGATCTCCGGAATATCTTAGCCCACTCACGCACCTAGTGGTGATAAGGTGAACCAGCTTAGTGATGCGTTTGTGACATATCCTCTTATAGTGTTTTCATTGGGTCCATATTTGATCAGAAAAGTGTGTACGATTCCGTAACTTAACCATTAGTAAACCAACAACGGTCAGTCAGAAGAGCAAAATTAATGACTTTCCCAGCAATTGTTGACAGCACGTAGTCACGAAACGTTGCGGCCATTCACCCGTCACAGAAAAACCTATAAGAACTGTGGGAACACAAATAAAACTCTATTTCGAATCGTTGTATCTCAATCTGGGGTTCAAGAGAATATTATATTAAGTCTATATTTTCTTCTTTTTTACTTTTAATTTTTAAGTTTATTCCCTTTGGCTTGGATACTTCATTGTGAAGCTTCATAATTTGATCTCCATTTCCACCTTCCCCTTCCAACTAAAACAACTATATCTATTATTAGGTGGATACAAATTTAATACAGTGTGGATTACTAATAAGTCTTTGATATAATTTACTAATCTCCACTATAATACTTATTACCAGTTCCTCTATCCAGCCAAAACAATCGGGAAACCCAGAAGACCTAGCAGGCTAAAATTTTGCACGCAAGTAGCCCCTAACCCAAAAGGGTACAGGAATACTTGGTGAACGAAAATTCACGTGAGGGTACCGAAAAACATAAAAGTATATATAAGAATTGTGTTTATAATGAAATATTAGAGAGTCACTAAGAAATTAATCTCATTCGCAATAATTGTCCAACAAATACTAATCGAACACCCAATAAATGGTAGCAATTTTTGGGCACTTCGGTCTATACGCTTATGAACTAATAACGCTAATGGTTTTAGGGATTATGAAGGATATATTTAAAAGAAGTGTTCCAGTATTTCTTTAAGGTATAAGTGGAAAAAAAATCAGAAAAAATAATCCACGGTACCCCTTGTCAGGATTCCAACCCCATCCTTCCGATCACAGAAAATCAAGTATTGCAAGAGTAATGTCTTAACCTAGGGCTGTAGAGCTAAAGGCATACGTTCCTAAATAGGCTTATTTGATTAAAACGCAGCATTAATTTCTGTCCCAAGCTATATCACTTTGCTCTAACTGAACTTGAAGGCTTAAAGATAGTAGATAATATTATAATCATTGGTTCCAAATAATCAAACGTGTTTTGCCCAAATATATATAAAGGTGTAAGACCCATGCAAGAAATAAAACCTATTTGGTTTTCTACCTCTGTAATTTGTTTTATAATAAACCTAATAATATTAATAAATAGGTACAGAATAATATATTAATAAAAATTTAAAATAGTGGTTATAAATATCCCCACAGACAAGTGGAATAATTTATCCCAAAACTATCACGAAATTGTGCACATGTTTTTAAAGGTTCGTCAACTTTGACCTTGACCACTTGATCCCCAAAAGTAAGTAATATTTGTTTTGTTTGGAATTGTGTGTAGCACTCAATTTTGGTGAGAAAAAATTCTCAAATAAAATAAATAAACTTAATCCTGAACAGGTTGTTCGTACGGAAATTTGACTATATCACTATTGTTGTTTGTGTCTAGCACATGCACGCTCCATATGTTTTCGGTGACCTGGCGGTCTAGGGGTAAGGTGTCAGACTTCTATGCTGGCGTCCGGGGTTCAATCCTCGGCCCCAGCACATATTTATCTGAATGACAAACCCTTCCTTTACCTCTGACAAGACGTGTATTAATCACAACTTGTGAATGTGAGAAATGTCAGGTCTCCACCGTGGTTCGGATTCCACGTTAAACTGTAGGTCCTTCATATCATCTCACAATCACCCTACCATTACACATTAAGCGTAAGTGCGTATAACCCGAACGGTTAGTAAGACGTGGTGCTAATAATAAAAATAATATGTTTTCCATCTCAACAGAGTGTACACACGTTAGCGAGCGCCACGACGTAGCGCGTGGAGAATAGAAGCAGCAACATGTCGTACTGTACAAGGTTATAGCGGTGGCGTGGCCTGGAAATGAGATCTGTCACACGGCTTTCATAGGGATGAGGTGTAAGACAGACACACGCACATATTTGTTATTGTACTTCGTGTGTGTGTGTGTGTGTGTGTGTGGTAGGGAGTTCGGTAGACAATCAGGCGCTCACACTGGAAAGGGAGGGAAGATCTCCTCTTCCCTGAAATCCGAAAATAACAACCCTGTCTTGTCAATGTTTGTTGGGGTAATAAAGGGCGTTAGAAGATTCTCTGATAAGGACTAACAAACTCCTTATATCTTAACATTTTTAAGGCCTACACTCTTACGTAAATGCAATGATTTAAAAAACTAATGATGCTGCGTCAAAGAAAAAATTGTATTTTAAATATTTTAAACCCGCCTCAGTGGCGTAGTTAGCTAACGCACTAGTTTTGTGTTGATCTATACTGCCGAGGAGGGGGAGATCGAGGTTCGAATCTCGCTCGGGTGAATTGGAGGTGGTTACTCCTAAATGGTTTTCCACTCTACTTCCACGTAAATGCAGGTTCACTTTTTCTAAATTAAACATTCCCAATTCCTAACCCATCAGCATAATTTGTACTTAAGCGTACAGCCCGACCGGGTAGTCAGACGCGGTGCTAAGTAAATAATCAAATTAAAATAATATAAGTCGGAAGGACAAAGTGCTATGAGGGTTTTGAGGTAAATGTCCCCCTCTCGCCTCCCCCCCCCCCCAAGTGCTGGTAGCATGGGGTGTCTGGTGGAACACTAGGATGTTTTTGAACATGGACTATTTAAAAGGGATTTTTAATGTATAATACAGACGCAAAATAATTCTAACAATAAAACCACTATTTTTACCCTTTTTTTACTTACGATCGTGAGTGAAAGGTAAGCAATGGACATTAATGGCACACGAAGCCTTTTTCAAACACTACAATAGAACGTCTTAGAAAGATATAAATTAGTATACATAGCTGGGTGGTTAATTAAATTTTGTATTTAATAAAATAAAATTTGTACCGAACAGTACTTCTTTTCCTTTAAGATGAAAACGCAAGAGTACCAAACTCTCCCCTCTCTGGTCTCCCTTACGTGGCCATAGTTATTTGAAATATTTGCTCTGTCGATAATTGTACTAAAATATTTTCCCTCTAAACACACTATTTCATACACTTCCCTGGTGTTGAACCAGTGTCTCAGACATCATTTGACAGGCAACCCTACGATATATCGATACTATATCCAGTCGTGAGGTTGGCATCCCTGTCATCCACCCTTTCGCAAAACTCCCCGCTTAGTAACTCCCTATCCCACCCTTTACCTCCCACTCAAATTAAGGGCCTCACCTCCTCCGCTAAGGGTTAATGAAATCGGGTGTCGAGGAGACCGTAACGCAGGAGAGGGTGGGAAGGGGTTGTGTATTATCGACATACAGCCAGCTGCAATAATACACCACCCGTGTCTCCCTCGTCTAGGTCGCGCAAGCTATCTCGATACATTACTTCCTCCTCCTCCCCTCCTCCACCCTACTACAAGTCTAACTACCCTCTTTTTCATGTAAGGGGGTTGTCAGCTGCCTGTAGAATAAACTTTTATATGGAAAACGTGGACATGTGTAGTTTTTTTCTTTCCGGCATTTAAGTTTTCTTAACATTTACGTGCTCCAAGTCCTACTACCCCCCCTGGGCTGTCCGCGTATTTACATTAACGGAATAGGGATGAGAAATGTTGGATTTAGAAGAAATAAGTCCCCATTTGCTTAAAATTGAGATTTTATAACATAAGGAATGTACTTGTATGGAACAGCTAATTATATTAATTAGTACAACTTCTTTGGTCAATTAAACAATATAAGTATGAAACATAACATGAAGATAATTTATTCAATTAGAAACCACTATATCAATAAATTAAGTCAAATAAAATAGGTACAATAACATTTATAAGAAACATCATTGAGATTGTTAAATAGTAAAGTTATGAAATTAATTAGCATACAACAAGGAAAAAGTATAAATCTGTGCAAAACATTATTTAAGTGATAGCAGATTATAGGTATAGTTGATAAGCAAAATGAAAAGTGGAAACTAACAAATTGACTATAATAGAGTAATATAATAACTTAAAGACACTACAAAATTTGAGTAGTTGAGAAAAGATTATAGGTTTTATGAAGATTATGACTTAACAAAATATATGTATATATATATGTATACTAGGTTAATTAATATAACAATAAATAACTTTTTAGTGGAATAATTAAATACACTAGTAAACAATTTGATATTATTTTGACAAAAAAAGACATTTTCTTGTAATGTTTAAGATATATTTAAACATTGACAGTAGAAGTATGATTAATATAAAGGTTAAAATAGTTGACCAGGTTTTTATTTATGTACCTTACATATGTAAAAAACAATTAACAGTATAAAATCAGCATGAAACATATTAAAATGTAAGTTAATATATAACAAGTTACTTACCCTACAAAATTATTAAAAAAATTGTAAAGAATATAATGTTAAAGACTTGTGATTCAAGTCAAATGATTTCTAAAAATCTGCTTGTGTTAACTATTGAGACAAGATTAATTGTATATTTAAAGGAAATCAGCGGATGCGTCATCCAGGTTATGCTTTACTCCATTTTGATATATTATAAATACAAGATCATATAAAGAAGTAATTGAGTGCTATGAAAGAAGTGTAGCCAAGAAGAAAAATTTGACATTTGAGAAGTTTGAATAAAGTGAGGCTCCTTATCTCTGTGTTTTAATTCCTCTCCTTATAGTTTGTTGCTACGCTTGCCTGGGTGACATCTTTCGGCGATTACGCCATCATCAGGCTATCAGTGAATCTGTCCTTAATTCTTACCCCAACTTCTCCATCACCAGTAAATCAGACAATATGAAACTAATATATTCATTTGGAACCGGTTCTAATAACTTGAAAATTCAACTTCGCCTAATATAATAGTAAAATAGCAGTGCGTCTTACTACCCGTTAGATGTATACGATAATATACTAATTAGTAATCACTCTAATAATTTTAGGAATTAGTAACCACCTTTGCGTGGAATGAGAGTTGAAAACCATTTTAGTAACACCCGGCCAAGATTCGAATCACAATCTCCCCATCATCACCAGTCTAGTTTATTGCGAAAGTAGCGCCTTAGACCATGAGACCACCGAAGCTGGCTATGCTTAAAATAATATCAATGAAAGACAACTCAAATAATCAAGTATTTTTCCACGTGTTTAGTATTTAACAGTTACGATAGTACCTTATTGTAGGGTTATTTGGGAAATTTTAAAGTCTTTACTAGCTTAAGTATCAGGTGATGATATATTATTCTTCTTATTATTATTATTATTAGCACCACGTCTTACTAACCGTTCGGGTTATACGCGCTTACGCTAATGTGTAATGGTATGGTGATTGTGAGATGAAATGGAGGACCTACAGTTTAACGTGGAATCCGAACCACGGTGGAGGCCTGGCATTCCCCACATTCACAAGATGTCTTGTCAGAGGTGAAGGAAGGGTTTGGTAATCAGATAAATCTTTGCCGGGACCGAGNGAAGGAAGGGTTTGGTAATCAGATAAATCTGTGCCGGGACCGAGGATTGAACCCCGGCCGCCAGCACACAAGTCTGACACCTAGGTGATGATATAGCCTTGGGGCATAGACAAGGTATATAGTGTATGCTTTGCCTGTGCCCTGGGGGCTGAAACTTAATGAATATATTTACAGATTACATTTGGATAACTTTACACTGTATGAAGCTATAACTGACGTCGCGTGTGTATTAACTTCATTTTTTAAACCCAGATTATACTATTACACTAGTTACAAACTATCCCCAACTAAGACAGTAATTGTATTACTTTATATTCATCCCAAGCTCTAAATATTCACTGAATGTATAAAAGTATACCTACATTTTCTTATGAATGAACATTTGGACCACCTTGTACATAGTAATAACATAGCTTTTGCGATAAATATGATAACATTTGTATATATTATTAGTGTTAATTTATACGTTTCAGTAATATTTATGAAAAGTGACAGCTGAAGGTTACATTTCTCGAAGTATAATTACATCAAAGTATATCTAGTTACATTTTATAGCTGTTGGAGATGTTCATTCGCAAGAAAATTGTGGTATATTAACTAACCATTGTAAAAAAGTTCATAATTGCAATAAGACCAGACCTAATGGAACCAGAATAATATCTAGAGAATCTAGGGATGATGTTGATCATTAAGTGTTCTTTTATAATCAATAAATATTACTCTTTTTAAGGTAAATATTAATTAAATTAATGCAAACATTATTTTGTGATTTAATAATTTATTTATTTCATTTTGAAAAAAAGGCTGACATGTAAATTGCCATAAATAATATTAAAATACTTGATTAAAATAAACAAAAGCCACCTAATAATACTTATAAACATTTATAAAAATCAATTATATTAAATTTAGACCAAGAAGATAAGTTACATAAATTTTACCAGGTAGTAAAAACGAAATAATACAGCACACCTCGTAGTAGACTTTGAAATTAATGTAATTACTTGATAGCTATCTGTTAGTGTTATCTTGGTTATACGAGCCACTCTAAATCAGTCAAGTATAAACTGTTTGAATAAAATACGTACGAGCTTGGCGTTGATAGAGTATGTCTTCTAAACACAGACCTTTACATTTACCAAATTTAAACGGAAGACTTAAACTAAATTCAAGATTTCAGTTATCACAAAATAATGAGGAACCAATCGTAGACAGGAGAAAAATCACACAAGTGAGATTTATTGCTTGATCAAATCGCAGGGTTTGTAGGAAAGCCATTTGTGTGTGTGTATATATATGAATATATATACATATATTTATGTCGCTTACCCCCTTTCCATGGACCAGATATGTAAGGATTGCTTGCGGGGAAGGGTACGGTCGGTGACAATTTTTAGATGGTTGGGCTCGAAATTATACTGGAGGTTCCATTTTTTGGGTTTATTAGGCATTAAGAGCTAATACAAAATGTAATGTTCAACGGTGTTACTAAGAAATATAAGAACTTAAACGTTTGTGCTCGTGAGATAACTGGCTTAGTCAAGAATACTTAAACGGTTGGCTTGACTGCATTGGCACAGCCAGGTTTAGTTTGTGTGGGGGTTAGTTTCACTGACCAACTAAGCTGGGTTCATTGGCTTTTCCCGCGGGAAATTTTGAAAATTTAAGTACTGCAAAATGCAAATGAATCAAAAGAAATACAATAATATCCAAAATAATTTAAAATTGATAAAAATTGTGTTAAATTTGTAATTATTATGACTATTACGTTTTTATGATCAAATATTTTTCCGTGCATACTGTTAGGGTAAACAATCATGCAAGTTTCAATAAATTATACCTTGTAAATTTGATTTATACAATTATTTTATGAACTATAATCTGAAAATTCAAATAAGCAACTTGCACTTACTTTTAGTTCACAAAATCACTTTTGAACTAATTCACTTTAATTTCATGTTAATTTTGCTTGACTTCATAGAAAATTCAGTGAGAACTTTATCTTCCATAAATGACACCTCTGGATGTATGTTCAGTACATAAAGCCCATTAAGTCTGTCGTCATTTGTAGAGTTCCTCATTTATGATTTCAACAGTTTTAGGGACGAGAAAGAGGTAGGTGGGTAGCGAGGTCTGGGGGTAGGGGAGTTAAACCCTGGAACCCCCCTGCCCCCCTTGTCAGCACCAGGGCTTGACTGACACCTCTCACGACCCCCTACAGACTCAAACCCAGGACCCTTGGTACGGTGGTTGCCCTCTAGTACAAGTACCACTGATGACTCAATGTTCTATCCAAATGATCTGACGACGGGCAGAGTGACTTCCTCCGGAATATATATGAATGTGTCAGCCCCGATAACCATAAAACAAAAGCTCTTATGACCCGATCTGGCCTAGTTACTGCAGAGCAGAATTGTAGCCAGATTGTTGTATGTAGTCAGCATTCTTTCTTAATGTTTACTAATTAATTACAACGAGTTTGCTTGGCCAGTTCTTTCAGTCACGTAGATTCAGCAAATTTATTAAATTAAAATAGACATCCCGGTATAGATAAAGGTTGTGACATATGAATATTTGCATATATAAATTGAAATTTGTCAGGAGGGTATAAGAACCTCCCCAAACAACCATTTAGGTCTAATCCTTAAATTTCAAAATGAAGAAGCAGTAAATGGGGAAGACGGTGATTTGTTACCAACAAAATCAATATATATGTTAGATAAACATATATATACACGACAAAATTAAAAAGTGAATACAATTTTCGGACCAATAAACTAAATTTTTATATGCAAGCCATTACTAAAGCTATACATTTAATAATATTATTACATTTTTTCCTTGTATTTTTTTTTATGTTTGCTTATTTTAAAAGAGAGGAAACGAAATGTATATGTGGTATCATTGAAGTAAACCTTACTAGGCTACTAGTGTGCGTGCGCTTGTATTCAAACAAAGCGGAATGTAATGAAACCCACTATCTTCAAACTAAGTACATGTTTTCATTACATTGCGTCTAGTTTTGATGACAACACTAATTTGGCTGTTTGTTTAGATGATAGTACTCAACTAGTTTTGAATTAAGTGTAGAAAGAAGCTTGTGTGTGTATATATATATATATATATATGTATAGTATATATATATATATATATATATATGTATGTATGTGTGTGTGTGTGGAAAGTGGGGTAGGGGGTAGGAAGGGTGCTACTCTTCACATGTCACATGAACAATACGAGGTTGCCTAAGCCACAATTTAAAGAAGTTTTCTTGTATGCAATACGTCTTACTACCCGGTTAGGTGTTCTGTAAATCTATATTATCAGAGTATATATGTGGAAGGTAAAATGTTTGAGGAAAAAACGTGTCCACATTTGTATGGTGGCAAAAACCATTCGGTAAATTCGCTCAGAGTACGAGATGAGACGAGACTGACGACTTTGTCCACATGCCTAAAAGTGGGTGGTCCTAAATTTGATATCTATTTAAACCTAGTAAACAGCGCCTATAAAGTTTTAAAGTGATTAGTATGTCGAGTAAGGGCAATATTTTGATTAGAACATTTCCTCTTGTGAACCTATTAATTTCACTAATTGTGGTAGACTCCCCTCTATTCCAATCCCGGTTTCTATTACCCCATTTAATAACGCGAATTAACATGGCCACCGCGCGTAGGTGAATATTACCAGGGTAACGTATATACGTGAAATAAGCTATTGTCCGCCCCATTAGCACCGGCCTTGGGCCATATATTGAACGGGACGTTGTGCATACTAATGTTCGTGCTAGGTCTGTATGGCTGCTGTGAGCTGTGGGACACAGCTACTGGCACATAATAATTATTTAATATTGTTAAATATTAGGCTCTAGATTCAAAATAATCTTTATTGTACTTAAAAAATAGGTATACATATGTGTTTTGGTATCTTTAACACAAAGGCTGTTAATTGTTTAATCTTAGGACAATAGATGATGGGGTATGTTACAGGAAACTCATTCACAATAACGGATTAAAACCAAAGTAAAAAGTCACTTCCAACGCTCCTAAGTGCAGCCGTCCAGGGTTTCAACCCTGTTATCCTCACCAAACTGTTCCCATAAACTAAATTTTTGAAACACTCTCCAAACACTACCACTATTATTAACCCTTCTTGTTCCAATTCATAAGATTATATAGTTTAACTTTTATCGAAGTATTTGATTGCAAATTTTCTTTAAATCAATTGTTTGTGTGTCTAGAATTTTGAAGGTCTGAATAAACGTCTGAGAAACATCACTACTTAATAACTTTGGTTTTAATTGTATGATTGTATTTATTAAACTTTTTACTCTAACTTTAGGCTGTCACAAGGGTGCACCTGCACCGGAATTGTGGTGCTGAGTGTCTAGAGTTTCGAATCTCAGCAAGGTACACTATGGAGTTAGGAAGAGGCTCTACATATTTTATTAATGTTGTTTTACCATGACTTATTCACACTAATGCCAGTGCCCCTAAAATAAATTTCCTTTTCATCATTACTCCCCATACAAGGTTGTTTATAGCCATGTTAAAAACAATTTTTTTTAAATTATTTAAGGTGTTTAACGTGTACTTTCTGAACTGACTCATTAAATCAGCGCAGGACTTATAGACTTAAATCTAGAACAGATATAACACCCAGCTCCTGGAAGTTAATTCATCATTTTGAAAGGGTACACCCACATTTTACTGATGATAAATTTTTCGGCTATGCCAGGAACAGTGGTGGCCCGTAGCTAAAACTATGGGGGAGGGGGGGTGCTGATGCAGAAAATGTTTAGCCTTTGTTTTAAAATTATGTTAAAAGAAAAAAAAACATGAATAAAAAGAAAATTTATTCAGTAACTTGATAAAATCTTGACAAAAAAGAATAAACTTTTTTACTTACTTTAACTTAAATTGTTACAGTTCACACTTGGTCTATTTATTTAAAAATGAAATTCATTCTTCTTGTTTTAATTAGCGCAAGGAGTTCAATAATTTTTTCTTTGATCTCTGAATGACAATTGAGGAATTTTTTCTCTATTGAAAGTACCACAAGCGCATTTAGTCTTTCTGTTAAATAAAAGAACCGAAAAAAAATGAATCAAATAGAATACCGTAGCTGGAAGCAGAATAATAATCTAATTCTACACTCTTCTACAGTTTATCACATTCAAGAATATGGTACGTGGTTTTTAAGCACAACACACGCTGACAAAAAAAAATCCTTCCACCATCACGCCAGAGTCGGCACTGCGAGAGCAACAGTGCTCTCTCTACTCGGATGTCCCACCTTCCTTCCCACCCTCCTCATATGTGCGCATGCACAAAAGAGTCAAACACCACGTCACTGGCACTCCCTCCTCCCTCCTATGTTTGCATGCGCACAACAGTCAAACACCACGTCGCTGGCACTGTGAAGCGCACAGTTCCATACAAAGATTTTTGTATCTTTTTCATAAACTGGGGGATGTCTACTTAGGTACTGATATTAAGCTTAAGGAATATATATTGTACTACAAAAATAAAGAAAGAATTAAAGAAAAAATAACTTATATTAAGTGTTATTGATTATATCAAGTGGATATAGGGGGTCCTACAGTTCCGCAGTGCCTATAAACAAGCTGTCACTAGTCGGGAATCCAACCCGGAATCTTTAACTTAGTAAACAAACACGCTACTGACTGACCTGATATATCAGACTAGTGAATTTAAAAAATATATTTAATATTTTACTTGACAGTTTTCACTGCCAATAAAAATAATGGTAGTATTTATTTAATAAAATTAATGAGGGATTACAAAATTGTGGGATAAGATAAAAAATTGAGCCAGGTAATATATTGAATATTTTATTCACATGAAAAGTACAATTTTATGTCTGTATCTTATGTGATTCAGGAACTCTATTTTTAACTAAAGTTATTGATTATCTATTAAATGTTACAGCTTACATTGCATTTTATTTCTTACATCCAATACCAAGTATAAAATATGTTGAAGAAAATGTGTATATTTATTACTACCATTAATAATTGTAGATACACAACACTTATCTAATATATACACAAACTTCAGTTTTCCTAAAGAAATAACATCAAATTAAATTGACTAGTACAAAAAGAAATCAAGTTATACAAACAAACTATCACAGACAAGAAGAAGACAGTTTTAACAAAACATTCTAGGTAACATAAAATTATAGTAGAAAATAGATATTTTTGTTTATTTAATTATATATGCCTAGCCAATACACATGATTATCTTCCACATTTATATAGCTGTAGAAAATATTTTACAATTTAGGTCTATTAAGGAAAAATATATTATTTAGATGTCTGTACAAGATATATTCTTAAATAATATTATTAATTATGTATCTTCTATTTCATACAAACTTTTTACATATTTTACACAATACTCTTACCAAATGTTGGTTTATTTCTAATATGATAGGGGATTGTAAGCCAAACCTTTGGTTTTCTACATCAATGGTCTACCTATTAATTAACCCAGACAATTATGAAATAAAAACTACAATTCATTCACTTTTTCAACAATTTCTTAAGCATAGCCGCATTGTATCTATTCATAAAATTCAATGAAGACATTGTTACTGAAATAGAGGCATATTGTATTTTAAATAAGATAGAGATACCTTTTTACTTAATTTAGTTGAGAATCATAAAGCTAACTCTTAAAGTCAAAATTCAATACCTAGTCCAACATACATTTTTGAAAGTAACGCACACAATGTCCTGTGATTTTCATCTAACCTCAACTAAATAAATACTACCATGCTGTGTTCCAATATATTAAAATATGATTGTTAATATAATTTCTGAAAATTCGTTGCTGTATATTACCAGTTATTTTACATTATTATTATTATTTAAAAAAAGTGTCTTAGATGATAAACATCTTAATTTTTCCTAAATCTAAAGCTCTAATATTTTTCAGTCAATAATAATCGTTCTTAAAACAGATTATTTTACTTAACATTCTACAACAGTTTTCTAACATATTTTATGTCCATTTTAAGTGCTATCACTTACATAAATAAATGCCAAAATATCCTAAGAAAAATGTACTTTGCTGATCCAATATTATTTGCTCAAAAGAGCATGATATACAAAAAATTATTTACGTCACTGAAATAAAATTCATTACACATAAAATGTAGTGTACACAGTCCGTAATTTGAATGGCTTTCACTATAATAAACATTATTGTGAAATGGTAGAGAAAATGTATTTATTTTTAACTGGGTTATAAAGGTTAATTTGAAAGGTGTGTTTGAAAATGATATTAATAAACATTTTAGTCAATTTTGTATGTAGTTGCCTTTCCTTCTTTTTTATCTTAGTACGGTATAATGCTAATTATAATAAGTATTTCATTTTTGAATTAATATATTTATATTTGTTAAACATATTTTTTTTAAATGTTGTTTTACCTAAAATGTCTGGGTATGAAATTGATTTTTTCTATAAATTCGTTAATTTTACATTTTAATGATTAGAATAGATTCTCAGTAAACTAAGTTATTAATGTAAATATATTTCAATGGACTTAAAATTACATAATGAGTGAAGTCATAATCAACCAAATAGTTTATTTATAAATGGTTTACTTTGGCAGAACCAAATTAATATTTTAAAATTCAAATAGATAATGAAGTTCTTTGTAATATAATAAAAAATATATTTTTGGGCAAGTGCATTGAAAGATAAAAGAAACACCAAATATATTTTACTATAATTGCCAATGGTTAAAAAGGGCGCTTATTTTTCATTTTGAGCAGTGCAGCTACTAGCCCTTTATTTAATATTTATTTTTCATTGATGTGTCACATGCAGACAGGAAACATAGACCTTAATATATAAAATGGAAAAGTATTTACAAAATTTATAATATCTTAAACAAGTTCTACAAAACTATTTTATTCTTTTAATATATACGATTAGAACCAAACCCATATTTAAAATATATTTATAGACGAACATTTTCGGTATATTATTTTCAACAGATTCATGACAAATTAAAAGCATAGAATAGCAGTATTTTAATTTTATAATCAATACTGACTTATACAGACATCGCAAAATATTGTAATTTTAAATATAATTCAACTAATCAGATTAATTTATTGCTTCCATGAGTTGTGTCGATTTAAATAAAACCACTTATTGCATGATACTCTTCCTCTAATTTAACTTCATAATATCTTACTTGTGGTGATATATATTATTTTTGGAAGTCAAATAGTTGGTACTAGCCTTATTTATTCACTCTAACACTGATTCTATTCACAAGTTTTGAACGTATATATTTGCTAGACCAGATCAAACTTCTTAATAATCAGGTGTTAAAATGATATGATCAAATTCACTTTGGGAAAGGAATCCTGACAGTCACTGATCATCTTTTTTTTGCCCAAGAGAACTACTCATGTGCCCTAGAGAGGGGGATTCAGATTTCTCCAAAAGTGGAGTGATATTGGCATACTGGGACAGGCCTCTGAGCTGATGGACTGGCGTATCTCCCGTAGTCTGTAAAATACAAATCATAAATGCACAATATAATAGTATATAAAGTAGGCTGAGGTGGTCTTTTCCCGTTAGTGATATCCAACTCTATCACTCCATGGCTTATGAGACATTATCTTCAAATATATTCTTCACCATAGATTAATTAGCCTAATTTGCAAGCATCTTGTAGCACTATTCGAAATTACAAATAATTTAATCTTTTAGTACAAGCTTATTAATTCTTTAATTTGAGGAATAAGAGTTTATTTGCATATTTAAAACATGAAGCAATTCCTTTCAAAAGTGATTCCTTAAGTTCTATCTAATACATTTTCACTATTACTTTATCGTGAACTCTTGGAGAAAGAAAATAGTGTGATCACTAAAAAAAAATTGTACTCAATATTTTGAAGGGGGCCGACGTTTTATAACCCCCTGAACCCGAAAAAGTGGTTTACTCAATGCTGTTTGTCTGCCTGTGTGTTTGTATCTCAGCCAGAGCCCAAACCATTTTACCAATAGGTCCAGAACATGAGTGGATACAGTTTGAAAAGGGTTCCCATAAGGTGGTTTTGGGATTTGATATATAACCCTAGAGTTATGTTTAGTTTCCTTAAGGATGAAAGAAAAATTCGATTTTCTCAAAATCGGCTTTAACGATTTTGATTAATATTCATATCCAGGCATTTTTTAAACATAATGAAAAAATTTTGACTCTAATTTTACAGTGAAAATTAATTTGCGGGTACTTTACATAAACATAAATATCCAATTATGATCATATATACATAAATCTTCGAGATGGGAAATTGATTTAAAATATTTAGTTTCCATTTTACAATTTGATAATTAAAAAAAAAGAGCGAAATAAGTTATTTCAATTTTTTTTTGTCAAACTTTTAATAATATCTTATAACAAAGTTTCGATTTAAAAATAAGTAGCCCAACATATTTATTTTTAATCTATAAATTTAAGGGAGATATGTTGAACATTTTAAATTTTATATCAAGTTCAATGTTTGCTAAAAAAAATTAAATACCTTAATATCAGTTTCCAGGACATATCTATCAATAAGTTGGTACTCTTTCCCTGAACGAGGTCGGAGAGTGGTCGCAGCTAGACGGCTGAATCTAAAAAATAATAATGAGCTATAGAATACACGTTCTTCTGTAAAAAAAAATAGTACTACATATAATTTTAAACAAGTACTTGAATTCATGGGGAAACAATGCATATACTATGTTGAACGTAGTATGTAGCATTCACAAATACATGTCTTACCTGAGGCTATCAGCAGCTGTATCTGATGAACTGTATGAAGATAGTGATAGAGTCTCAATGTAATCGGACATATCAGATGTCCCACTACTCGTGCTACGTGAGTCAATGTATGGAATGGTAGTTGCTCCATCTGCATTAGGACTTGCAAACCCTAAAATAAATATATTTGTATGTAGACAATACTAACAAGCCTTCTGCAAATGATATTTGGTAATATCTTATTTAAAAATAAATTATATATATAAAACATTGTAATGGCTATACCTTTCAATCCTTTTATCGAACAGATGGGAATTTCAGCTTCAGCTGATGATGACTTTGCAGGAATATTAATCTTTTGAAACTGGAAACTGATTTCTCTCAGTGGGTCGACAGATTTGGATCGCCTAGGTAATGAAGAATGGAGATAATTTAGTAGTGCGCCAGGCTGCCTGATCACCGATTGGTAATGGCGTCTTGAGGACATTGCAGTAGTCAAAGGGAGTTCAAATTCAGAAAAGTCT
The DNA here is from genome assembly GCA_902141375.1 of Timema poppense. Taxonomy (NCBI): domain Eukaryota; kingdom Metazoa; phylum Arthropoda; class Insecta; order Phasmatodea; family Timematidae; genus Timema; species Timema poppense. The sequence goes on from CABFOV010000101.1 coordinate 186,451, forward strand.
GTACCTCGATGTCTTAAAGAATCTATGGATACACCAGAATCGTTAGAACTGGAGGAGTCCCGGTTGTTACCAGATTTGCAAGGGACACTAGAAGATCGTCTAATATGAACAGAAGAGGGAAACTGAGGAACTTGTATTCGTTGATGGTTCATCACCACACATTCTTGCACCAATGTTCTCAACGAATCACTGCTTACACCTTCCACTAGTGTGTCTATTGTGTTATTGCTCTCTCTAATAGCGAGAGGCTTGATAGTTTCACTCATGTAAATTTCCTCTTCCTCAGGTGAATCAGTTAGTTCTTGCACACACGAAGGTACCACTGTATTATCCTTAGTGGCGATCTTGGATGCCATTGTTTCTACACATGCAGGGGAGCTATCATTATTTTGGGAACTAATAGATGATTCGCAAGGATCAGCCATACTACTCTCGGTAATACTTAAGCTTCCCATATCATCGAAATCGTCCAGGAACCTAGAGGAGTCTGCGGAACTGGATCGTTTTCTTGCCAGTATGTATTGCCTCCTGTTTTCGTCATTTAATTCGCACAGTGCTTTCCGAAGGTATGGGCTATTGTTGGAATAGTCCATCATTGAAGGATCAGCAATTCTTGAAAACTCCAGAGAATTTTTTGATCTACCTCCATCAACTACTGGTCCTGTCAAACTAGGAGTACTTGCAGATTTTTCAACTAAAATAGCTTTGGGCGTGATGTCAAAATCGATATTTGATGTAGCCGACTTGCTGTTTAAAATGTTTAATGGATTCATTGGCAGGAACCCGGGAAAATTGTTTTCGGATGGGCTACATGGATTAGAAACATTTTCACTCAGTGTTTCAACAACGTTTCCTGGTTCCATGATTAGGTAATCATCTTGTTTAATTACCTTAACATCATTTGAATCGACGCTAGGAGGCTGGTCTGACGAATATAAGTGGCAAGTATGCCCACATTTATTACACACCTTAACACCATCATTAACCAAATATGAAAGTGCCTGTTCATGTTCTGAGTTTTTCTCAGTTAGTTGTGTGGCAATTTCCTCTATATCGTTCTTACTTAATCCTGATCGGATCAGAACATCTTTGGAGTTTTCGTAAAATTCCAGTGACTGTGCGAAGTCAATATTTTGATAATTCAAGTTTCCAGGACTAGTTTCACTAATTTCATCCTTTTTACTTTCGCATAACACTACTTGTGAAGAGCTCATTTCATAAATAATACAGTTAGGATCTACATTCGCATAGTTAGAAGAATCCACAGAACATGTTGCTTCCAATTTAGGTAGTTGTCCAACACATTCATTCTTTTTGGAATCCTGAGGTGGTTCAAGATACATCTTGCAAGAATGTTCTTTACCAGATTCTCCTAAGTCTAACCTCCTGATAACTTTCTTAGATTTGTCCACAGTCGCGTATATTGCTATTTCCCCACTTGGATTCCTAACTGGCATTTTACCCTCCCCACTGAGCTTGACCTTGTGGATAGGAACTCCAGTGTTCTCAACGCCACTCCCTCTCCTGCAGTATGGAAGCATCATCCAGTTTTCAGCCCAGCACATTACCCTCCGGCATGGGCAATCCGCCGCTCTTTCTTCATAGTCTCCAACCATCATGTTGGGACTTGCCAAAGACGTCGACTTCTTAGCAAACTTGATGACGCATCCACAAGGTTTCCTTAGAGTCATAGCAGCTGGAGGAACATCATAGTTTCCATACTGAGGGCTTGGCATTGGTGTTACGGTAGAAGCTAAGCACTCTTTTATGTTTTTGGGGGTGTCATAATATTCCTCTGAAATATTTGTATTAACAGAATGTCTGTGAAATGCATCAGGGTGATTTAGTTCTTCAGAGTGATCCTGAAACAAAAGATCAACGTAATAATTAAGCCTTCATACATATATACGCAATTATTAAATATTATTAATAGTTTTAATAATTTACTTACCGAAAACCCAATATTTCCTATAAACAAATATTTTTGAATGTATTTGAAAATTCACAAGGAGAAAATTTATGAAGACCTAAATAGGTATAGCATATCTGGAGGTGTAGGTAGATCACTGCTAGCAGAAGACTCTTTATTGCAAACATTGGATGGAATCGTTTTATATAACCTTTTATCGATAATATAGTATTACTAAGCATTTAAAAACATTTTTGAATAGGTTTAAAAAAGTGACTTTTAGATCATGTTTATGATAAAGAACCTTTTGCTAGTTGTCACCACCTCTTATACCGTAGATGATCTATAGATCATAGAAATATATAATCTTTAGTCTGGAAATCTGATATGGTTTAATACCACTAAGCACACTGAAACACCTTCCAGCACCCTCCAATCTGTCCTTAAAAAACCACATTCTGGCAGTTGAAGTGTACAAAACAAATAATACACTTGTAAGAATAATGAGCTAAGCTATTATTTCCTAAAATGTCCCAATTCTGTGTTGTACATCTTCAGTGGTATATGTCATTAAAACAGGTAAAGTTACTGATAATTCTATTTGTTAATATGTTATGTAATATTAAGTAGGAGAATGTGTGTAATAAATTGTCCAATGTGTAAAATAACTAGTGGAACTACTGAAGTGTCAGTTGAATTTCAAATTTCAAAAGAGTGGAAGCCAACATAGTATAACACTTAAGAGTGATAAAAAATATTTTATTGAGAAAAAATATGGATGATATCTAGCTCTCAATTTAAGGAAACTCTACACCAATCTTGTGATTTCAGAAATTTGCAAGATACAGTAAAAATTGCAATGTAAGATCATTATTATGTTTAACAAACCAAGTGTTACTAAAATTTTAATTTTCCAGTAGTATCCTCACCCCACGCTTCCCTCCCTCGATCTTAAAATAAAACCCTATATAAATTCTTAGATTATTTACAAACTTACTTTCAAATGAGGCGATCCTAAAACAGACTTAGGGACATCGTAGTTATCGTAGGGACCAATATCTGCGCTGCTGTTCAGCCTTTGTTGAATATTGAGCAGTGAGTGATGACAAGAACACGTAGGTGGAGTAGGTACAGATGGTAGAGGCATCGGAGGCTTCTTAAACTTATTTTTTGTTGGAGATTCTGTCACAGGGGAGTTAACAGACATCTGTGAAGGCTTAGGAGGTCGTACTGGGGGACAGCATTGACAATTAGGTGTTAGTCCAACAGGTAACGTAGTTGGAGGCTTAGACCCACTCACCGGAAGACTAAGGGATAAAGACTTTTGTCCAGCAGGAGTCCTTGGGGTTTTAGGTGGCACGACAGGGGGAAGTGGGTGGGTGCTAGCCACGCCACGGGGTCTGTCGTACCTACACTGCGCCTGCACTCCATTGGCATTTACGAAACTAGGGACTGAGTATTCAGAGTTGCCACTACTCCCCTGGGAAGATAACGACACTCGATCGCCGCTGCTGCTCCCCGTCAGTGGTACTCAACGCGCACACGTTGTTCCTGCTGAAATGTTGACATACTGGGACCAAACTGAGTACACTCTCCATTGTCCATGCTGGGCTGAAAGGAGTGTTTGGAGTGTTAGTGTTGGTAACTGTGGAGGAGCGAGACATGGACGGGCCTCCCAGTTTGCCGATACAGCTCGCGCATCTCTCCAGAGAAGTTGGTCCCATTCTCCGTTCGACACCGCAGCTTTCTGGCCAGGTAGAGTCTTGAACATGGTAGTGCTGGTCGGGTAATTCACTGACGGACGTGGTGTCACCACACCCATAGTTACTATCTAGGTCCGTGTGGTGGTGACTGGCAGACTCTGCGGAGGACCAAAATGGGGATCTGCTTCCACCATGATTCCTGAATAGGAAAGTAATGTTTTGATTTATTTAAAAAGGGCGAGAGCTTACCACACCTTAATTAAAACTTTATTTTAAATAATATCTTTAACTAAACAATAGTTTATTCATGGTTAATGCAACCTAACAAAATAAGTATTCACTCAATGGCAATATCGATCTTGCAATTCTTAAACATATAAGTAGCTATAATTTTGATAATTATATTCGGTGTTGTCAGAATATTTACGGGTGAATAATTCCTATGCCATATCCTTATGTATAGCTATATTTATGACTTTAAAAATTTGATTGAATTTTAACAAACTTCGGATTACTTTCCCTTACCACGAAAAAAGATACAAGTTTAAATGAGTAACTTTAATGTCGAGAACGGGTGATTTAAAAGTGACTTAAGTTCATTTGACTTTATATCCCTGTAAATCCTGCAAATATATATAATTTTAGAATGCATTATAGATTATTTTATTATATTAGCCAAAAACATTTTAAAAAATCCCTATAAAAACATCAGACAAGGAAACCTCACCTGAATGGGCAGAGGAGATCCTCAGAGCTCTGGTTTCTGGAGGTCTCGTGAGCACTATCACCCATGGAGCAGCCACAGCAAGTGTCCTCTCCATACAGGCTGCGGTTCAAATCCCCAGCGGCAAGCTGAGAGAATTGATTATGATGTTGAAAAGAATCGTTGAATCCTTCAGACATTCTCATCTCGGCTCGGGAGTGGAGCTGCTTTCGGGGACTGTCCATGACTACAAAATACAACATTACAAATACAGCTGACATACCGTTTCTGTTCATGAGTAAGTTTTTTCTCTATTAGCTAATAACTAAACTTGAGGGATTTTTTTTGCATACTTGTTTTGGTCAGTTTATCAAGGGGAAATATATGTGCTTGTAGTATTTATAGATTGGTGACAAAGAATATCTCAAGTTTTTCCAATATTCCTGTTTTGGAATATTTATTCTTGCCCTTTAAAATATTAAATAGTTAAATTATTATGAATTTGGTAGCTAGAATCACTATTTATTTGAATAACTCTTACATAAATATGATTGGGAAAGTATTTACCAGATGACTTTCTTGTGACAGGCCTCCTCCTAGAGGTCAGTTTGCCCTGAGAAGCCAACTGGAAGGTGTGGGTCATCTCCTCCCCCTTGTCCGTCACACAAACGAAGAGGCCTTCCCCTTTGCCACACCTGGAGCCCCCCTCGAAACAAAACCTTCCCTCCACCACGCCGTATCGCCTATATAACAAAATTGTAGGGGTTTAATAGGCTACACCTACAAGAAAAAACTTACACACATAAGATTACAACAATATATTCTCGGAACAGCATTTTAATCCTTTTTCCATTAATATTGTGGAAATTTGGTTCATAGCAGACTGTCAAGTGGCATTATTACTCTAGGTTTATTATTAATTGCTTATTGTTCAATAAATATTTGCTATAAAGTTATCAATGCACACCATCATACGACTTATTTCGCATTTAACGTGCGAAATGAAAGATATATAATCTAAATCTACTTAGGGCTTGATGATCTACACTCCAGTAATTTTATGTATTTATTTATTTATATATAAAGTGAGCAAATCTCTTAGAACTGGGTTTATATTCTTAAGCAAAACGCATAGTTAATAGCAAAACGTTGCATAGCACATAATGCTTAAAAAGTTTAAACACATATTCCATTCACGGTAGGAATTACTCTCTGAAAGGTCTTTTTTCCTACCAATATCCTACTATATAGTAGATTTATGGTAGGGAAAAAGGCCTTTCAGAAGTCAATTCCTACGGTGAATGGAATATACTTTCAATGGTAGTGTTTATAAGCGATATATATATTACGAACCATTTAATAAAATTGAGATAGCTTTAATCTTTTACGTTTTTTTTTTGTAAATTATTATTACTATTAGCAACACGTCTTACTACCCGTTTGGGTTATACGCACTTGCGCTAATGTGTTATAGTAGGGTGATTTGATTGTGAGATGAAATGGGGGACCTACAGTTTAACGTGGGATCCGAACTACGATGGAGGCCTGGAATTCCACACATTCACAAGTTGTGATTAATACACGTCTTGTCAGAGGCGAAGGAAGGGTTTGGCAATCATGTAAATCTGTGCCGGGACCGAGGATTGAACCCCGTACCCTCAACACAGAAGTCCTTTGTATTTTGTATAGAAATAAGTATTGACAACCCTGGGATCCTAGACGTATCAGCCAATAAGAAGGCGAAGGCTATATCCAATAGGCAGCATAATATATACAGAAGATAAAAAATATTTTATGTTAATGTTTAAAATGCCATGTGTCATCCATGCTTGTTTGTCATTGACGAATTTTCTTTGTTTAAGCATCCATTACTATGATTATTACAAAAGGGATGGTATCAATTATTTTTACTCTGTAAATGAAACAATAATATAATTAGAGCAAAAAAACTCCATGGTGTCAGCCCACAATCGAGATATACTGACCAAGCAGCCACCATCTACTGGCGAAGTTAGTGCCAACTTTTGTGGATAGAGGGTGCCATGTGGTCAGCACAACGAGCCCTTTGGCCGTTAATCTCAGTTTTCTAGACCCTTACCCCATTCAAGACTTACTGTTTCTCAGGGATGTTCTGGAATCGCCGAGGATATAACTCGGAATATTATGATCTGTGTGCAGGAACTCTGACCACTAGACCACAGAGGTAGATTTAGAACTAAGTCAATATAATAGATTGTTTAACTGCACTAGCACCAATTCTAAGTGTTAAAATAGGCTATATAGTTGGTTTTCATAGTAAACCCTTAAAATAAGATTTTTTAAAGACGTTATTTAATAGAGTAAAGAGGTTAGGCCAAATTATATAAATTAAAAACTAATCGATTTGAGTAAGGCTTTCATCATTATGTTTGATTATAAATGTTTGTATTTATTAACTGCTATCCGTGTTTCATGAACATAGACCCAGCCTAAGCAATGATTTCCCTTGATTCATGATTCCTAGATGAAATTAGGATTAAATGGTATGTTATTATTTTTATTATTACGTTCAATACAAGATATATCACGGCTTTATCTAAGGAAGTGAGGACAAGAAAGGATCATTATAATAAATGCACCCGCATAAGTACTAAGAAATGTTGGGGAAGACCAAAGTGAGAAATAATAATTATATGTAAAAACACTCCCAGTGCAACCAGCCAAGATTCGAACCTTAACTTCCCACTCAGCATCAATGTAGTTCATCAATAATCTGACGTTTTATTTTGCGATACCACTTGGGCGAGTATTATATGTCAACCCCATCGTTTGAGGATAATAACCATGAAGGTGGGTTATAAATACATCAAGATTAACAAAATGATACTACACACTACTACACGGCACAATTACTGTTAGGGCCTCAGTGTGAAGTCCTTTCACAAATGTCCTACCTGAGATGTCCGAACTCCCAGATGCCCACTAGCCGAGGAGGTACGCCCACTGTGATGCAAAATCTTTGGTCTTGGACGTGTAATCGAGCCGGTCCAGACGCGATTTTCGTTTTGGGGGGAGCCGACGATATCTGGATTAGGAACTGTTGGTCTATGAGAACAAAATACATAATACATCACTTTAAAATGATATATTATAAATTGAGAAAATCGCAAATTATTATAATTATTATCTAACCTTACTTGTAGTGTCCAAAAGCTACGTCTACTATAATTATTTCGTTATATTGAAGCTACTGACCAATGGATGCGATTAAATGGGATCTAGAATAAAAATTATGTACAGTACACAGAAAATGTTCAATGAGGTAGGCTTGGAACATTTAAAATATAATATCTTGCTCTCAATATTGACAAAATTTAACTTAAATATTTATATTATTTTATTAGTATAATCGCTATATCAAAAATGATCAAAGCTGCAGCACATACGATTTGACGTATGCACAATCGCGTATATTTAAGTAGCTTTTGTTACTCTTTTATCTCTCAGATTACAGCCTTAAAGCTTTTATAGTTACAATAAAAAAATATTTTTAAGGACGTTGTCGATCTGTGATGTCACGGCAGGTCAAGATAGGATGCACCGTGTTATTGAATATACGATTTATTCAGCGAATTTTAAAGATAGAACGTTGAAACAAAAACCGTAAATTTTAAACTATTCTAAAAATGGTCCCACAGTATCACAAAATTAGTATTTTTATCTTGAAGTTTTTTTTAAATATATTTTTTATAAATCTTATACAACTCAGGCCATTTTGATTAGTCCAAAAAATGGCCTGTAGGAGTCTTCCTGCCAGGACGTAGCTTAAAAAATTCTGTGGAAGCATATGTCTATTTATAACAAGAAACAATAATAAGGTAATTTTAATAAGCAAGTCAATGTATTCACGGTGCAAATAATATAGTAACGGTATTAACTCGTCATAGGAAGAAGGGAAGTGTTATCAGTAGATAAACAAGAGGCCTTGTAAACTTAAGTGATCATTTTCTTCCCCCTCTTCATATTTCGTAAATTGGCTCTAAGTGTGTTATTTCTTAGACTGCTTAGGTACGTCAAGTTAAGATGCAGCCCGGTTTGCAAGACAGCTTCGAAGCCACCAAGTAAGCAACGTCATTAAATACAAAAATATATTCATACAGTCACTTTAATAAAATATGGTCATTGTCTTTAAGAGTACTTAATGAGTGTTTGTAAACTGTTTTAAAATGACATTGTACCTTTCCCGAAAGCCAGGGCTGATTCGAGGCTTGGATCATGAAGTGTAGGAAACCGTTTTCTAGTACAATCCCATCAATTGGAGCTAGACTTGGCAACAACAAACAAGCCGCCCCCTCTGAAAGTGTTTTTGTCTCCTACCTTCTCCCAGGTTGTTGGATATCTTCACCTGCCACTGAATGAGCCGTTCTCTCGTGTCGAAAGCGAGAATCACAGTCACGTCCTGGCAGATAATGGCTATCGTGTTGGATTCTTTGTCTAGGGTGAAACCTAGAAGGGAAAACAGATAAGCTCTTGGGATGCAATTCCATTTTCATTAAAAATTACCTTTTCTGACAGCCAAGAAAGCTACTAGATCTACTTTCACATATTCATTCAATCATCAAGCTATGTGATGTACAAATGTCACGTTTTAAAGATGCTACGAATACCTAAAAGCCAACACAAATAATATAGTAAATTGTAATTAATTTTGACCGCAAATAAAAGTGTGTATGTTCTCAAAAGACCTTTCCATGGAAATTGGACTGTACGTCTACCATCGTCGAGTTTGGTGACGTGGTCAAAACTCCGGACCCTTAGGATCAATTAAGTTACCCGATATCCATCATAAGTGGGTTTATATTTACTCTCCAGGGGAGCGAGGGTGCATTTTATCCTTTCAAGCCTTTTTTCGTATCAATTTACCTTAGATTGATAAATGTAAATTTGCGGGTCAGTTCTCACGTGTGTGAAGACATAAACCACTAAAAATATATTGTACATACAGTATAGAATTATAGCTAGCTGGCTGGCAATATAAACTAACTCTCCCAGGTTAAATAATACACGTAGGCTAAGAAAGACCATTCGCATGAAGGGAAAGCGAAATAAATATTAAATATAAAATCTTTCTCCTTCTCCTTCATTGAACCGGTAAGAATTTATCTCTGTTGTATCAAGTTATTAATGAACAATATCCGAAAAGCCAATAATGTCACTTAATCGCATAACATAACAAATCACATATTTTCTGCTTAGAAACTTGATTCAAAGTTATTTTTAAACAAATTAGCAGCTCAAGTAACAGAGTTTTAATTTATATTCCTTTAGGCCAATAATGTCTATCAACAATCACCAAGAGTGAGAATGCAAAAAAAAAGTTATTAAATAATAGCTTTTCAGTTTAGCAGGTTGATATCGAACCTCCAATCTCCCGAATTATTAAGTTGGGCTAAGTCCCTCATCTGACGCATATGAATCTCAATAGTGAAGCTGTAAGAATGTTGGGTAGTTGGGGTTGACCACTAACCTGCCTCGAATCCTAGGAAGTGTTGTAAGGATAAGGATGCTTTAGTTTGTCCTTGCTTGTACCTATCCTTGCTGTCTCTGTACAGCTGAAGGTGTAAGCAGTCTGAAACAAACAAAAAAAGGCAAAAAATTATGCTCTATTTCTCTCATTTATTGAAGCCAGATGTCAACAATTGCATGAATATTATTTTTCTCCTCTCTTGCATCACTCCCCAAACCCTCACAACCAGCCACCACGTCTTATTACGCGTCCGGGTTATACGATTTTTAACTATTTTAATGAGGTAGTGGATAGGGAAGGTAAAATATTTGGAGGTGAAGTATCTACTTTTTCGTTGAGGTAGAGTGGGACATCACTTTGGAAATACTCCTTCAGTACATCTGTTTAATATTAAAGCCCAGTCAAAGGTAGAAGGCGCGTTCTGAAAGGCCTTATTTCTTACCTGAATTCTACAAAACAGTATTATTTTATTAGGATTTAAGGCCTTCCCAAACGGTAGTAGAAAGTCCATCCTGGAAGGTCTTTTACTCTACCAATATAACTACTATTACGTAGGTTTCTGGTATGATATAAGGCCTCCCAAAACATCCTTCCTGCCAAAATCAGCGTAGATACTAGATTAGCCTGACATTTAGTCCAGGTGCCCATCACTGTGAGTCTTTCCTCAATCACGTTTACAAAAGTATTTACATTTTTTTTAGTGCATAACTTTGAGGTCTGTTCACCGAATGGGAGGTACCTCAAACTATCATCTTGTTCCGTTAAGACCACACTATGTGGTGACGTTTTACAGTGTCTTGTCTGGACAGTATCATGTCCATCTTCCGCAACAAACAGCGAGAAGAGGTGCCTTAGGTCGGTGACATTCCGACTACTAAATGTAGATAATCACACTGTATTGCCTTCAAATGTAAACATCAGAATAATAATTCTAGCAGCAGATGTATTACATTCTTGAGCATTACCGTCATTAGGTATTAAAGTTGACGGAACACCATGCTTGATTAAATCATAGCAAGAGATATAATTAACCAAACAAGGCTATTTTTAGGACAATGTTCAGAGATTTATGATACATATCATATATTTATATCAAGTACAGTTGAAAGTGTCCCTATCATATCATTTATCACTTGCATTAAATTAATAAGATACTATATTTAAATTCATTAGATGGCTTAAAGAAATTATTGGTCTCTTATTTACGTGCAAACCTACTAGCGGCGTACTGATATGGATACAAAATCACAGTATCGATAAAAAAAAAAGATCTTGTTATTGGTATCGATAGGGGAAGAACAATACATATAGCATTGCTAAAATATTAGTTTGGTGTCATTTATAATGTAACTTTCAGGAGTGGCTCGTGGGTGGGTACAAAGTCAAACAAGGATTGACAGGACTGTACTAGTAAAATGTTTTCTCCCATTACGTGTTAAGCATGCTCCTTAAAGTGGGAGTGTAGGGAACGTGAGACAAATTAATATTTTTTTCTCATTTTTTTTATAGCAAAACATAGTTTTGGCCAAAATCAAATTAACACAATATTGCTCAAATATAAACAGAGGGTTTAATTTTATACATATGATGATACAAATAGTTGTTAATTATCCTTTGAGGGTGTCCTGGTATTAAAGGACAAATTTTCATTTTAATTTAAAATGTTTATAATATATTGCTGCTATACTCATAACAGATGTTCAAGAATTATTATTATCTCAATGTGAAGAAAATAAACTCTGTTTCTTATAGAGCTATATTTTATTAATTTTGGCCAAAAAAATGGTATAAACACTGCCAAAACACTTACCTTTCATCGCATCCCCTACAGTCTGTACTCCCACTTTAGAGTTAATAAACATATTTCATAACATTATAATTAGTGTGGTTGATAAACTGGATAGTGAGTGTAAGGAAATCCGGCCCCGCGGGGTGGTATTCAGTGCACCTGGCTACGGACCTAGGGTGCCTGGGTTTGATTCACGGCTGGTACCTTGGGTATTTTTCTCTTAAGGGGGATTATCCCAACGCAACGGTCACTAGAGGTTGGTAGATTAGGCTAAATTCAGGTTTAACGCTCCTATTGGCCCACAGCTCCTTATTAAATATCATCGCATTGCGGATATGTGTAGACAATCTACAAAGGTGCACTCTAGGCAACGTTGTGCCATCAGAGCGGTGAATAGTCTACATACAGGCGACCAAACTTGATGGCATGTCCCTCCTGATCAGTAATGCCATACGCTAAAAAGAAACAACTATGTGAAGAAAATAATAATAATAATAATAATTAATCACTCTGAATTAGGTTGGAAGAACAGTTTAGAAAATTCAAACATAATTCTTTGCGGCCAAAATTGAAAACATTTTATAATGTTGTTTGTGTTATTCTATTGATATTTATAATATTTATAAAAAGTGAATTTCAGATAACATGACTTAAAGTATAAGTATATTAAAATGGTGTTAGTATCTTTAGTATCTAACTTATACTGTTCTTCCAAACAAACTCATACTATAGTACCATCCTGTCAAACTACTTGCCTTGGACACAACCCACATGCAGCCACTGATATAATCTAAGTTAATGCCTGATCAAACTTACTCAAGTATTGGTAAAAATACTATTGGAAATGAGATTTATATTTTTTAAACTTTTTAATAATAAGCCTAGGTCTATGTATTAGTTTACGGTCAAAGCGTGTGCTGTATAGTCTAACCTTCAGGCCTTGTGGTCCTATTATATAAGCTGCACCATAGTGGAAACATGCAAAATAAGCTTACCAACTTTCATGGTAAACTTATTTCTATTGTACTCTCTCGACAGATAACATGTAAATACGCCTGGTTCACCCACATTCTATAGTTAAATATTTAAATGGTAATGAGAGAGCTTTAATGTTAAACTTTGTGTATATGTGTACATAAAGACTGGCTTTATAACATAGATAAGGTTTTAAATCTGTATTAGTCACATTTGTCAGAAAACAAATAGCTTGTTCAACTCGTCCCCACACAAATTTAAATTATAAAAAAAAGTATATTCATGGTTTATGGAATGATTAAAAGTAAAAGCAGCTCTTAAAATTTTGAAAAGTTAAAAAAAAATTAAAACAATAATTTTTCCCATTATTTGTTTAATTAAATTTCAAACATAAATAAATATTTGTAGAATGAGTTGGAGACCAATATTCTACACGGCGGAACTGTTTAAATAGATATAGAAGCTGGTGAAGAAGCTCTGAAGAAAACAGAGTTCTACCCTACGACACCATTTGAAATTGTTTGTGGTGACGAAAAATTCTTATTATTCAAACCAGCGAGTGTGAAATTGCTGTAAGAAAAAAAGTTGACATAAAGAACAAGAAACAGAAATAGATGATAGTAGAAAGCTTCAATATAGAAAAGACTAACACAAAAACAAATATATAAAATATACTCGGTTTAGTTGGGAAGTTTTCAAACTTAATTGTTATATTATATAATAAAACTAAGAATATCTTACTCGTCCACAAAATAATTTTTTATTTTCCAAATTAAACATTTTTATAGCCGCATATTATTGAGTAAAGATTATGTTGGTGTGGTTGAGTGGTGATATGGTTGTTGCCAGTGTGACAGTAAAATTAAGTAATACATTTTTTTTCACGAATAGATTGTGAAGATAAATTTAAATATAAATATATTTCGGATATGTTTAAACAAAGAGAAGAGGTTTTTCCTTTCATAGCACTTATGTTTTTTATTATTTTAAACTATGGTTTGGTCTATTGATATAACTGCGTGTTTTAAATTTTTTCATACATACCCAAATAAGAATGCATAAATAAGTTTAATATTTAAAAACAAATCGTACTTTATTCAAGTTGTCAATGTGTGTTCGAAAATAATTATCTTTTATCTCGGATAGTTAATCTTTGGTGTCTCACGTATGCTATATCTCACGTGGGCTATCCACAATATAATATGTACACTAAACGTACAAGAGTAAGGACAGAATACTATAGAGGAAGAAGTTTACTTGCATTTTCGTAGTGGGAGATAGTGAAACCATTAAGGAAATAAAAAAAAATACACCAAATTGGTATTTGAGACCTTCCTCGTCATTATAAACTCAGACAATATGAGATTGACGCCTTTTTCTCACGTGTCTATTGGTGTGGATGCTTCAAAAATGACTATACAAATATGACTAGGAAAGGAAACCTTAAAAAAGGGCTAGAATAAGGCGAGAGAGAAAGCAAACAAATGAAGCAATCGAAGCAGTCCGTCTTGCACTTGAGTAAATTCTCAATTTACAAACATGTTGGGTCATAAGGTATTAAGGGGAGCATATTCCCACGATCAATTTTGATCAATAAATTAATCAATGTCCTAAATAGAGGGAAGGATTACTGGGACAGGCTTTCTACAATCTCATTCGATCAAAACATGATATTAATGACACTATTAAATGAACCAAATTTTAAAATATTTTAACTATATACTCAAATATTTGTAAGATAAAATGAAAATTGAGTTTGTATGAATAAAGGTTAGAATAGTTTGATTTATTTAATTTACCTTTTATTCTTTTCCTTATAACAAAAGGAGCATAACTTGCTTTATAGCGATCAAAGTAACCTACCTCAAGTTTCAAATTGATTTACGCTGTTCAAAATTCTTTCCTCGTCATATAAAACCCCCATCCTTCTGAAATCCCTCTCCCTCTTTGCGACATGACTAGAATGATATTTCTATCAATTTGATCAGTCGCTACTTCTCCCTTAAGTAGACACATGTCAAGTAGCTAATAAGGTTTTTAAAGGTGAGCACTCGCAAAGAGTTTGGATTTCTCTTAGGGTATATTTGACTGAAATTAATGATTTGATTGAGTAGGATGTAATTATAATCAATATTTACAATAGTAGTAGAAATAATAATAATATATTAGCTAGCATTAACTATTTTAACACAAGGTATTTGTATAAACAAACAATTATTTAAGAATCATCATAAGCCAAGACATAAATTAAAATATACTCTAGCCCTAGCAATAAATGTTAATTTTTGGGATTAATATTAATGCTTATTCAAAGAGGTGGATTTTGAAGAAGTGCACACTTATTATTAAGGAGCGTGGTAAAAAGCAATGTAATAATTCATGAGTGGAAAACCAATCTAATGCACTCAGGAAAGATTCGAACCTCAACTTCCCCAATATGCACTGTTGGTTCATTCGTCTGACTGTTTGAATTTCAAAGTTATATGACAGAAACATTGAATTTAAAATACACATTTTTTAATATATCATAAAAGACTAAAATACTCTAGAAATTATATGTGAGTAAATATATTGGTATACCATTGAATGTAAGATATTTACAATATAGATACTACTTTAAATATAAAAAAAACTTTTTAGTTAAATGCTGAATACATTTTATATTTTAAGATTATTTTGTTAAGTAAGTTTAGTTTTTAATTTTCCCTTGATGATTTAAAATATAAAACACTTTTGTTTATTTGATCAAACTTTTTTTAAATAATATAAAAATGGGATAGCTATAGCCAAACAAAATATAGCAATTTAATACTTTAACTATTAACAGGTGATCAGTCAGATATTTAAAACTTAATGAAACAAATAGCCGAAACTATTGTTAATGCATTTTAGTGTGGATAGTCATTTTTCAATTTTCAGAATATGATGTTTAAAACTTAGTTAAGCCCAAAATGATTGTTAGTAATAATTCTAGTTGGCGTATAACCCTAAAGGGTGGTAATATGCGGTGCTAAAATTAAAATAATAGTTCTAGTTGAAAATATTATAGGATTAACCTCGTCGTTGGTTAAATTTCAACTTCAATTTTAATATAAATCAGATAAGTTTAACACCCCAATATATGTGATCAATGTAGTCAAAGAGAGTCGATTGAAATAATGTTAGCAAAAATAAAAATTGGGTTACAACATTAAATCATCAGCGCAGGAACTAGACACCCCTCCTCTTTTCACAACACGTCAAATGTACTCATCCAGTTCTGTCTATACTCACCATTTGATAAGCATCACATTTTCACACGCAAGGCATATATAATTTCCAACAAGAGCCCAAATCCTCAACTCTCGGAAAGCCATAGGTATTCATTTACCTTGTGCCACGCTCTATTTCTAAACAAAGGCACTAACACTGTGGTGAACATAGCACACACAAGCTGCGAATTACAAACAACTCTTTACAAACTAATGGGTTGTTTTCACTGGTAGAATCTGCAACAGAGTTTTTTTGTTTTTATTTAAACTGTTCTTTTTTTTTTTTGTTATTTTACAAAACATTTAAAGGGAATTAAAAGGGATGAATATGCCATGCTGGCTTGAGTGGTGAGACTCCAGACTATAGGTCTAGCGAGTCATACATAAGTTGAGCCTAGTCACTAACTAACATAATGTATTTTAATTATGAGTGAAGCGTATAGCCCGAACGGGTAGTAAAGCATGGTGCTAAATAATAATTATTAGTGGAAAACATTTTTCTATTGTTTGGAATTTAAAACTAAATTACAAGTCAAGACGGTAAAAATTAAAATGGCTTCATTTAAAGATTGTCTACTCTTTCTGTGGAGCGCTTTTATTAGTTCCTTCCTTTCTCCACAACGTAGCAGCAATTCGCTTTAAAAATAATAGGTTATACACTTTTATATATTCATATTTATCTCATTTAAATGATAATAATAGTAGTAAAAATGTTGTAAGCTAGTCACAAAGGAATTAGAAAGTGTATTATTGTCTTTAAAGTGAAAATCAAGTATAAATTGTATTTAAAATAATATTAATACCAGTAAAATAAGCAATATAAAAACTATGAATACGTTTTCCCCCCACGTCATATTACCCGTATGAACTATACACATATTTATCAACTACACCAATATGGTAAAGATCCCGGAAGAAGAGTAATATGAATTTTACCTGCATTTGCGTGTAGAGAGCGCGGGAATAAATTTTGGAAAACCCACCCTCAGTACACCTATCAGGATTTGAATCACCAACTGGCAAAGTGGACCTGACATTTAGATCAAGTGCCTAATGGTGCTAGTAATTATAGAAAGTAAGGGCCAGGTTATATGGAAGCCATACAGATATGTAGCTTGGAAAATAATTAATTTCTGTATTTCAGTCCTGCTGTGTCGGGGCCAATAGAGATAGATAATACCAAACATTTTAAACAAAAATAGTATAAAAATATAAATGAAATAGTTTCATTAGCTATTGTCTTTCCTTGATGAATCGAGTTCAGTTTTAAGTGCTTGAATGAGGTAACAGATTCTCTCAACATCAACCTAATTCAGTCTGTTTGTAAGTAGTTTTCTTTTGCACATCCCGTTTTGTTTTGGCTGGCCATATCTTCACAATAAATTAAATAGGGATAAGAGGTATAGCTCATCGGAAATGTAGCAGCATTTTCGTGGAGAGAAAGAGTTTTAAACTCTTTAGGAATATAGTCAGTACATCCAGCCAGTATTTGAACTCTGACCTCTCCGTAATCGTAATCCTGTCAATTACGAGAGTGCTCTTTGAACCAGGGGCTTATAACCAAGGGAACAATAGCTTTCCCACTGATATGTCTTTAAATTATAATATTTATCTTAGCGCTTTCCTATATCGTAAATGTATTATCTTTTTATTTGATGCGTTAGTAAATAAGCACAACACAACTTTGTTTTTAATATCTATTTTTATGGATGTTTTCCTTTGAAATTATAGGTATTAAAAAAAAATTAAAATCATTATTCTTAGAACGGACTCATAGTCTTAATCAGACTGTCAAACGTGTCCAGGGCACAGCGACTATTTGAGAACCAATGGGATTCATGTGCTGTTAGTATTAGTATTATGTCTGCTTAAATATTCGTTAAATGGCTAAAATAGGGAATGAAAATTATTATAATAGTAAGTGTGTGTTTATTCCTCCCTTCCTACCCCCACTTTGTCAAGCAAGTAGAGACGGGATGGAAATGAGGGATATTGTCATATTTCCTCTAAGGATACAGGAATAAAAGAGAGTTAAACTTACTTTTTTTTTTAGGATGTATATAAATACCTAAAACTTGGTGATATAAGATTGAGATTCTTCTTATAAAGACCCCTCCCCCAATCCTGTATTCCATATAAAGCTAAATCTCTCTCTTGCACTCGTATGAAATATCTTCCCTACTCCTCTCTTACTTTTCAAATGAACTTATGTCTGCTCCTACAACCCCCTCGCGACCAATCAAGAAACACCCTCTAGCGCCGCACCCCTGCACACTACCCTAGAAAAGTTTTACTGTATAGTCGTGGGCAAGTTGTTGTTAGCGTCCAAGTACTGTTAACAAGCACCAAGCACAAGTACCATGTCGTTTATCGTAATATAAAGGAGCTCTAAATATTTGTTTTAGCACCACGTCTTACTAACCATTCGGATTAAAGCTTATTTACTAATTGCGATAGTGGTTTTAGGGATAAAGAAGGTTATATAATCAGAGGACGTGTACTCTCACTTGTGTGGAGGGAGTGTGTGAAACCAGTTTGGAAAAAACCTCAACGCACCTGAATGAAATTCTAACCACGATCTCCCCATCATTGGCGGTCTAGTCTACTGCAAGAGTAGCGCCTCAGACCATGCGGCCCCTGAAGTGGGTAAAATCATTCTTATCTGGTATAATATCGCTCCTGGCTCGAACTCAATTTTGATTCCTTGTCGGAACTCAAATCAGAGTCTCTTTAAGGGGGTGAGCTATATACCGAAACATATCATTTCGCTGGAGTTAGGGGTGAACTTCTATTTAGGTTGGGGTGGAAAGTTTGTATATCATTATTATTATTATTATTTAGCAACGCGTCTTACTACCCGTTCGGGTTATACGCTTTAAGTACTAATTACGCTGATGAATTGGAAATTGGGAAGGTTGAATTATAGGAAGTGAACCCACATTTGCGTGGAGGTAGAGTTGAAAACCATTAAGGAAAAACCACCCCAGTTCACTGGACCGAGATTCGAAGCTCGATCTGCCCGTCATCAGCAGTCGAGCTCAACACGACTAGTGCGTTTGCCAACTACGCCACCGAGGCGGGTGTTTGTATAGCAAGTTGAATGTTCAATTTAAAAAAAAGTGTATCAATAAGGCTTACAGTTTATTTTCATTTCAAACATTTTAACACAAGAGTCAGTAAATTGTTTAGTTCATATTGTGCTGATGAGTGATTTAGTTTTTGAGTACATGTACCAGCATTAGCGTCTAGTTGGGATGGAAAAACTAACGGTGTTAAAACAAATGTTCAAGCAACCAATATTCAAACCTTGATCTCTCCGTCAAAAGCCAATGCAATATATTGTAAGAACGACGCCTTAGACCACGTGACCACCACTCAGGTTCACGCTACATTAGGTCCTTGACCTACGTGATTAGTTTGTTTTATACATTTCCACGCAAGTTTAAAACCACCTGGTCGAGTGGTGTTACAATGTATTATTGATTTGCATGTTCGTTTCAAATGATAATTTTACCTAAACTGGTTCTAATTCTGAAAATAAAACCTCGAAAAAAAGGGGGATGGGGGGTTATTCAAGGTATGAACAAACCAATGAAAGTGACACTATCGGCTGTGCGCCATCTTACTAGGAAAGTGACATATTATTTGTGATGTGGCACTGGATAGATGGCGAGCCTAGTCGTACAGTGAAGTGTTGCAATCGCGTATTTACGGATTCTCGTATCTCAAATACATGTAAGTAAAATACTGAGCCCTACTATAGTCACTGACTGACAAACTAGGCGATACTCAACCACCCACCTCGGTGGCGTAGTTAGCTAACGCGCTAGTTTCCTGTTGAGCTAGACTCCCGAGGATGGAGAGTTCGAGGTTCGAATCTCGGTTGGGTGGAATAGGTTTTTTATTAAAATGGTTTTCCACTCTCCATCCACGCTAATTCGGGTTCACTTCCTCTAAATTCAACCTTCCTAATTCCTAGCCCATTGCCGTAACTAGTAATTAAGCGTATAACCTGAACGGATAGTAAGACATAATGCTAAATAAAAAAATATATCCAACCATAAACACTGAATACGTGTGGTAAGGGACATACAACGCCAATGGCAAAGCGTGTTATTTAAAAAAAATATCATTAAATCTGTTTTTTTAAGTTTTGAAAACATCATCATTAAATTTCAACCTTATCTTACTAACTGAATTATTAAAAAAAATCAATGTAAAAATTTGCATATCTGGCAAAAGGAAAGGCGTAACCTCTAAGTGGCTCTCTGACCTCCATTTGAGGTCAGTATTAAATGTGTAATGAAATAGAAACAAAGCCTTTTATCAATCAAGCACAATCAACAAACATTACCATGTGTGTTTTTAATATTTCTGTTTGAGTTTGAATTATTTAACGTGCAATCTATAAATCACTACATCAGCACATGGATTACAAAAAAAAAACGTAACTATAGAACAAACATCCCATTCAGTCCCCCTGACGTTTATTCATTAATTTTAAAATGGGGAAAATCTGATTGACCTAATTATACGTTTTAGAACATGTTAGGAATCAAATCTAGGACCATCTGTATAGTTCAAACGGGTGTTGAGACACAGCACACAGAAAGAAAGAAAAAATTTCCTTGGGTCTTTAATTCAACAGGCAGATGCACTACTGATCCGTACCACAGATCCGAACCACAGATCGTGTGGTTGGCCAAATAGAAACTGATTTAGGAGAACATTTCTTAAGCTGTGTATGCATTGGTGGTCAGTGGTCTTTCATGGAGTGATACCAGGGTAGTGAGAGATTATTCAAACATTACCTGTGAAATGTTTTCACCTAATTAGGACTCATTTGCATAAGCGTGTGCAGCGTGGGTGCCATAGGTGCCAGGGCACCCCCATTTGCCACAAGAAAAAAAAAGAGGAAAAATTTGAAGGATAAAAGGACGAAGTAACTATGTTTATCTAGAAACCGTGTCGATGGATATTCCAAGGGCTAATGTATAATCCTATGATCCCGTTTTCAGGGTGGTTATCGGATGACGTTGCAATTATTTATAATGATTGTTTTTCAAAGAATAATTTTGAAAAATAAAACAGTGATTCTTTATTGTTTTTAGTTTATTATAATTGTTTAAAAAAATAGATACAGATCTTCAGGGAAGATAAGGGTGGCGTATATCCCACCCCCTATTAGTCACACCCTGCGCACGCTTATACTCATTTGACCAACCATGCATGGGTTCCACTCTACATAGCTAACGTGTGAATATATGTTCGCTAGTTTCTTGGCCAGTGAACATTCCACTGAGTGATAGTAACCAATCAAATATATAGGTTACACAAGTTCTGCTCATCTTGTCAACACAACTAACCACACCAATGGTAGCTCCCAAGGTCTTGATTTAGAAGAGGGGTCTGCAACCTTGTATTAGTGTTGTGCCGAAGCAATATTGCAAAGTCGCTCAGAGTGCCAACCAGCCTAAGCACACTCAATTCGTTTATGATTTTAGACTTGTTAACTAGTACAACTATTAAAATAAATGTATGTTCAACTTGTAAAATTTAAATGTGAAAACATGTTTCTAGAGGGAATAAATTAAATGACTACTGTTTCTTGAATATTTAGTATTTAATAGAAATAAAAATAAATAAAAAATATTTGAATGTGTTTAGCAAAATTTTACTTCTGAAAAAATTATTTTGAAATTTTGAGACAAAACAATTGAATCGTTTAATAATAAAATACGTTATTAAAATTATTACTCACATCAATGATTTTAATTAAAAATAAAGGTTTTATATTACTTTCATTCATATCGTTCAGCGCGCTATAAAAATTCATTCCGCGTGCCACTCTTGGCACATGTGCCATCGGTTGCTGATTTAGAAGAACCTGGCTCAGTTTTCATTGAGTTGAAGAAAAGTAACCATATTAGCGTAGTTAAAATGTATATTTATTATTTCTCACAGCATGTCTCACTACCCTTTAGGGTTATACGTCTATATACTAATTAATCTAATATGTTAGGGATGAGTAAGGTTGTATTTAGAGGAAGTGTATTTGAAGTTTCATGTAGGGAGGGTGGAAAACTATTTAGGATAACCACCCTCAGTACAACTAAGAGGGATTCAAACCCCAATCTCTGCATCAAAGGCGGTCTAGTATATTTCAAGGTTGATGCATTAGACCATTCTGACACCGAGGTAGGTTACAATTTCTAGTTTATTGGTTATTATAATTATAAAAAGATTCTCCTCGGTGAAGTAAGCTTGCAGATTACTTTATGATCCAATCAAGTAACAACAAAAATTACGTTATATTCGCTAGTAAATGTAAAATAAGTTCAACGATCAATGGATATTTGATTAATAAGACTAAGACAAGTCAACATAAGTTTTTTCTTATATTCACATTGGATTAAAATTTTAATTCAAAATGTTTCCTCCAAGGGGTGGTCCGAAAAGGGAAAGTTTCTTCTACTATGATAAAGTTTTTAATTATACACTCTTAAACCCTGTGGCCATCTTAGTTCTCTTTTATTTACATTACTTTTTCTTGCATTTTCTTTATTTTGTTTCGTTACCGTGGATCTTGAATTTTGTCCTCACTTATTTAATTATACCAGCTATTACAGTTTAAAACATCTTAAATAAATTTATTTTCATAAAAACATTACCATAATTCTATTACTCAAAACCTTTTCAAATTATATTAACTTCACTGCAAGCTATTTTTCCCCCATGCATCCCACTTACCATGTAGAAGTACTCGTCTGGGTTGTGTGCATACTGTATACTTACAAGCTATGAGTAAGGTCAAATTTAAAGGAAAAGTACCCATATTTGCGTAAAAGTATTATGTAAAATAATCTAAGAAACACAACTTTAATACGTCTGTTTAAAAATCAAACCTAAAACCTCCTCCTCGGCAAACCATACTTCATCAGCCTAGAATCTAGCCTGCGTGTCAAGGCAATCACACAAATCAATCCAACACTCACTTTACCCGTCTCGATGGGCACGTTCTATATATGTCAAGGTCAATTAACTTGCTTTTACCCACCTTCGTGACGTAGTTGACTAAAGCGCTAGTTTCGTGTTGAGCTTGGTTGCCGAGAATGGAGAGATTGAGATTAGAATCTCAGTCAGGTGAACTGGGGATGTTTTTTACTAAATATTTTTAAACTCTCTCTCTCCACGCAAATGAGGGTTCACTTCCTCTAAATTAAACCTCCCAATTCCTAATCCATTCGCATAATTAGTACTTAAACGTATAACTCGGACGGGTAGTAAGACACGGTGTTAAATAAAAAAAGTTTGCTTTTTTTTGTAATAGAAAGGTAAGGGTTCAAGTTCGGGTTGTGTTTACTGAGGATGTTTTTTTTTAAAGAATTTCTATTTAATCTGCTTTGGTGGCCACATGGTCTAAAGTGACTCGTAATAGACTGACTGCCGAGGACGAAGAGATAGAGCTTCTAATCCCGGTTGGGTGTAATGAGTTGTTTTCCCCTCCACTAAAATGCGGGTACACTTCCTCTAACTATAGCGTTCTTAGTCCTTAAAACTATTATCGTAATTAGTACATGAGCGTATAGCCAGAATGGGTAGTAAAATGCAGTGCTAAAAATAATCCCCCTGTCCCTCTATGCAAGTGTGGATATATTTCTTCTAAATTCTACTATTATTATTTAATACTCTATTATAGTATTAATATATTCATGTAACCTTAACAGGTACTATGATGCTGTAAAAAACAAACACACACACACAAACATTAGACTTGTAGTTAGGAATTTTGTAATTAAGTTGTATAGCAAATGTACAAAAAAAAATCTGCGTATCAAAACGTAATAAGTTAAGTTATAAGCTTGATGTACTCTATCAAGCCGACAAATGTGAAGAAAATGTGCTTATTAATTTCAATGGTTAGTGATGTTGTATGAAAGACTCAAGCTTTGATTTGTTTATAAATCATTTAGAATTATTAAATGATGTGTTTCTGTTTATGGATGATTAGTTTTAGTTAAATATTTATAGTACAGTTTAAATATTTAACATTACTAACATTATAATTAATCTTTAAATATGTATCCCACATAATATTAATTACAAAAAGTAAACATAAAATGTAAATATAAATATATATATATATAGTATGGTTGAACAAAAATAATCAAACAAATATAAAATCGAATCAGGGTTTGTAGGAAAATTAAAATTTAGTAAGGCTGCCTCAGTTAAGGTAAGAATATAATTTGTTTACTAAATTAGTTTTGATTTTTGTAAAGTATGGTCTTGAAGTAAATAAGTAAACTACGTCTAGAAAGACAGTTTTTTAGTTAAAATATTATTTGCCAAAATTTTAATATCTACAAAAATTAATAACATGTACCACAAACAATAATTTATTCTAACTTCTATATTGAAATATAAGCTTGAAGAAAAATCAATATAATTAATGAATATTTTATTTTAGTGCGAAACGGGAATTTTTAAACACAATTGTCAACATACAATTTAAAATTTGTTTATCAGGGAAAATCAACATCTAACAAAGAATAATGAGCTCCACTGACTGGTATTTGGTTATATTGGTTATAGAACGCACGCACATGCTAAGATTATTTTAACACCCAATATAATCAATACAGGGTTATATGAACCCATAGTTGAGATTAATAAATTTCCTTGTCACAGAAAAGGCCTTTTATAAAATACAAACATATTTTCTTGTGGCCAAAATTGCTCATGTATGATAAGTTGAAAGCATATCTTTTGGCGTTACTTTTTGTCAGATATGGTTCTTTATATATATATTTAACTATATCGGCTACTCAGACACAAAGTAAGATAGTTCCAAGTCAACTTAAAAATAAATAATATATTCATAGGTTATAAAAGCTCAAAAACCTTCTTACACAGAGGTAGCTTGGTCAACGAGTCAAAACTTGAGAACAAAGTCCCACATCTCCCTCATAACTCTGTCGAACTTCCATCCAACGTGGTCAGTATCACAATTAATTATTCAATATAGTTAGTAAAAAACCACACGTAAATTACAAAGTTTGCCAACTCTGAAATCAACCTAGCTTAAAAATGTGCTGTGTAAACGTAACATTGCTTTACTAATATTATCAATAAATTAAATAGGCTTATTCAGCTACACGGGAATCTTGAATTAAAAGGGGTTGTTAAATGAAGCCAGCTAGTGAAAACGGATGGATACCTGAGTGTAAGGTACTTCAGAATACATTTGACCTTAGCTCTTTGAAACCATACATATTTGAACGTGTTCATTTAAGCCCTGGAATCTATGAAGAAGCATCATTCTTTAAGGTGGAATGGAAGAGAAGGCGAGTTTGAGTCTAGTTTAAAAAAACCTGTTATAACACTTTTTTTTAACAAATATAATAAAATATTGCTTTAGTATATATATTCAGTTTGATTTTATAAATAAGGTTATCTAAATAAATTTTTTATATTTCTCAAGGGAATCCTGCAATTAGAGGAGAACTTTTTATATTCATGTAAAAAGCTTCTCATTAAATGCTAATATTCTCATGACTAATATTTAAGAGCTGTTGTTATAAATGTTTGTATTATTATTATTATTAGCACCGCGTCTTACTACCCGTTCGGGTTATACGCACTTACGCTAATGTGTAATGGTAGGGTGATTGTGAGATGAAATGGAGGACCTACAGTTTAACGTGGGATCCGAACCACGGTGGAGGCCTGGCATTCCCCACATTCACAAGATGTCTTGTCAGAGGTGAAGGAAAGGTTTGGTAATCAGATAAATCTGTGCCGATGTTCTTATTGTTGCCAAAGTATTAAGATTTCTCTATGGATTTCAAGCAGAAATGATTCCTTCAGATCCTTAGATTTGAAGTTGATATTCTTCCTTGTTGATCAAGTTATATAGAAAACCAGTTTAATGCGATATTATAGTAAAAGTTTATAAATGATAACCGTGGTTCGCGTGGCTTGAGGTCAGTTTTTCAATATAAATGTCAAAGTTTTTAAAAAAAAGCACGACCTATGTACTCGATCAATTAATTATAATTAGATATTCAAATCACTTGAGATAAGATATTAAATGAAAAACATTTGAATAGCCACAATAATGAAACAAATAACTATATTAAAAAAACTAGACAAATCCTTCAGCCCAGGTTCAAAGAATATCCCTGCCAAATTTTGTTAAAATTGTTTCACGTATTTGCCAGTTATTGTGAAAAAAATAATAAGACAGCGAAAATATTTAGTAGCCAGAACAGAATTTTTTTAAATAGATTGTTATTATTCAGTTAAGTATAAAATACTAAATTTATTAAGAATACTTTTAAAATAATTTAAAATTAATTTGTTAAATAGATTACTAAATGTATCACAGAAAATGGTTAGCGTGAATAAAATTACTCGTAAGAAACAAAATGATAAATTAATATTTTTTCCTTAAATTATAATTATTATTTATTGTTACATTAAGTGATAAATAAAGAAGATGAGACAGGGGTAAATAATACTAATGAGCAACAAAAGACTTAATTAAGACATTATAAATAATCAAGCAAATTGTTTTAAATTAATGTCTAGGTTTTAATAATACATCAAAGCTGATCTCGTGTTTCATAATCCAGGGAAGCAAGTTCTAAGCAAAGACAGAATTAAAAATCTTGATTAAATGTCTTCATTAGATGATGGTCCTTTTATATTTTAACAAGAAGAGTAAATATCCAAGCTTTTATCACATGTATTATTTTTTATTATAATTAAAGTAGGCAAAAGGAGTATTTCTCTACTGGACAGCCAAATTACATATTTTATAAGCTTTTCTAGTATGACTTTCATAATTATTTGTAGCCTCTAAATTTCTAATTCCAGCACCGGTGGGAACGTGAATAATTTAATTTAGTTTAAAATATAAGTTCCTCATTCCTACCTTATTAGTGTAATTAAATACAAATAACCTTGAAGTGGAGGAAAGACTAGTTACTAATATTATTTTCACCCACGGCTCTAGCCCCTGTAGATATAAGGAAGGCTATCATCCCTATAGATATAATCTCACACATCAGTATATGCGTTTAAATATGGTCAAATGATTACAGTTGTTCAACTATCTGGTTGATGGGACATTAATGTTAAGCTCTAATTTTTATATCGAGCCCACTTTTTACCAGAAACATTGATTGAAAGTTACTAAAATTTTTATTCTAAAAAACGTCTTATTTGACTTATCAATAAATTTAATTAAAAGAGTTACCAAAAACTTCCAATGATATGTCTTAAGGACTACTGTATGATTATTTATCTTTACATACATAGTAATAAAATGAGTTTGTTTGTTTGTCAAGTACTGTACAGTACATTGCATTATATCTACCCAAACAGAGGTCCAAAGCTTTTAAAAATAGTAGCCCTTGTTCAAGAACGTGTACATCTTAAAACCGGAATTTCAAAATATTAATTAGATTATCTCTAATTAATTAAAAATCAGTTCAGAAGAAAAATGACCACGGGCAGTGCAAATCTTAAAGTTACTAGCTTTAAAGCTACTTTACACGTACAATCATAAAACTAAAGTGATTTATCCCGAGCAACTAGTTATTAATAAAACGAACTAGTAATGTAAATAAAATTGTGGTATTTTTTTCCCGCCACTATGTAGTATAATGTTACATTTTTAAGATACTGTATTCCTATAAAAATCAAACTCTACTGTAAAATGTACAGTACATACATCATAGCTTTATAAAAACTACCTAATTTTAGAGAATAAATAAGGAAGGTGTATTTATAAACTTGGCTAAAATAGTTATTTGCAGAGGGAAGGTATGGTAATTCCAAACTAGATAGTTTCGTTTGGGATCAAATGCCATCATTCTAAAGAGCAGTCCGGCTTACTAACCATGCCTGTAATCCTCTCAGCTATGAACAAATATATATTTTTCATGAGAGAAAATCTTTAAGTAATGTTTGAATAAAGTGACAAAAATAAAATGGATGCAAACATCATATTTTTTTTTAAATTATCTCCAGTCGGGCACTTATGACCTCCTAAAAGTTAACATGAACAATAGACTAATCCGAGTGTAGAAACTTTGTAGCAGGATCTGGGTCCCCAATTTAAATAATAATATGGACGTTAAGGTAAGCCAATCATTCCAGTTGCACGGACAATGATGCCAACGAGATAGTAGAGTCAATGAGAATAATGGGAAATTGCCCCCCTACTCCCTCTTTACCATCAGCTTATTTCTAACCCTCCTCCATTTGTCTAAACACCTTTACCAGCCAGGCATAAGGTGAATCCTTTTGACGAACAACTCCACTGCCTTGTCCCTAATGAGATTGAGTCAACTATTTCAACGGGTTTCAAGAGCAATCTATATTTTACCCAACAGGGTATATCGTGGGCACCTCAAAGCTGAATTATTTGCTTCACGCGCGTGCACAGAAACTTGAAGAACAACTATAACATAATCTGGTGAAAGGAAGGATCTAGCTTGCAAGAGACCGCAGTCAAGTGTTGGATAGTTTCCTTTGCTACCAGTTGACTAACTTCTTGTCCATATGGTGATGTCAGAGAAACCAGAGGAAGGAGATAATTGTTAGATGACAACAGTAAAGTGCTCGATAATTTCTATTTCTACCAGTCCAGTACTTATTGCTTGGATGGTGACGTCACAGAACCTATTGGAAAGAGATAATTGTTAGAAGACAGCAGTCAAGTGCTCGATAATTTCTATTTCTACCAGTCCATTACGTATTGCTTGGATGAGTGACGTCACAGGACCTATAGGAAGAAGATAGCTTGCAGAAGGCCCCATTCCATTCAGTCTTTGGATCGTTTTTCTTTCTACCAGTCCAACACACATTTTTTGCTTAGTTTATAGAGATTAGAATTTGATTTCCTTGATGACATCTGTTGAATTTAGTTGCATTGTCACTACTGTACCTCATAAAATATAAACTGCAATAATGCAGCAAAATAAAAGTGTGTTGAGGATAAATTTTACTAATTAGCTTTCCACTCTCCTTCCATAGAAATAAGGGTACACGTCTTATAAATGCAACCCAACACATAAGCTTAATTAGTTCACATGCGTATAACCCGGACGGATAGTGAGATGTGGTTAAAACATAAAAAAAGCTAGTGAACTATTTGGGCTCAGTACTAGGCTATTTAGATACTGGCTCAAGCTATATTGGCCAGTGTCGACCTCTGTGGTCTTGAGGTAAAGTGCTTGTTTCAGGACCCAAAGTTCGTGAGTTTAAACCCAGAATAGGTCCGTAGCATAAGTTCCATCGGAGGGGAAGTAAAGCCGTCGATAACATGACTATTGTGGCATATATAAGAACCCTCCAGAATATATAAAAAACAAATTTCTGTGAAAAATTAGTAGGGACTTTCTCTATCGTTCAAAGAAATTCTCTTGTGCTGATATCATCAGTCTATACAGAAGGTGAAAGTTAAGCTACGGCTACAAGGAGCCAACAACACCACACCGTATAGTTCTGGGTGAATGCTATCATTGAATTAAATGCAAGTGGATACACGAATCCTTGAACACGCATGAAAATTCGGGCGTTTTCGGAAATATTCGGTAGCTTACGAACTTTGTTTTCATTCCAACCACCAAGCAATTCACGCGGGAACTTACTGTACATTCAGGCCTACACCAGAGTTGGTAGAAAATATGATTATTTTAAAAAGCCCAACCTAGTTGGCTGTTATTGTTTTTCTGTAGAGGATTTTATTGGGCTTAGTTTCTTTGGTTTCTTTGGGTTAAATTTGATTGGCTATGTAGGTATGCTAATTGATTTAACCACTCAATAAAATAAATGATTTTTTCGGTATTAAGTGAAGCTTGAGCTCGAACACACTGAACATTGTTCTTCCAAGGATTCTACAACACTACTTACGATGGCAGGAGTGCAGTGTCGCACGCATACGTTCGAGTTTTCCGTCACATTCGGCTTGTGTAGCCACTTGCTAGAACATTCTATGCGGTGCGGTGCCGGTCAGCTCCGTGTAGCCTTAGCTTAAAATACCACAAATAAAGAATATTGGCTGGTAATTTGGTAGCATTTAAATAGGTTTTTCTCAATGAAGTGCCCGGATTAAATATTTAATTAAATTTATCTTGAAAAACTAAACAATCAGAAAGTTTAATACACATATTATCTAATTCATATATCATTCACTAACATAATAAATCATTCTTACTCGCTTCATAAGAAGCTTGTAATAAGCCTTATAGAAGGGTTGTAGTTGTCTTTCTAGGTGGACTCTATTTGACTACAAATGATTCCTGTAGCTGGCATCATAAAAGGGCTGTAGTCAGCCTCATACGAGAAATGTACTTGGCTTCAAAGGAATCTTGTAGTTGGCCTCATTTAAGACTTGCATTAGGCCTCTTAGTACGTTAGTATTTGGCCTCATTTGAGGCCTGTAGTTGGCCTCACTATCTATTCAGCCTTGGGCTTCAGCAATTTTCACCAAATCTAAGTCTTAGCTCCCCGAAGGAATTTTATTTTATCCCCTCCCACCCGCACTTCACTTTTAAGAACATCAGATTCCCTGAGATTCCGTGGACTTGCCACAAGTGGTGGGAACTCCCTCCCGACAGAAATAACTCTAAGGGAAGCTCTCTAGATGACCCGATGTTCTGCTATGAGAGAGGAACAAATCTCGACCAGCTGTTGAAGAGGGGAATAGATCGATGGGGTGATCGATACTTATAGAGAGGTTACTTAACTAGACTCGTAAGTAGGATCACGAAGAAGGTGGGAAGAAAGGCGATGAAAGGGGGAAAAGTTTGAATAGGATTGTAAAGCAGGAGAAGAAGGGGCGAAGAATACCTTCCTTCAACTTTTTTAAAAGTTCTCATACATATGCTCTGGTAAAAAACGGTAGACAAGAAAACTTTATAAAACAATATGAGAGAAGATAATTGTATTATTTAATTTGGTGTATTATTTCACGGACCCCGCATCTTGCTACCCGTACGGAATATCATAACTTAAAGGCATTGGTGAGTTAATCATGAGGAAGCTAGAATTGGTAGGAAAACTACCCGCATTTGCTTCGAGGTAGGATAAGTAATTAAAAAAACTGTGGGGATTCAAACCTTTATCCGTAATCAGTAAATCAAACTAGTTGATTTGGCGTTAAATCCATGCGCCCATTGGTGGGGATGGGAACTTTTAGACTCTTCTAATGTGAATTAGTTTGTCTGCAAGCTAATGCTAAAGGTTACGATTTAATTTATTCAAATAAGTTATAAAAATCAAAGGAATATTACATAAACGTTCGTAATATTTGAATTCTTTTATATTTATGTATGTAAGAAAAAGCTACGGCTTTCTTGTTAGTGAAAATATAGAATAGTAGCTTTGCAATACAAAATCAAGTTAACGCCGTTTGTTAATTTAAAATAATACGCTATTCAGCCAGGTTTTTTTCCAAACAAACAAATAGGTATAGTAAATTATACCATTTTAAATAAATATATATATTTGAGAAAATACATAATTTCAAGTACTTATATTATAATATCTATAGCTAAGAAATAATGTATTGTAACTGTGATATGTACAATATTTTTTAAATCTTAAAAAATATTTTAAATACAAAATTTCTCACGTTAAAGAATATTCATCACATAATTTAAGGTAAATACTCTTATTATATTCAATGCCTTAAATAAAAGTATATAATTATTTTCTTAAATTTAATATAAAGGTAGACCCTCAGTTAAAATACTAATTAGAATATTTTCTCTTTTTAATTTTTATTAATTGCCTAATTACTCATGGATAAAAGGTTCTTTAATTTATAAGAGAGTTCTTCTCGTCCCTGACATAGCCAAACAAATTCTTTCAAGTAACAAGACCTATACACAAGATGAAAGAGTCCTTCATAAGAAAATATAGTACTTAGATTTTTAAACTCCCCTCATTTCCAATTATAAATTTAATATATGAATAACCCTCTTCGGTGGTCACAAGGTCTGAGGCACTACTCTTGCAGAATATTAGACTACCAATGACATGAAGATTGAGGATTGAATCTCGGTTGGTGTACTGAGGGTGGTTTTTCCAAAATGGTTTTACACTCTCCCTATACGTAATTGCGGGTACACTTCATATAAATAAAATATTTATTTGGTAAGGCTGCAAGAGTATCTTACACTAACTTCCATATTTATATTATTATATTTGAGGCTATAGGTGAAATAGCCCTTACTTATATATCCACAAGTTTGAAATAAACAGCACCAAAATACGATAAAAAATTTATTAATATACCGAATTTGAAGACAATCAGAAGTACCAAAAGAAGTATTATGAATCTGGGCTTTTTTTTTTATTTTGGTAAGGGGTATAGGGGACATGTGATTTACTCAAGATTGATTATTGCCTTACCTTGTATAAACGAGTTAATTAAATAAAAAGGGTTTGAATTGTTTTATAATAAAACTATTATATTTTTAGCTTCTATATTTCTGGTTTCATATTTACTTTCCATTAGCTTATCACAATAGATGCTATACTTTGTATAATAACATAGCTATGTCACTTCTGGATACGTCAATAATTCCACTTAACATCAATTATCTGAGTGACAATAATTTAACTTAACCCTTCACCTATTAGTAATAATAATAATATTCAGCACCACGTCTTACTACCCGTACCGGTTATACGCTTTAAGTACTAATTACTCTAATGTAATAGTAATTGGGAAGGTTGAATTAGAGGAAGTGAACCCACGTTTGCGTGGAGGGAGAGTAGAAAACCATTTAGGAAAAACCACCCCCAATTCACCCGACCGAGATTCGAACCTCGATCTCCCCGTCCTCAGCAGTCGAGCTCAACACGACAAGCGCGTTAGGCCAACTAAGCCACCGAGGCGGGTTCCACCTATTAGTGATGAAAATAATTTCGTCTTGTTAGAATTATCTCTGGGATAAAGAAGTGAACTATCATTTCAACTACTAGGGACGTGGAATCAAGATCCCCATATGGATTTTTTTTTCATACATGCGTTCTTATGATTTCAATGGGGCTAGAATGTATTTGAACAGATCGTACGGGACAAAGACAATCCCAGGCAATAAAAAGAGGCGATTAGGATAATAGATTGTAGACTAGAAGGTAAAGGGGATGCAATTCAGAGGGTGGAAGTGAAGGGTGGTACAGTATAGAGGAGAAAACAAATAGAAAGTCAAGATAAATAACGGTGATTAGAATAAAAAGAATAATCCTCAAGAGATCTATAAATCATGTGAGAAAACAAATCCAAAAGGGTTTATTCATTTTGGCCTCTTAACTACCGCAGGATAAAATATGTTCGCATTTTTTACTCTAACTTTATTTCAAGACAGTTGAAAAATAAAAATAGTTGGGGATTTGTTCAGCCGATATATTTAATGTGTGTATATATGTGTGTGAGAGAGAAAGTGTGTGTGTTTGAGATATATATGGAGAAAGAACAGCGCTTTACTGCCCTTCTAGGCTTTCCACATATTTACATTAATGGGACTAGGGATGAGAATGGTAGAACTTAAAAGAACGTTCGTTACCCGTTACCCACATTTGCATGTAGGAAGAAAAGGAAAATATTTAGGGAAAATGATCCCGCTGGTATATGAACCCTAGCCTCCTCCTCACTGGTATACATTTAATAATTAGTGATATACAACCACTGTAATACACCTGGGTATTTTTCATCTTACACCAATGGTCAAGACTGAAACTCGAACACAATGCTTATTTAATATTAACCGCATCAATTGTTACACGCTCTAAGGCATCACTATCCCAAAATACTGGATTGCTGTTAACAGGGATATTAGTGTTCAAATCCCGTATTGGTGTAGTGAGAGTATACTTCCTCCTCATTTACATTTTCCTTTTCCCTACACCATTAATGCAGTTCATTACGAATCTTCCAAATGGGTAGTAAGATGCTGTGAAAATAAATATATATCAATGCCATGGAGTGCAGTGTTGCCAAAGTAAGCAGAGCGTGTTGAAACTATACATAATATACGTTCTCTCTCCCTTGATCCCATTTGACCAATCATACATAGGTTTTGTACTACTTTCCTCACATAAAAATGCAGTGGATACTTGACCAATTAGTGTTTAGTAAGCGGAAGAACATACCGTCGACACGGTGGTCTTGGGGTAAGGTACTCAACTTAGGACCCGATGTTCGTGGGTTAAAAATTAGCATAGGCCAGCGGATTTTTCTTGAACGATAAAAATCCGTGTGTCAATTTTCTTTGGAAGGAAAGTAAATTCGTTGGTCACGTGTCGAGTGTAGCAAGAAAAAAGAAGTCTAGAAGGTCTAGAAGGTAGAAAGTATATTTTTAGCACCACGTCTCAGGTTATACCCCTATGTACTAATTAAGCCTACTCTAATAGTTTTAGGGTTGAGGAAGGCTATATTATAGAGAGAGTGTACCCGCATTTCCAAGGAACTAGAGTGGAAAACCATTTTGGAAAAATCACCCTCAGTACTCCCAACCTAGATTAGAGTCTTTATCTCCCTGTAATCGGCACTCTAATCTACTGTGAGAGTAGCGTCTTAGACCACGCGGCCACCGAAGCGAGTTGTGTGAAAGTAACTTCCCATCATAATTGGTAGGCCCTGTACCACTCGCTTGTATACATTCATTGTGGAGGGCAACGGCAGCCGCCTCACTTCCTTAACTTCCCTAGTACATGGGATTGCTACCAGATGGTTCAGGCATCACTAACCAACCAAAGGGCTGAGTGCATGCCCAGCACCGGATGGATAAAGATAATATAAAATCAACCTTTGGGTTGATGACTTAAGAAGAACATATCATAGATACAGTTAAAACTAATTCTGCTTGCTCTAGAACATTTAGTGATACGCCACAGTTATATAGTTATGATAATTGTGATTTATGTTTTAGTTTTAAGGTATGTTTAAAACTAGTTTTGAATACATTTAAATTTGTGAATGAAGCTCAGCCTCTAAAGTGTGGCCTTATTGTCTTTACTGCTTCGCAAAATACACCCCAAGTAAGAAGTCCAAGTTATACAGTTTAAAATAGAGAACTAATTTTAAAATACAACTTCTTTTCTTCAAAAGAAACATTAAATAGTAAAAAAGTAAATACAATTACGCGAATTCTAGCTATGAAGCATATTTTTGTGAACAGGAATGAAGAAAGATAAAAGAGAATACCAACCAAATAATAGAAGAGATTGTCTGAAAGGTAACTTATTCAGCTTCTTTCCCTCCCTTCTCCCTCTTAATCCCCCCTCTCTGCCCCAGTAGCCGAGGCGTGTTCCCTTGGGGAGTCACATGGATGCACGTACGATGTATAGTACTCCTTCGGGGAAGAGGAAAGCAGATAAAAATAACCTTGGAAATTTGATCTCTATTGATTGAAGAAGCAACTGAAGGATTGTTAGAAATGATTTAGTCGAGACGTACTTACGGTGAAAAGGGGAGGTTTGGGGGTGTGTGTATGGAGAAGGTAAGCAACCTTCTTGTTCTCTTTTTGTGTGTGTATAATGTTTATCTTTTTTTTCCAACGTGAGAATCAATTAACCTACAATAATGGCAACTTCCACAATATTGGTGTTAAAGATCAATATATATTTTATTAATATATTTTTTTACTTGATTAATATAGATAATATAATAGAGAATTTTGTTAATGGGAGAAGATGATAAAGAGATTTTAACCCAGAAAATGGATACATGTGTTTAATAAAGTGTTTTATATTTTTTTGTTAAAGTTCATCTTTCTAACAAGATAATGAACATTTCTTTATCTAAAGATGTAAACTTGTTTTATACTACATCCACAACAGTGATCACGTGTTCAGAGGCATTACGTTCGCAAATAACTGAATTGCCGTCAGTGACGTGTCGTGAAGTGTTTACTGGTAAGTTAAATTGGGTGAACGTGTACTGTGAATAATTGTTCTTATCACTTAGTAGAACACTCAATGGCTAGATGGAAAACAAAAAGTATTTATATATGAGGTATATAATGTGAAGAATTTTTAATATTGGTTAATCGGAGTTCAAATGCATGATAGCAAATCATGGGCACATTTATAACAAGCTCTGCTTACCCTGTAAAAACTCCACGACACGCCACTGACTGCCTTTGACAAAGAGACTGAGGTTCGAGGCTAATATTACACATGCTATTCGACACTGTGTATTTCCCCCGTCTCGTAAACATGTTAAAGCGAGTCAACTTTCTTTAAGATATCTTTTCAATTTCTACCTCCTAGGTAACCCCAAAGTATTGATGAAACAAATATCGGTTACGCCAGGACTTGACTATTTCATTTGATGAAAAAAACTGTAACTTTAGCGATAAGTAAAATTAATTATCTTTAATGCTTAATTAAACAACATTTGTATAACATACTAACATTTCCCCAGGTCTTCACTTGCATTAAACAATACATCAACACATTCGACAACTTCAAATTCTAGAAAAAAAATGAAACTCCAAGAAAAATGTTTTATGTGCCTACGATTATTCAATAATAAACATGGACTCGCCCATATCCCCTTCCCATTCAGACCCCAGCTAATATCACGTTCCAAAAATAAAGATTACAAAGAGGAATTAACAGTTTGATTCTATGAATATTTTTTGAGTTTTCTGTCCACAAACATACATAAAATCGAATGTAGTAACAGATTTTTAGAGTTTTATTATATGTATAGATTGTGTATAGATAATTTGATATTTATGGCCTTTTTCTGGTAACCTTCTACCAAATGCCTGTTAGTAGTTAATTAACTAAACTAAACAAAGGCTGGCTATTAATTCTGATACACAATAACAATTTTCGCACTTCAGGCTATTATAATTATTACACAGTTGTATTATTTATCCAAACAAATTAAAATAATCAATATATAAACACACCTTCAAAGCAAACAAACAAAAAAATGATAGTATTGAAAGCCGTACCGCTGGGACTAGAGTGAGAAAGTGAAACGAAAATAGAAAAAGGTCCCTTTGATAAACGCACCAACTTTCCAAACTGTTTGATAGGGTGTGTTTTATTCACAAAATAGCTCACAGCCGGCAATAACATCAAATATTCAATAATCAATCGTTGGTCATGCTTCCAGCTGGTCCTAGACCAGCGTATCGTCGGGCTTAGAGGTATTCGCCTTGTCAACAAAATTGTGGTCCCTAAGTCAATGTGTGTGAGTTTTGGGGGTGATGGCTGTTGACAGAGTAAGCTGATACAATGTATGCCTTGTACAGTCAAGTGGAAAACAAAATAGGATTGTAGAGTGTTATGTTTCTCATATATATATAAATTTGATGTTTTTAAAACACTATATATAGTGTTTTCCAAATATCAAATTTTTCATTTATATGGTTGATATTAGCGTCTTATGCAACTTAGAATTGAAAATAAAAGAATAAAAAGTGGGTTTTACAATTATGTCCACCACTCTGCCCATTCCTGAGGTTTAAGACGAAACGGTTCAATGGATTTCATTAAAATTTGATATTTAGATTTTCATATGTTGATGCTTTGAGGTTAAATAGACTAATAATTTTATGTTAGCTCTAAGATTAATGATGGCGTATTGGCAAATTAATTTTTTAAATCTGAAAGAATTTTGAAACTGGCTCTAATTATTTTCTTCATAATGTATATATGAGTGAGAAGTGGGTTACATAACTGTATACTTGTTTTTTCGAGAGAGAATTCAATTCCTAAAAGTTCATTGAATGCCTATCCTTGAAAATTTAAGACTTTTAAAAATAGGTATAGCAATTTTATTTAAAATGAATAAATGGAGAGTATTATATTTATATTATAAATATAGCTGTATAAATGATTTTCTGGAAAAATAAATTTGAAAGTAGTTTTACTGATAGCTGATTTTTAAAAACTTTGTTTCAAATTATAATAGGGAAAGATGCATGTGTCGTACTAATTTTTTTTTATTTTCAACAGCGTCTTCAATACCAATTCGGGAACTCAATACCTAAATACAATAATTGGATAGAGATGTGAAAGGGATAGCTAATTTTTAGAAAATGTATCCACATTCGCGGGAAGAGAAAGTGGGAAGCCGTTTAGGATAAAATATATTAGCAAATAGGATTTAAATCCCTACCCGTCACCACTGACAAACCAGACAAGGCAAAATTTAGATTTAGTTTATGTATCTACCAATGCTGATACATTTATAATCAGAGAGTACTTGACCAAATGTAATATGTATCGTATTAAAAACTGCCTCATACAAGCATGTACGAAATAGATGGGGTAATGACACCAATTCTTGCAGGTACAATGTCCAAATGTATAAGTAGAGGTATTTGGTTTTTTGTTCCATAGGAGTTGGGAAAAGGCTATGAATTTTTTTTTATTTGGGGCTTTAATATTCACTTTACAAACAAAAGATTATGATACATTACTAAACTAGCTTAATATAAGCGGGTTCGACAAGTACTACTTACCTAGCCCCTCTACTAGATATTTACTATTTGGATAATATGAATTACAATATAGCTTAATCTAGAACAGCATTTCCAATACTATACACCTAGCCCAACAATGTATAATTGTATTAAATTGGATAACCGAACTTGCCAACTAACTTAATTTAGAAGATACCTTTTGTTTGTCCTGAAAGGTAGCAACATTACTTTGATGGAATACACTATGACTATTTTATAAGCTATACCATAGTGAAATAATGCTAGGCGATCTTGCTACCTTAAAGAGTAGACAAAGGGTACGTCTAAGACTACACCACTAACCCTGGATACTTACTATATAAAATGACTTGCACGCTAGCCTAGGATGGTCGTATACATACTACACACCAAGCACTCACTATCACTTTCATATTTACTAAATATATGACAGGACTTACAAATTATTCAGCATAGGACAGAACGTCAAATAATATACCCCCAGACCTAGCTATTTACTAATTAGATAGCAAAACTTATAAACCAACTTAACCTAGGACATTGCGTCTATCAGAACGGCCAGCCCTGGTGCCTAGACGAGACCAAAGCTACTAGCAGTACAGAGTTATTTAAAAATAATGATGCAATAGTGAAATGGTCTTATTCTTAAACGAACTGACATACATCAACCGTCATTACACGAAATGACATACGAACTCTACAAGTTTCAAAATTACTAAAGGTGTTCGATGTGAGTGTCGTTGGTTAAACGGCAGACATACAGTTCGGCCCGGACGCGCCTCGGGTATAAATTCCACCGTAGCAGAGATACGTTGCTTAAGGACATTAAGTTGCTTTGGCAACGGGGGCACGTATACGATGTCCTTGATGTATCCCCGCGAAAAGAAGTCACAACGTGTCTGGCGATAGTGGAGGCCAGAACCACATTGGCAAAGCCTCTTGTCCGGCACGGCCGATGCAACGTCCCGGTTGGATGTTATTCAGGTATCAGCAAGCATCCTGTTGGAAATGGGGAGGAGCACCATTCTGTTGAAAGATTGCGTAGGGAATATCTTCCTCTAGCTGAGGTACAAGCCATTCTGTTTCCATGTCCTGGTATACATGGCAAGTAACTGTAGACACAGCAAAAAAGAAGGGACCGTACACATTGCACTTTCTTATTTCACAAAACACGTTTATTTTGGTGAGTTTCTCGAATGCTCCACAATAGCATATGGATTTTTTGTGCCCCAGATCCTGATGCTATGGCAATTTACATTCCAACTGAGGGTGGAAGGTGGCCTCGTTGCTGAACACTAAGCTATCAGCGAACCTATCCTCGGCTAACAGGTCCTCCATTTCAATGCAAAAGTTACGGCATTTCGGTTGGTCCTCTGGTTTTAGTGCATGCACGAGCTGAAGTTTGTACCCCTTACAGGACAGACGATTCCGTAATATACGTGATACCATAGCTTGGGGTACCTAAAGTACCAGACTAGGCCTTGTTGTCGATTTTCTTGGACTCCTTGCGTACACGGCTTTGATCCCGTCCGCTGTCTCGTCCGAAGTCCGTGGGCGACCCGTACGTTTACGCATAAATAATGAGTGGAATCGAACTGTGTGATCCAACGTTCAATGAAGTTTCTATGCGGTGCACGCTTGTCGAATTTCGTCTGAAAATATTGATGCACTGTAACAACAGCCCCATGTTCCTGCAAATTCCATAAAGTAAAATGCCTTTTCCTGCTTGGAAATCGCCAACTTGTAAAATAAGTGCCACTATCATCAATAGTGGTGGCAGTTACCATTCCCAGGCAAGACCTTGATGCTGTTCTCCTTCCTTTCAATCCGTCACTGCTCGGTTACCATTAACAACACTCTCACTACAGTCCTTCGGTTTGCACCATTACTTTTGAATAAGCCTTTAGATAGGCAAGTCAATATTGAGGAAGAAATTACCTAGAATAGGAGACTTTTGTGATAAATCATTCTAGTAATTCAATAACGGATACAAAACAACCCACTAGAAACAGTTGTTTAGTCATGTAGTACTAAAACACCACCAATTGCTATACAAAATGAGCCGTTAGGTCGCAATCCAACTCTATGACAAATAATTTCCAAATTGAGTTTCACGCAAATCATTTTCATGCCAAAGCCAGACATAAAGCACACTAGAGCTCATTGGCTATTCGAGTAGCATAAATAAGCCAGAGGTTGTTTTTCTAACGAGCGGAGCACAAACCAGACAGGGACGAACGAGATTGCATTCAAAATCAACTGTCCGCTTGAATTCTAAATAATAGATAAAACCAGAGAGCCTATTAAAATGAGCATCTAAAAAAGAATTACACTATAATCAAATACAGAATTAATATAAATATAGAAAACACACATTACATTTGTATTTTAAGCGCGACACCATATAACCAACACCTTTCCGGAAGTAATATTAATATACCCATGAATTATAAATACAAATAATGAGTTTGTATTCTTTTTCATCTCCTACTACTACTTGTTTAGACGCAAATGTTATAATTACGTTAATCTAGAGCAATAAACCCAATACTACGAACCTATCCGAACACCTGGGTATTAGTTCATTAATTGGAAAGTAAGATAAGCCCGTATATAAATACGAGTACATATTTACATTAGTACAACAAGGAATTAAACCAAACTTCCCTAAGCTCATCGTTGACCACTGAAATAATCTTGAAACTGGGGTAAGCCAACGTAGGCTGAGTTAATTTACCAAAAAGAAAAAAGAAATGAAACAGAATAAGACGCTTTTTTCTAATATGGCTTTAGAGAAATTATTAAGAAAATGCTGTTTTTTCTCGTCATAGTATGTCTTTTCAATCTACTTAGTCGGATATTTTATTAAAAAAATCCTTCTAATTGGTTGTGAAACTTCTGTCAAAAGATAAATCCAAAGCG
The DNA here is from genome assembly GCA_902141375.1 of Timema poppense. Taxonomy (NCBI): domain Eukaryota; kingdom Metazoa; phylum Arthropoda; class Insecta; order Phasmatodea; family Timematidae; genus Timema; species Timema poppense. Next base: position 227,699 of record CABFOV010000101.1, read on the forward strand.
CCACTTATCTCACACAGTGAACTTCTCTGATGCTAAGCAATTGAGACATGTTGAAAGTCTTCTTAAATTAATAAAACATTACTTTGTACTTTATACTTAGGCATGAGTGATTGATACATTTTTAATGAGTTTTATTAATATAAATCCCACACAATGTTTTAAACCATTTTTTTAAAGGTTTGAAAGTCCGATCAAATTTAATGAAAAGTCTATATTAGGCCATAAAGAACTCCATGTTTATACTTTAACGTGCAGTTCTATTCATTGCTCATGAACAGAGCACTTAATTTGATCGCATGGCATATCCTGCTTAATGGAATATCACAAGAAATACTGACTGATACATACATACATACATACATTCTGTTACAAATCCCCTGCTTGTATACATTCTTTTTATAGGTCATATTTTGGTCATTTTTGGACATTTATTTGTTTAGGTCATATTGTCTTGGTTTGCTTGATTATTGAGTCATTTTTAGGCATTTATAGGCCCTCTTTAATAAGTTTATTTTTAAATAGCATCAAGTTTTTTTATATCCATGAATTATTAAACATGAGATTTTTCATCACACAGTTTTCGGATCATAATATAGTAGAGGCTTCAAATTAACTTGGTTATTGTTGAAAATCCACATTCTTAGTGATATAGTGCAGTTAAGCTGGGAAGGTTGGGTTGGTAAGTGGTAGCAAACTATTGGTTCTGAAGCAGATATTTATAATTTAACAGCCTGCAAGAGTTTAGTTACTAAAAGTATTTTTTTTACATATCTAATTTTCAGTTTCCATTTGTAAAGTGCGCGTTTGATAAATTTGCCCATGTAAATTCATTAAGAGTTTTCACTCATAGCTTTGGGGTCTTATTTTTTAAATTTGGAGTAATTTTTAAGAATACATAGTGTAATTCTTTATTTAGTTTTGAAATTGTTAGGTTATCCAAATTCATTTCCTGGTTTAAGACTCATGATTGTTGCTGTCTTAGGTTAATATGTTTTGAAAAAGTATTATTTCACCATGAGCTTAAAAAATATAATTTAAATATATGTAATATAAAAATACTGGATGAGTCCTTCAAATCCCTTAAATCTTCAATAATATTCAAGACTCAAAATTAAACATATATTTTTAATTTTGACGTTGAATTATTTTTAGGGCTATTACGGTGATTACTAATGGTTTAATACAAGATAATTATAGTAATAATTAACCAGAAACCAAACAATTAATTTACTTAAGTGAATGTGAACCCACATTAGCATCACCTTTTTAAATACTATTTCAATTAGCTAATACTTTCAAACACTAATGCATCACGAACTCAAAAGTTCATTGCCACACTTTCAGAAGTAAGCCACATATCGCTATTTGAAGTAGTTCCAGCCAATCCACCTTACTACGCCCTATCTCTTTCAAATATTTTCTAATGTAATCTTCTATTTTGCATATAGGTCTTCCCAAATGTTTTTTCCCACTGGGTATAGCAGTCAGTACCCTGAAAAAGGTTATAGATTTTCCCACACGCGTTGTATGTCCTCCCCACGGTAATCTTCAAGACGTGATTAATTAAACCAATTCATCTTACGAGTACATGTTATGTAACTCATCATTATGTAACCTCCTCCACTTCCCAATAGCCTCATACTTTTGGAACAAATATCTTCCTAAGAACCTTGATTTCGAAAACCCTAAATTTATTTTCGCCCTCTAAGGGAAAAAAGACATGTGTCGAACCCATAAAGAACAACCAATATTTTTTTTTCTTTGTATATTCTGAGATTCACATTTCTTGAAAGCAGGTGACATGTCAACAACTTACTGACTGAATATTAGCATTCATTTCCAGACTATGTTCTTTTTCTAATTTTCAATCTAATATGATTATTGCTAGTTAACATTTTCCCTAAATATTTAAACACATTAACCATATCAAATGATATTTTGCTCGCAATAATCTCTAAATTATCGTCCTCAATCTGTGTTCTCTTTGTGTTCATATATTTAGTATTTTTAGCGTTCACTTATAAACCTATTTCCTTACTAGCCTCTAGTAAAATTTCTGCATTTCTTGCAACGGCTTTCTCACTATTACCTAACAAAGCTAAACCATCTTCGTACTCTAATAGCTGTATGTGCTGTTTAACGTCAACCCTTTGCATTACCCTAGTAGAATCCTCAAAAACTAGATTAAAAAGTAACAGAGAAATTTAACCTTCTTGTTTTAACTCATTATGTGCCTTTATGTATTACTCATCGAAAGTATCTGATAAGAGACTGACATATTTGAAACATCTAAAGCAATAAAAAAGTGAATGTAAAAAATACAGAATATTGCTGGATGAAATCAAAATGAAGCTAACATCTTGTTATGTGCTCTAAGATTATATTTCAGTTTTAAGGCCCGCGGTTCGCAGTGCAAATTAAGATTAGAATTCAATACAAAAGCGGAATTAACACATCTTCTATAATTATATTTATCATGGAGTTGAAACTAAAATATAGTTGTTTATGATATTATACTAATTCATAATAGCTTTCAGTGGACTCAACAATATAAAAAAACTACTAACAAAGTGCAGTTGTAGAATTTTTGGTAAGCTTTGATCAGACGTGTGTGGTTCATTCCTTCATCCTCGAAAAATATACATTCGTAGTTATTTGCAACAAAACATGTTGGATGGCTAATCCTTACACTTCTTTTTATTGAAATGTTAATAATTGTGACAGCCTTTTTAATCATGTATATACGATACACACAACACAATACACAAAAATACATTAACAGCGACACCGAACACACACCAAGTGCACACATAAACCATATATAATAGAGAGTTTTTTTATATAATTTCAATAAATTGAGATTATGCTGTCAGATTTTGACTAAAATCGAATGTGTAATAAATCCCCTGGTTTCTCTAAGACTAAATATTAATTACAAAGCGAGTGATATAGCTTTATTGATAAAAGTATTGAATTAAAAGTTGTGTGTAAAACTTGTAAATACGATAGAAAGTAAGGTCTTGAAGAAATGTCAATAGTAGTTTGTTTATCCATCCTTTGGACTTTTCTTAAGTGGAGAGTGAAAATGTTTTTTATAAGAATGAAAGATTTCAAGTTTTTTTTTTAACTGTCCTATTATTTGTTATAAGCCCTTATAGCTATTACAATTTTGAAAATAAATACATATTTAAAGCATTTTGCGTGATTTTAGCGTTTACTCAGCATGTCTTACAAACAATATGAAATATTCTCATTATATTAAACCAATGAAACTGATATAAGGAAGGTAGAATTTAGAGGAGATGTACAGTACCTTCATTAGCGTGGATGGCATAGTGATAAACCATTTAATGAAAACTACCTTTAGCATACCTGCAAGGAATTAGAAATACAGACTCACTATCACCTAAAAACCAGACTAGACAAGCTTTAAATTGTGTCCGCATGCCCGCCTATGTGGGTTAAATTATTAATTAATTAGTGAGTAGAAACTTGACAAGCTTGAATTACGTACTAAAATATTCTACTCATCATTTAATGCACAAAACATGTAGTTTGGCAATCAGCCATGACAAACAAGAAGCTATTTTTTTTATCAAATATACCTATCTGATTCTTTAATAGCATTTTCATGTTTTAATGTGAGTGAGTGTGATAGCGAATAACAAAGCATTAGCCTAGTTAAATATGAAACAGGCTGTAAGATGAAAACGCTAATAGATAAATATATAGTTTGATAGACTTAGGATTAATATTTTATGCTAGATAAATACATATAAATATTGATCAGTTATATTAATATAAGGTACTAGAGCCGTAAAAATAATTTGCACATTACACTGCAAAGGTTTTTTCACGCCTTTGCTTAAAAGTGGTTAAATTTACTCAGCTCTTGTAGGATTTGAAATTAAATTGTTGAGGTTGTTTTAGAAACACTCCATCAGAGAGCATACATTAAATAATATAAACTGTTATAAAAACATATTAATAAAAAATTAACATCTCTGATCACCAAATAGGATAACAATAAATTTTCCATTTCTCGATTTTAAAATATTTTACCAATATCGCAGAAATCAGTGATTTTATAAAAATATTTTACCATTATCGCAGAAATCAGTGATTTTATAAAAATATATTAGAGATTAAAGCTTTTATTTTTAATATTACTAAAACTTCACAATGATAAGTTGTTTTTTTATCTCAAATATATATATTCATAGTACAATGTCTTACCATCCGTTCAGGTTATACGCACCGCATCTCAAATATTTTAGGAGATATGATCAAAATAGGAAATTTTTACTCACTAAAAGTAGGCTAACCAAAATACATTTTCATGTGCGATTGAGAGTAGCCATTTGGATTTAATGTTCAGTTCCTGCATACAAAATGTAATGAATCCTTAGAGATGATTTTAATAATATCGATTGTTTCTCTTTTCGCCCTTAATTAAAACATCCTTAATTTTACGGTTAGATAGATAGGTCCAAAAACTCTTTTGGTGAACCTTGTGACATCCCTTAGTACCAACTTTTATCCCAATCAATAATATGGTTCCGGCTTTTGTCAGGCCGATGGAATGGCAAGAACTACTTTTTTTGTGTTCAGAGGGTCATATAACCTCTATAACCATCAAAATATCGAGCTAGATTTTTTTTACGCTCACAAAACATTACCTGCCCGAGGGGTACAAACAAGTAAAAATGAAACTATATGTCAAAACGTTACAGCCACTGAAAACACTCCTTGTTGTATAAATACCTTTATATGAAAGTTAAATTAACTAACGTGGCTCATGCTTTATTGCCAGGGAATGGGAGGATTGAAAGGACTGGGCCAGTAAACTGTTAGCTCCTTCTCCCTACCATTTTACCAACCACAGACAGTAATTTGACGAGCAAATTTATATATTTTTACTATTTAAAGCATGAGATTGCTACAGAACGGGAAGAAACAATTTACTAGTACAGTCCCGTCGAGACTTGCTTGCTTTGGAGACAACTCACTTTTGACAAATTGTTTCGTTTTATTCGGGTTATTGAATATTTGTGGACCTTTTATACTCTACTTGGTAAATATATTAGTGTGGGGCTATGTGAACAGGGAAATTAATACCCCGACCGTTTATTAATTGTTAACGCGCTATTTTCAAATTTGTTTTAAATATCACTTTATTAACTTATTAGAATTGTCTTTGGATTATCTTTAGGGATAGTAAATAGCTCTGTAATTCGAAAAAGGTTATTTAATTTAAAGAAATTACCAATAGTCGAGTTTACTAATAAAAGTATTTGGTCACGGTAATATATGTTTATTTTAAAGACTGGGATAAATTTATTTTAAAGTAATATTATAAATAGTATTGTATTTTACTAATGTATTTAGTCAGTTTTTTAAAAACAACTTAAAACTAATTTGTAATCAAATTAAATTTGGATATGGAGTTCATTTGAAAAAAGCGCGCATTTAAAAGTGAGTACTACACCAGCAATATTTAACCCTGAAACGGTAGAGTGGGGCACTCTATATCCCAGATAATGTTATTTCCATATAAATTTAAGCTAGTACATATGACCAGCGCTACCTTCTGTGACTTTTACTTGACCTTCACTCACTGTCTTCTAGTTGGTGTGTTTACTTGTTAGCAGTGACAGCTACTTATACGCGAAACAGTGACTTTGCGACATACAGTATCCCAGTTTACATTTATTATAGGGTGACCTGGCGGTCTAGGGGTTAAGGTGTCAGACTTATATGCTGGCGGCCGGGGTTCAATCCTCGGTCCCGGCAAATATTTATCTGATTACCAAACCCTTCCTTCACCTCTGACAAGACATCTGGTGAATGCGAGGAATGCCAGGCCTCCACCGTGGTTCAGATTCCACGTTACACTGTAGGTCCCTCATTTCATCTCACAATCACCCTACCATTACACATTAGCGTAAGTGCGTATAACCCGAACGGGTAGTAAGACGCGGTGCTAATAATAATACAGTTAATGTAACTTTTTCTTTGTTTTAAATATTATATTTCTTTTAAATTATCTCAAAATTAATTGTGTAGTAGTGTGTCCACTTCTAAGAGGAATGAGCCTGGCTATTGCATAATAACTGGGAGTTGAGATGCCCACTCAGACATCAACAGTCAATCTATCGTCCGGAAGGTGCTTCACTTGGTCAAGATCCAAAGACACCAAGCCAACTGTAGTATGTTCAGTGTACAAAAAATGTACGTGTAAAAGTCATAGTTTAGTGTTTGGTCATTATTGTAATAAGTAAACAAAATCATTTGGATCAAACAAAAAAAATTACTAATAGATTTTAAAAAAGTAACATATTCATTATTTGTTTAATTCACACAGTTATTAGCATTTTCTAAATCATAAAATCTAGAGTAGGCTTTACCAAAAAGTTAATTTTATTCATTAAATGTGTTATTAATTAATTTTTTATGTATTTAAAAGTTATGTTTTTTTGGCTGGGGTACTCTATACCCCAGTATACTGTTAATGTGTCTGTAAATCAAAAGTATTGGTCCAGGGTTTGTTGCTAAATAAATTGTGTTTTGACTTAACGAGTGATATTAGTTATTGGCGTCAAATAAAAAGAGCACGAGTAACATAACGAGTAATGGAGGGGGTTGTTGAGCAAAATGGCCGTGACTTTCAGACAATTTTGAAGGAAGGAAAATATGTTATGTATGTGTATATTTATGGAAGAAGAAACATATTTATTTTACAGTTCCCTTAGTTACGGTTTCAAACCCCTAACTTCACGTCTAATAATGACCTTGTTAATACGAATTTGAAGCCCTAGATCACGTGGTCACTGAGGTACGAGACGAGGTGAACGTCGACAAATTAGCTTAGGTGGATGGCCAAACCCTGAACTACTTATGTTATTCACTAGAATAAAGCTACCAGCCAGAGCTTAAGAAACTAGAATAGCCGAGTATAAAATCATAAATACCATAAAACAAGTGGGTTTGTAAACGTTACTGGGTGGAGCTGTTTGACACTAGGAGAATAAACAGTGGCGTGTGAAAATACAAGTACTGATACAATTTGGGTTATGAACACCCTATTAGATCCATTATACGCTCCTATACCAGTCATCTTAAATTTACGAGGAATTACATCTTAGTGATATCGAATATATGGACTTTTAGACTTTTAAGAGTTGAACAATTTATTGTTTAAACTATGTTTAGATGTCCAGGACATGTATAGGATATAAAATATGTTTGTGTTAATTCCAGTAAACACCCAATTGACTCTTGTTGAAGATTTAGTCATTATTTAACATATGATCGTCATTATCTCAGCTATCTACGAAGTCTTCTTAAACCAGAGTTACTAATATATGACAATGGTAGTGGGTCTAGCTAACTTTGAAGTTTTGATGGATTCACCACTCCTTCTATGAAACACAGTATTAATTCATGTCTTCTTTTTCTGGATATGAAAACTTCGTTACAATAATTAATTGACTTTTTTTAGAAACAAAATGTTAAATTAAAATAAAACCTTAGACTTTCTTTGGAATATTGTACCTTGTGCTTTCAACAACCGGTATAAAGAAGGTATTAAAATATTATTCTAAGACTATGGCTGAGTTTCCAGTTCGGGGTATTCTCGTAATGAATTGGCGAAACGTTTTCTGTAGACCCCAAAGAGGACACGTTAATTGAATGCAAATAATTTTTCCGGGATGACGACTGGGACATTATAGATTTAAATCGATTTCAGAAGCGATTACGCAGGCTTAGTCCCCTACCCTTCTGATTTTATGTTTTCATCAAGGTCTTACCGAGACCGTTCCTTATTCAAAAAAGTGCTATAAGGGACGTTTAAAAGTTATTTCAAAACACTTTTCTTGTCCAGTTTGCCATTGAAAGATTTTCCTTCTTATTGTTGGAGAAAATATTTATAAACTAAGAAATATTTGTAAAATTAATAACAGGGACCTAAATCAATATAAATTAAATAATAACATTTTATATAAAACAAATTTTGAAACAATAGCTTTTTAGCTAACCCATTTTTATTTATTAGAATTATTAAGTCTATATTTTAACTATATTTTTCTAGTTAGATATGGTAAATAAATGCGAGCTATAATTATTGATTGATTAATGTTTAATATGAGGCCTGCCGTTGGCATTATTTAATTGGGTAAGGATGATTAAATACAGCAAAGATTTATTTGAGATGATGGAAATACATTTTCATGGGAAAATCCTCCAGTGTCCCTCACTAGAATTCGAATTCAAGTAACAACATTTTGGGCCATGGGTCAAACACTCTAACGTTGATCTAACTTTGCCTTAAAACTTAGAATAAATTAATATTATATTGAACTATACTATCATTGTATGTAAGTCACTATATATAGGCTACTTTCCGAATAAATGGACAAAAGTTTATGTTAATTTATGTTAAGTTCAACATTCTCACTGCGCAAGTGAACAACTACAATTTATAAAATTTGGTGTAAATTTTAAGTTCCGGGGCTAACAAATCAAATACGTCAATTTTTAGATTGAAGTATGAAGCACATAGGCTCATTTTCCATTCAAATATTTCCTAATATATCCAAGAAATTAATCAGTCTAGGATTGTGGCTTGTTATTATAATACTCCCATCCGAAGTGTATGAAAATAGGGGAGAGGGGAAAGGAAGAAAGGCGGAGAAGGGGGAGAAAAAAAAATCTTCTCCTGTTTTGGTTGGAATTGGAATTCAAATCTGGTGGAAATTTCTATAATTAATCACGGTGACAGAGTTATACAATTTCTCCGCCTTTCGTCTCAGGACCGTTCTATCATTTCTGTGAAGAAAGGCTACATCCTTCCAAGTGAGAAAGGAATCTCTAGAAGCTTGGCGGAATAGGTATGGCTTAAGCCGTCTTAACTCAATATTGTTTTAGTTTTATATTCATTTCCCTTCCGTCAAAATGGTTGTCATAACATTCTTTTTCTCGTAAAAAAAACAATCAACCTTGCGACAGTATTTATAATATGATGTAGGCCTTTTACAAAAGACTATCTCTATTTTTACAGGAAACATATAATATAATCTTTCTTGAACAATTTGTTATTTGAATAAAATATTTTTGGGAAGTGATCACAAATTAAACCCGCTTTGATGGTAGCGTGAACTAACGCATAGTTAGCAATATACTTGATTGCCTTCGGTGGTGAGATCGGGGTTTGAATCCCTGTTTAGTGTACTGAAGATTATTTTCTTATAGCTACCCCTTCCTCCTCATGCGAATGTGGCTACATTACCTATAAATTCCACCTTACTCCTTACTATATTTGTGCAAATACGCATGTATAACATGAATTGTTTACGAGACCTGGAAATAAAAAATAAATAAAACTCATTTGAAGTGTAGATATAGACCAGAAATTCTCAAACTTATCTGTTTAAAGGAACCTTCAAAAAATAATTCACAGAATCTCGGGGAACCCCTACCAGGCTGACAAATATTGAGTTCGACAGAAGTATATTACAAAGTATGCGTGTAAACTAATAAGATTGATACATATTAAATCGCCCATAATTTTAAATAAAATATTTCCTATTAATATTCCCTAATTAGTGTCCTTCGGTACTTGATTTTGGCGTAATAATAATATTCTTACTAAATTAACTTTTATGTCCGCATTATCCAAAATTGATCGGCAAACCAATACAAATAAGGTTTTTGCAAATTCTCGTGGAACCCTATCTGGGAATCACTGATAAAGATGATCGATAATTTAAATTGATATATTAATAATGTAGATAGTTTATAAAGTTATATTGAAAGAATAAAACAACTGATTGTAGGACACAATGTATTCTTTTGATTATCTCGTCATATACTATCTAGGGTCCCTGGCTAGATTCCACAAATATTATAATTGAGTAATTGTGAACTAAATTGCCCTCTCATCCTGATAATACAATTCATGATTTCATGACTAGGCTTTAGAAATAATATCATATTATAATTTAAATTAGTTTGTAAGTCATAGGCTAGTAAATCTTTGAATTTTTTAAAGTGCTCTTTAAACATATATTTTAATATTAATGTATGGATAGGTTTTTTTTTACTTTTATATTATAAATTATTATTATATATGATGGTATAACTTATATAAATACATCATTCTAGTTTTGTCTTTTTGGCTGGTAAAAGTAGGTTTGGGTTCGATTATTATTTGGGTGTACAAAGGGATGTTTTCCTAGATAGTATCTCGCGCTCCTTTCATGAAAATACCTGAACACGATCTCTTATGTTCTTCTTTCCTTATCTATACCCCAATAGTGTAAATATGTGGTTAACCTGGACGAGTAGTAAAACACAAACTACTAAGATGTTACATCTATTTATATACTATTTTCAGCAAGCAACTATAATACAAGTATTCAGAAAACCAATAGCGTAATAAAATTCAAATATGCATACATTTCAGTCACCATAATTTCAATTTATATGGTTCGTTCAGTTATTCATTTATAATAAAACTTTCCATTTACTTCACTAAAACATTTTCTTATCATATAAAAACCTTCAAAACACCTATATTATTTTTTAAAGATTTATAAAAAAAGATGGAAAAAAGGGCAAGGTTTTGTTTTCATAAAATGTATTTTATTAGAAAATAAAAAGTAAGCCAAAATTATATCCACAATAAAATTACAAAACTGTATACATTCAACTAATTAATTGCTTTGGTTGTATAGATTTTATCGTTGTTGTTTTTATGTGCGACCGAGCCCTTAAAATGGTCCAAACTTTTCCCCCTCAACGTTTCCCTGAGATTAATAGAAGCTGCCACAAGAACATGATTGACACGCCCAATAACCACAGACAGCTGGGCTATTAAACATCCCAAAGTATACTTATTTTATTTCAGGGGCTGCTGGTGCAAATGTAGAGGGAGATTTTTTTTCATCGTGTCTTATTTAGCTATCCGCATTCAACTACGCTAGTAGAATAATAGTATTGAAGAAGGATTTTCTTTAGAACAACTGTATTTGAATTTGCTTGGAGGAAGAGATGGAAAACAGTTATAAATGACCAGAAAATGTAAAACATTTTGGGATTCAAACCCCAGCTCCTCCTCCCCTAAACCAGCAAACTAGACTAAACGAGAATAAACTTAACGCATTGCCCACGTACCCACCAGTGCGGGCAAGTTTGTTGTTAAATGAAAACTCACAAATTTCAGACCCACGTTTGTCTAACCATCCGCTAATAATTACATTAACCAAAGCAGTGACCGAGAAGCTTAAGTACGTACTACGCACTGGTACCGTTGATGCAACGGTCAAAATTTGAGTACCAGTTGGATTCATAAAACTTTATTTCCCATGTGTAATTTTAATGATTTTGTTCACATCCTCTATCATCAATGACATGGGTTCTATTTTTTATCATATACTCTCAAAATTTCTTCCATTAGATTAAGACTTTAGTAAACATAACAAAAAACGTAGACTAAAAACTTCATTTTTTAGAAGCACTGCCGACTTCGTTTTTTTTTAAAGTTAGATCAACCTAAGTGCGAATTGTTGACTTTGGATAAGTTTCCTCTTTTCTGAAAAAATACAAATAAATGCCCTCTTTTTTTTATGAGATTTCCTAAGATTCTCAAAATCTTCTCTTGTTCTTTTCACCTAGTGTTTCCGGAAGATGCGTCACCTTCTCTTAACCTCATTTAAACCGTCAATGGCTGTAAGAAGCGCACCAACTTCTTAAAGTCCTTTTTTTTCATTATTTACTCTTGACAGGGTGAGGGGGATGAAGTGAGAGAGGAGAGATAAGTGAGGAGGGCAGAAAAGTTTTTTTTAAGTCGAAAAGGAAGGCTGTGAAAACATTGGTTGGGTTTTCACCATGATAGACAGTGTGGACACAGATGTCTCCAACTGGTTTAATACGGTTGTAGGGGTGGAGGGAGAAAGTTAGTGAAAGGGGGGGGGGATTACGGGGAACTTCATAGGTAGAAATGAGTTTTTTCTTTAGTGTTCTATAAAATAAAATTCTGCTTGTTTTTTTAAAACTAATTATTCTGAACTGCAGTTCAGAGAGTACAACAAACTTCAATTTATGAAAATGTTACTAAAATCTGACCCAAGATGAATTCGTTCTAATGAAATTCATAAAACTGGTAAAGGACGATGACTCTTAAAACTGCCTATATATAATATCATATATAATAATATATTCAAAAATTTGTACCCGTAGGGTTTAAATTAATATATTTGCTGGGTGCCATTCCTAGGTATTACACTTAATACAAAAATAATAATAAATGCCTTTACTTCGGCTAACTCTGGCTGTGGCACGATAACCTTTAAGACTCGAGACCACTAGGTGTGGTCGGGAACGCTTTCTGGATGATGCTTTATTAATTTATTTTTTAATAATGACGCTACCTACAGCAATGGTACAATCGAAATCCTTACTAGAGTTGGAGAAAATACAATGAGTACAATATTGAACCAACTAAATAAAATGAATTCTTGAATGAATTGAACTGGGTGAAACGATAAAAAACAAAACAAAAAAATGTTATTACAAATGTATGTGGATTATTATTATTATTATTACTATCATCATTAATATGCCAATGTTTCCCCATCCCAGCCCTACCTATAGACGTACGGGTAAATACAGTAGCCCCATGACTTCTTTTGTGCTGACTGACAGCTCACAGCTGACAGCTAAAAGCTTTGAAAAGTTACCAGACCAAATTATGTATCCCTACGCCAAACCATATGATCTGCAAAAACATGTGTTTAGCAGCTGTCACTTCTGACGGTCAAAATTTAGGTATTATGCCTAAATGTTGACTGTCAGAAGTCAGCTGAAAGTTGTCAGTCAGCACCAAAGAAGCCATGGGGCTACTGTACATTACTAAGAATTAAACTGAGAAAAAAATAACTATACAAAAAGTATGTATGTGTCTACAGGTTAAATATACTAGAGGAAAGTTAAATTCAAAGTTACAATTTATCATTTTTATGACCTATGAGTCAAAATATAAATATTTTTTGACCAGTATGGAATAATTAACAGTGTATATTAGGTGAGCTAAGCTCTTTAAGTAAAATATGGATTACCTGGAGAATATTAAAATATATACTCAATTTAATAGATGTTCCAGTTAAACAGTTCAAAAAGTTTTAATAGTTTCTGATGTTGGATTATGAAGATTCATTTATATTAATTTATAAATTTGTAAAATCACTCCAGGAAAAATAAATGTGCATGATGATTCCTTCTAAGATTTGGTTGAAGTCGAAATATTGATTTTCACTCAATACAAAACACGCAGGTTGAGTACTAGGCTTCTGGTTCCCTTTAGATATATTATAAATTCACTTTACCATAAAAGGTAACATCATTATTCATATTTTTGGTAGGGATGAACATATATGCCATACTGAAGGTTTCTAGACTAAAGAAGAAGACCCTAATTTTATTCTAACAATGTTTCAAGTATCTTCTTCTAGAACAAATTTTTAAAAACTTTCTTTTCTCAAAGTCTAAGGATAGTATTATTATTTAATAATAAATGTAAAATGCTTGGCCATGAACTAAGGATAAATATAACATAAGATTTAAATAAATATGAAAGTTGAAATGATTTAGAAATTAATATGAAAAATGTTACAGCAAGAGTCAAAATCTTCACTTCCGTCGGTAAGAATCGAAACTCGCAATAGTTTAGAAGTAAATAAATCTTTTCTTCCCGAGAGTCTCTGCACAGGCTTCCTCTCTCTGTGTGGGATCAGCTCTGTCCAAATGAGTATCCTCTGTATGGAATAACTCTGTCCGAATAAATATATAGCTTCTTTTACTTTCATTCCGAATGAGACTCACTCTTCAATCGTCATCAGTTGATTATTATTTGAGTAGCTATGGCCAATCGCGAAAATGATTAAGAACTCAAGTTAAGATTTAAAAGGATAAATATGTTTAATAAAGAGGTAAGTGCTTTCCCATATTTTAAAATTAATTATTATTACTATTATTATTGTTATTTTTAAACAGTTATGAACTATCTTTCCTCCGTATATTGTGAATGAACATAAAGTGTATTCAACCTGCATGACATCATAACGTCTTATGTCATAGACAAACTTCAAAGCATATTTTAACTCACCAACAATAGTATATACTAGTAAACTACTTTTAAAATCAGAAAAGCAAATAAAAAAGTATGGTAGGACGGGAAATAGCACCAGTCGCCGAAGTGCCTTTCTTCCAGTCGATGTCCAAACAGACGTCAAAGAGATTGGTTTGAATCTTAATGAAATCAAAGATTTATTCCTTATGTTGCCAATATCAGAAAATATGTTCAACTATTATTGACTATATCATAAAGTATGTGAGATTGTGTCAAACCATTTAATTTTATCTATCCAACAAAAAATTGAAGAACTTAAAACCAACTGATCCTTATCCATCACACCCATCACATATGAAAGGTGAAATATGTTTTGACTTTATTAATAAGGTCAAACTCTCAGTAAAGAAAATCCAGAATAAAAAAATTACACCCTCATATAATTTTATGTTCGTTATTTATGTTTTTTCACTCTCTGTCAGCTGATGCTATAAAAGATTTCAAAGTCCGTGTCTTCAGCAAGACAAATCTTGAAGGAAGAGCAAAGAATTCTCATTAAGAAACTAGAGGGGGGG
>CABFOV010000101.1:242503-312045 GCA_902141375.1 Timema poppense
GGAAAAGATGTTGCGGAAAAAGACGAGGGGGGGGAGTGTGCTAGTGAGAAGTTGAAAAGACTTTGCTACGGATTATTTCTTTCAATCCTCCCCCCTCCTCTTCCCCTCTATACTCCTTGCAATCCCTTGTGCGGGCAAGTTTCTACAACGAAACAGCTTCTCCTTTCTCAAGACATGACAAAGGAAGGGTGAGGGCGGATGAGATATCCAAAGAACGAAACGAAACTCTTCGCAAGTAAGTTCAGACACGGAAAGGAAGATCACTTAAGCGTGCGTTAACGTGAACGAATTACAGGAATGAGGGTAATTAAGTTCATTAAAGAGGGGCTACACCACCCATTTCTTTTGTCACCATGACGCCTCTCACCCTCATTCTCCTGGCCCTGTCTAGACTCGCATTTCTTTCACTTATCATTTATTCCGTAACTCTCCTGCCCCCAATCCCCGCTCAAACACCCCTAATAAATGAGGCGAGTACAATACGATTTTTAGTTTCTGTTCTAAAAAAGTAGAACCACTTTCTGATTGTGCACAATTTTTCTCCTGTTCTGCTATGCCCTAACTCCACTTCTTCTCGGTCATACAACCCAACTGGGCTGTACGCAAAATTACGACAATATGATCATGATGAGACTGGTAGAATTCTATAGAAGAAGAGATAGTGAGTATCATAGGAATGACCCCCCTCAGTACATCCGGTCAGGATTTGAAACCCACCTTCCTCGTCACAGGCAAATCCAACCAGATGGGCCTGACACCTAGTCCGTGTACCCACCAAAGTGGGTAGCTATTAACAGATGGTAAGGAATGTTTCTCCTGTTGCAAGGCGCTCAATGAGAGCAAGTTGTTACCATCTGATCTTACGCTTGTAATACACTTTTAGCTAGTCCTAGTTCCCCTCTCACAGTGATATAATCCTAGCATAACCTAAACCAAATTTATTTTATGAATGAAATACAGACGTGCCCTTTTCCAGCCTGGACACTTGGTGTCGTGTATGTTGTATATTTCAATTGTTTTAAACGAATCATGTGCTGATAGGAAACTGTGCTGCATGTGCCGTTGGTTCAAAAAGTGGTAAAAATTATTTTCCTATTTTCACCTCACAATAAGAATGTTATCCATAATCGACCTAATTCAGGAAAAGAAGCTCAACTCTTCAGTGCTCTTGATTGTGGCCGATAATTTTTAACCAATATTTATACCAAGGCAGGATATAGGACATTTATTTATTTCTACTATTTTAACTATAAATCAATTCATCCCTTAATTTTGTCATCAACGTTAACTTTATAAATAGAGGATTGTATTTACCAACCAATTATTTAACCCAATTTTTAACAAATTAACACCAAACCTTGAGCTAATAATTATATTATCCTGGTGGTAGGATACATTTTTGCACACAAATATTTTTTAAAAATAAGTACACAACCATGAATGAACGATGTTGCATGAAACGTGGACCCGGTATCTCTAAATTCTAAGACAAAAGGAAAAGGTCAACAATATTATTGCATTTACTTTTAGAACTCTAAAAAAAGTTTTCAACAAAACCATTTTCTCTTAAGCTATTATTTTACAACCTGGAGCCCTTCCACCATCAAGTGTTTATTTCATATTACAACTATACCCTTATCCAGTGGCGGCTCGTGTATAGGCACTGCGGAACTGCAACACCCCCTATTTCCACTTGATATTATCGATTACATTTAATATAATGAGTTCTTTTTTCTTTAATTCTTTATTTATTTTTATAGTACAATATATATTTCTTAATCTTAATGTCAGTACTTCAGTAGCCATTCCCCAGTTTATGAAAAAGATACAAAGATATTTGTATGGAACTGTGCGCTTCACAGTGCCAGCGACGTGGTGTTTGACTGTTGTGCGCATGCAAACATAGGAGGGAAAAGGGAGGGAGGAGGGACTGCCAGGCAGTGCCGGCTCTGGCATGATGGTGGAAGGAGGTTTTTTTTTATTCAGCGTGTGTTGTGCTTAAAAACCATGTACCATATTCTTGAATGTGATAAAGTGTATAAGAGTGTAGAATTAGATTATAATTCTGCTTCCAGCTATTCTATATGATGTTTTTTTCAGTTCTTTTATTTAACAGAAAGACTAAATGTAATTGCAGTACTTTCAATGGAGAACAATTTCCTCAATTGTCATCCAGAGATCAAGGAGAAAATTATTGAAATTTTAGGCAAATTAAAACAATAAGAATGGATTCTATTTTTAAATGAATAGATCAAGCTTGAACTGTAACAATTTAAGTTAAAGTAAGTAACAAATGTTTTTTTTTTTTAAGATTTTATCAAGTTCCAGAATAAATATTCTTTTTATACATATTTTTTTTACTTTTACACCATTTTAAAACAAAGGCTAAACATTTTCTGGAGCAGCACCCCCACTAATTTTAGCAATGAACCGCCACTGCCTTTACCCCTAACTACATTTTTTGAGCCCTCCTGTAGAAAGAATCTGGCTGGTCCCCAATCTCATAATAAATGTCCGAGCAAGGTGTTACCCATAGTGAGAGAAAGGGGTCGTTAACCTTAAGAGGGGGAAAGAAAGAAAAATGCGGTATAGCGTACTTCACCTTTAACCCCGGGATAAAATCGTGAGGTCAAGAACATAAGGGGTCTAAATAAACATATCAATAATTTTATTTGTTTAGTTAGGAGTCCGGTCTTGAATACGTTTCCGATTCATTCATAGTCAGTAACGAATATGTAATGTAAACGGTGTCAATGCGTTCATAGCGCAACCTCGTAACTAAGGAGTAAGGAGATCAAGAACAGAGTTAAGATAAACCGGCTCGAATCCAGAAGTTGTATTAGTAACTGTTTGTGTTGAGGGCAGTACCTACCTTAAGGGAAATATGCTCGAACTATTTCTTATGGGAATGGCAGTTTTGAAGCATCTAATCCACTATACCAATCCTAAATTGTCTTGAACTTTTTTTATTCTAAAAGCTTGTTAAAAAAAATTTTTATTTGTTTGAAGAAGACTAGATAGCAATTTGTTTCTTACCACTTACTTTGGCCATAGAACTATAACATTTCACTTGAAAATTAGCTAACTAAATTCTTCCTTGCTTTTGCAAAACAAAATTTAAAACAGAAAGTTTAAATTCCTTTTAAGAGTGAACCGTATTTTTAAATAACAAGCCGCTTCTTAAATAAGGCTAGATTTTTTAATGTCTAACAATTATTATTCCCAGCAATTTGGTAGGCCGTCCCCTTAAGATGGGGATGTAGGGAAAGCAAGCTAAAGGCAGTATTTTTGCAGTTGTTTTTATAGCAAAATATTGTTTGGCCAAAATTAAATATTTCTTCAGTGGTATCATAGAGTTTAATATTCTTCAATTGGTGTAATCAACTGTTGTTGAATATCTGTTATGAGCATAGCAACATTAGATTACAAACTTTTTAAATTAAGAGAAAAAGTTGTCACTAAATTCCAATACACACTTAACAGATATTCGAGAACTGTTGAGGTCAAAATATGAAGAAATTAAACTCTAGGTTTTAACTGAAGAACTATTTTATTTATTTAGACGAAGAAAGTTTTGAGATAAAAACTGCACTAAACTCGTGTTTCCTGTACTCACCCCTTAAGTTAAAATGTTTTGGCATTGTCTGGGACTTAGAGTGTTCAAATATAGCTATGAGTATTATTCATATTATTTTATCTTATTGTACGTGCAATTACTTACATTTGACTATAGCTCATGGTGATCCATATTGGTGGGCACGCAGACCAAACATCAAGCTCATATAGTTTGGTTTATCAGTGATGAAAATATTTGGGTTATAAAACTGGCCATGTTTATCGAGTTTTTTGCTTTAATAGTTTTCCCCTCTCCCTACACGCAAATACGGGAATGTTTCCTATTAAAACTCCTACCCTCCTTATCCCTCATTAGTGTAGTTAAATGTGGATAGTGCAAGCGATTGGTAAGGTGCAGAACACAAAATAAAATAGATTCACAGTATTAAATGTACTTGTTGGCATTTGCCTTGAACGGGAAACTCGCACTTTCTATTAATATTACCATTTTTCTTTTTATCACGTTCATTTAGGCTATCTTTATCTCGGGAATGTACAAAACACTTAGGTAAAATATAAAACCTTAATGTTATACACATAATATCATAGGACTTAATCATTGGATAAAGTATTACGGCTTTGCGAATATGCTTCGCTTAGCCTTTAATTACTCAATAGCATTAGGAACTCAAAAAGTGTGTTGACACACTTACAAAAGTATGCCAACTATTTTTATCTGGAGCAAGTTCTAGCCAGTCAACTGTATAACACTCAATCTCTTTCAGGTCCATTATAACCTTAGCTCTCCATCTGCGTTTAGGTCTTCCCAATGGTCTCTTCTAATTGAATTTGCTAGTCAATACTCTGAACCCTGTTCACGCTGCATGTCTTGCCCATCTAATTTACCTCTAAGCCTACTAATTATGTTAATAGTTCCATGCAGCATGACTGCTCTGTGGGACATCTCAACTCACCCTTTCACCTACTATTGAGGTTAGTAATTCAATAAATCAATAATACTTCAGAGTACTGTTTGACTAGCCTTTGTAACCAACAAATTTTATTTTGTTTATTTGGGTGCTTGAGGTGAATTTTGGAACTGCAAGATCACATAAGAAACTAGCTTACAAAATAACTTAGCCTATGACAAAAACGGCTATCCCTTGATACTAATTCTCGGCTTTAGAAATGGATATACTCGGGTTATTACAGTGAATAAATGCACACATAGTAAATTAATGTATGTTCAACTAGAATAGAGCTCAGTTTCACCAGCTTCTCCAACCAATCAT
The DNA here is from genome assembly GCA_902141375.1 of Timema poppense. Classification (NCBI taxonomy): domain Eukaryota; kingdom Metazoa; phylum Arthropoda; class Insecta; order Phasmatodea; family Timematidae; genus Timema; species Timema poppense. The sequence continues at coordinate 247,351 of CABFOV010000101.1, forward strand.
GTATAAAAATGGCCTTTACCTATGTGTGATGTGCTGGTAAAGCCAACAAATTATTGTGTCTGACAGATGCGTGCAAATATATAAATAGGCCTATAAATTTCTTATTTTCCACTTAGCCTGGGCTATACGCATTTTATTATGTTAAGGTGTTGGATTGAGAGAAGTAGAATTTTGAAGAAATGGACCTGCATTATCGTGGAGGTAAGATGGAAAACTGTATAGGAAAAAAACTCCACCATAAGTACACTCAACCAAGGTTAAAGCTCTGACATCCTTATCACCAGCAGACCAAATTAATAAACCGTGCGTTTTCATCGATCCGGGTACTAATGTTACTAAAACCGAGTGTACATTTCCATCTTCGCTCTTTTCTCGGGGTCGACTGAAATGCAGGGGAGAAAGTTAAGGGTAGAAAGATAGGACTAATTGGCACATTCCTGCCTCAGCCCGCTCCTTTACGTGCCAAAGAACAAAGTCCTAAGTCCGACCCTGAACTAGTATAAAAAATTAGAGCTAAGGAGGGAGACAGAAAAAGTGTACGAGTGAAACGGAACACGTAGAATTCGTTTGTAAAGAGAGTTCACCAATGCTGGGATAAAAAAGTTGTTAAAGAGTACATTTTTGGATGGTTACTTTTAAAATGTATCGTGAAATTCACTCCTGCTCGCGAACAACTTTCCCATTGATCGGTTGCCTGTTTTTAAAAAACTAATTGTAATCTGGAATTTGAAAAGAACAGCAAGAGCTATATATATTGTAATAGCTATATTTTAAACTAAAAGATGTTGAAGGAAATATTTAGCTAACACATCTTGACCAAAACTGTCAAATAACACCATCACATAACTAAAACTATGCAATGCCAGTTTTTAAGACTCAGTAATGCAATTAATTTAGACAGTTACACATTGTATTTCTGTAATTAGATACAACCATACAGTTTATTTAAATCCTAATATCAATAAAAATCTTAAACTATTCAAATATTAATTTACACGCACAGAAAGTCTCGCGGATGAAGTGTCAAACTCAACTAGTGGGGTTTGCCAGTGAAGGAAAGGTCGGGGTTTAATCTAGGCTGGATGTGGCTCTACCTAAATTACTTCCTAATTTATCTACTTGCATATGTGGGTACATTTCTCCTTTAATTCAACCTTTCCCATTTACCTAATTTGCGTGATTAGGCATATATATCATAGGTGTATAACAAAAAGAGGCGATGAAAAAACAATCTATTACTCGTAGCGATGGCTTAGTGGTGAAACGAAGCTAGACTGGCATCGCACTTGGCTATCGTTGATGAGTAGGCTGGGGTTCAAATATTTGCCTGGTGTATTGGGGATGGATTCAAAAATTTGATATTTTCTGTAGTGTATACATCTTTTCCCACCACTCATGCATTTTGTCTAAGTCAGCCTTCTCATCATTTTTGGATTAAAACGTTAATAATTGCCTTTGTGTTGAGCTCACTAATATATAAATAATTGCAACAACGTCTTGCGACGTTTGCCGTAGTATAATATGACCAAGGTGGTCGAATTTCATTTCCAACTAGTTGCTTTGAGAATATGTGGGGGTGGATTTACAGCCTCTTTCCAAGAAATATTGGATTAATATCCTTAAAATCAATCCTTTTCATACCTTGTATTTATATTCATGTATGATTTGGACAGTTCAAACGGCCAGTAGAACATATAAAAATAATTGATACGGCAAGATTGTACATACTTTCTCATATAATATATCATAGTTTGTGACAATTTTTAAAAATGAATTATAAATAAACTATCCTTAAACAGGTTTTTATTTTTTTTTAATATTATTTTGTTAATTGTATTAAAAGCTCTTCAGCTATAGTTTTTAAAGAAAATTTGCTTTAATTACATTCTGCCTTAGGTTGCACACTTAGACTAACCGTAGTGTAGGTTTGATATAAATATTGCCTATGCAACGATTCTCAGGGGCTTATCACAGACTAAAATAATTATTTACTGTGCCATTATTTTCCTTGGTCTCGGCTCTCTCTCTCCATTCTAACATTATGCTTAGTATAAAGTCTGTGGATGAGGCTGGTTAGTTTAAGATATTCAACAACATTAATATGGTGTGGGGATGGGAAAAACACAATGAAAATCACCTCCTTAGGGCACTCAGTCGAGAATCAAACCTAGATATACCAGTCACCGGTAATTCAAGCTATTTATTGATATCTTAACACTAAATACCACGAGACCACCAGTATGGCTAATTATTGGTCTGTTAAGCTGTCCTTTTTAAATTTTTAATATTTTATTATGTTTATGTGCTGCGCATTTTACTAGCCGTTCAGTACGTCCACATATTTACAAATTTATTAATGTATAAGAAATGTACCTGCATTTACATTCAAGTATAGTTAAATACCTTTGAAAGAAAAACTTAGTACACATGGCTGAGAATCAAACCTAAAACTCTCTGTCACAGATAAACCATATAAGAAAAGACTAAAGCCTTTATCTGCATGGCCACTAGTGTGGGTGATAATAGATTAATCTATAAAATACAAAGTTAGTGAAAAATATAAAGATAAACTTTTCCATAATAATTTGTATTTATAAGTAAAAATAGATCAGCAATTTAATAGTTCAGGATTAAGCTACGACCAGTTTTGTCAAAGGTAGACCCATTCCGTAAGGCCATCCTTCACGGTGGATAAAAAGAAAAAAGGAAGGCAATTTCCGCATGGCGTTAAGGTCAGACAGAATCTCAGAAGGAAAACAATAATTGGCTGTTATTAAAGTCAACTATGTATTGTTTGTCTTATTAAAAAAACAACTAATTTTCCAAACTTCCTTCCTAGGTAAAGGTGTTAATTACCTCATAAATGGAGGGTGTAGCCAGAACTAAACGACCTTATTAATTTGTATTTTCAACCCACTAACTACGTCTATCAGACCCTTCCCATTTATATTGTGCATTGCTTTTTTTTATTAAAAAACATCCTTCCTCTTTTATTATATTTTTATAATGGTACTACTACCACCACCCTTCAAATTATTGTCTTCCTTACACCTTTCTCCCCTTAGCTCTCTTCCCCTCAAAGTTCCCGCCCTTTTTCATTTTACTCAAAAATATACACGTGTCATCCTTTTACTTCAATCTCTTCCCTCTAACCCCCCACCCCCCTCCGCTCAACCCAATAAACCCACTTTTTTTTTACTGAGTTTACTTTCGGTAGGTTCATACAACAAAGACTCTGCAAGGAATAGGGGAAATGGGTATGAGAAAAAAAAGGGGGGGATTGGTGTACTCCTAGATCCTTACGAATCTCGTGACTAGAATATGTGTAGGAAGTACAGATCAACCTTTCAAAACAATTGTTGTGAGTGAGAATCCCCAAATTGTTCTTTGTCCACCAAATGAAGGCGCATATTAATTAAGCTCTTGTTTGTTCAAGGATTTAATTCGCCACCCCTCTACATATAGGGTGAGTGTTGGTGACGCTATCCTACGGTATATTATTTTCTATAAGAGAAGCCAGTAGCACGTTCCCTCCCCTTTTTTCCACACACACACACACACACACACACAACACACACGATGTTGGTAATGCTCTTTATGGTATCAGACTTTATGGCTGTTGACGAAGTTGGAATTCTATTTTTGATCACATGCGATGGAGGGTGGCGGGCTTTTTCTTTGTGATTTCCTTATCATATCTCCATGATATTTAGGAAAAATTTTCTCTTACGGACCCTAACTCTCTTTAACTCATGTAGAAATTTAAAAAAAAGTACAATCACCAAATACGTACAGTACAACTGAACATTTGTTTAAGATAATTTTTACTTATTTTGGTTTCTAGATACTGATATTCTAAGCAAGGTGGGGATGTAAGGGATGCTAGAAAAGGTTTGTGTTTTGCAGATTTTAGGCAAAATAAATCAAATATTGCTTTATTACAAACATAGAGTTTAATTTTTTTCTTATGGTTATATTAACAGTTGTTGAATATCTGTCAAGGGTGACCTTGAATTTAATGAAAACATTGTATAGTCATTTAAAAAGTGTGTCATCTAATGCCGCTATGTTCATGAGTAATATTCAACAACTGTTGATATCATCATAAGAAGAAAATCAAACTACATATCTTTACAGAAGCAATTTTATTTATTTTGACCAAAATATGTTCAGCTATAAAAACTGAATATACTGGCTGTTTTTCGTGTTCTCTGCATCCCCAACGTTACCGATTTTGTTTGAATGTTTAGTATTTTAAACGAACTATTTTCTGTTCAGTAGTGAATAGATTACTAACAAGGACAAAATAGTTAATATTTTTTTAATATTGCAAATACATTTAAGATACCATTATTTAATAATCGTTGAATAAGCTAATTCCATTTATGTGTCAGGACATTAAACTAAGGATAATAAAATCACAAAATAAAATATTTAAAAATAAAGAAATACAATACAATACGTTATTCTATATAATAAAAAGTACTGTACATTTTTTATGGATAAAGAAAGGGGGTAGACCTTCTTAAAAAATAGTAATAGTAAAGTTATTTCGTACAACATCAAAAAGAAGTTGAAGGCGCGGCAAAAGACAAGTTTGGAATTTCAAGTATCAAATTACGAATTTTTCGATTACTTTGTAGCTAACGTGTAGGGTAAAAGTTTTTCAGTAGACCGGCTCCACATATATAAAAGAACGTCTAAAGACTACATAAAAAAAGACAGAGAAAGAGGAAACGTTACAACGTTACACTGCTAGAGATTCAAGGCAAAATGTTTACTACTTTGTTGAGAGTGAACAAACAAGGCAGTCAATTTTGAAATCATTATTTGGCGACATAGTATAGGGGAATCAATGAAAAAGTATCAATCGATAAATAATGTATAGATAATTTGCTTTAAGAAGGTAGTTTTAGAATTTAAAAACAGTATTTGGTTGCTTTAATATTAACACTTTCACTCCAGTGATCATGCGGACTAAATTCCGGGTTCACTTATTCTAGTATGCTGGTGATGGGGAGGTTAGGGATTTAATCCCTGATGAGTATACTGAGGGGGGTCTTTGATAAAGTTTTTCCCAATGTTTTATTTTATTTCATCACTACTTATATTTGCTGTTAAAAGTGATATTTGCAGAACATATTAATAGCATATTACTATAAAGTAACATTAGTAATAATTATTATTATATTAATATAAAAGTAACTTTAGTAACAGTCATATTAATAGAAATATTAATATGAAAGTAGCTTTAGTAACAGTTACTATTATACTGATAGAAATATTAATAAAAAGTAGCTCTAGTAACAGTTAATATTATATTATTAGAAATATTAATATAAAAGTATCTGTAGTAACAATTACTATCAAATTTATCAGATAAATACCATAAAATGCAATCCCACAACAGATACTTGACATAAACACTTTGGTTGGTTTTATATTGTTAGCGCAAGTATAATCTATTGAAAAATTGTCCGGATGGCTAATTTTAACATTTTATTAGATGGATGGTCCTACATATTCATAATTAAATCTACAAAATATGTGACCCATCATCTTGCAATCCATACTAGACACGAATTCTCAACGTGTACAAAGTTTTCTGGCAGCAAGCAATCTTAATTCATTAACATTTGTTTAATGTGTTTAATGTATTAATTAATCCAATGTTTCAATTTATATAATTAAAACCATTTATAAATTTGTTTCTAAATATTAATTTACAAAGCCATTTTTATGAGTAAACTTCTAGAAATCCCTCATAATTTTAGAAGGACTATATTTCAAAACTGGATTCACGACAGAATGTAGGTGAAATCCCTAAAGGATTAAGAACCCTGCATATTAAGTTTTATAATTTTAAACAAATTTATGAAAAGGTGAAATTAGCTCGAAGTGACGTTTCACGTGAAATATTGCAGTATTAACATAAAAAGAAATGGCTATAGACGTAAACCTAGTCTTCCTTGAACAAATAAAGCCAATTTTTAACAGGGCACCAAAAAATATATTATGATAGCTGTTATTTTGGTGGTTTTTAAGCTTCAGAAATGCATTTACTATAAGAAATACCACAGTGTAAAGCTATTTTCCCTTTAAAACTGGTGGCAGGTAGCTGTATTTAAATGAGATAAATGATATAAAAATGTTACTCTTCACAAATGCATCAGTAGTGGGATAATATTATACATAAATAACCCTTATTACATTAGTGTATAGCAATAAACCATTTAATTCTGGCAATAATCAACGAAATCAACATGTCTTCTATTATAGTCTGTAAAATGCTTATAGCTATAAACATAATAACAATGTACTTATTACTACGTTATAGTAGACGCTATAATAATACTATTTTTTTACAAGCCTACATTATATTTAAAAGTAGTTGAAATAGTTTTAAATAAATCCTTATAGTAAATAGTAGGCTACAATTTAAATATTTAGAAGCCGAAAAATACAGTTTTTTTGACAATTCGATTCTTTTAGCATTCCAAGCTATGTTTTATCATTTTTAAAACTATTCCTTAAATAATGTTTACATTAAGCATCACACATTGTTTATTACTATCACGTATCCCTGACTACCCATTCGGGCTATACGCATATATATAATTGAGGTAATGTGTTGGTGATGAGGAAGGTTGAATTGACAAGAAGTGCATTAACAATTGCATGTAAAACCATTAAGTAAAAACAAGCATTAGTACAGCCGGCTGAGATTTGAACCATTATTATACCCGAATGAGTAATGAACCATCTCCCCGCCATCGGCAATCTAATTTAATGCGATTCAGACCATTTGACTACAAGAGCGGGTTTCAAACATTGCTCTTTAGAAGTATGTGATCATAGATATTACACATACAAAATACTATAATTATAATCAAATATATATTTCTTACGTTTTGAACTAGTAAAGTTCTACAAAATAAGACCAAAATTTGTCTGTATTTTCAAACATAAGCGATGAGTGGATGTCCTAGGTTAAGATTATTTGTGGCAGCTTTCCCTACTTATATAAAACATACATTATATGGTCATCCTTTTTTTATATATAGAAATGCGAGTGTAGTCATGGACGTAGGGAAAATTGGATGCTCTTAGAAACTATTTATAGTGTTTCCCAATTGGAGAATTTTTGAAAATTATACTCTTTTAAAAGCTAATTAGAATAATGATACCCCTTTAACTTTTTGAAATGTTGATACTCTTAGGGGCTATTTGGTGTAGTCTCCCTCAGCAAATATTTGAAAATTGGATGCCTCTTAAAGATATTTTAAGAAGTTATCACCAACTTTTTTTTATAAAATATATTTCCTATAATCTATTTGAAGTGGTCCCCACCCAGATTTTTTTTTTTAAATTTGGATGCTCCTAGAAGCTATTTAAAGTGTTCCTCTCTTTTTTCTTTCAAAACTTAGAAGCCACTAGAAGATATCTAAAATAGCCTTTCACCAGTACATTTTTAAAATTTGATGCCCTTAGAATTTATTTGGAATGGTACTCACTTGTATTTTTTTTATTAGATGACCTAATAATGTATTGAAAGTGTTCCTCTCACTAACATATTTTTGGAAATTGAATGTGTTTAGAAGCTAATTGGAGTGATCAACACTTGGATTTAAAAAAATCATATAGAAGATATTTGGAGTGGCACTCTACGACTATTGGTTTTTTAATCGGATGCCCCTAGAAGCCATTTATTGTGATATTCCCCTGGAAATTTTTTTGAAAATTAAATCCCTTTAGAAGCTTTCTAAAGTGGTCCTTCCCTTTAAAAATGTTTAAAAGTGGCGCCTCCAAGTTATTTGAAGTTTTATACAAGGCCACCTTAAAGCTTAGTATTAAAAACTTCAGAAAATTTCGGGAGGTGCTTTAAACCCTCTAAACCAGCCCCCTCTCTACGCACATGAGTGTAGTGTCTTAAAACTATCAATGTGATGTGAAGACAAGTGGCGCCCATGTATACTTTAGTTTTCGGTTTTATGTTGGCCTTCAGAGTGATTTAACACGTGTTAGGGCCAAAGCCTAGCACATGGTCCGAATGTCAACCACCTGTGCGTAATTTTCCTAGCAGACAAATAAGCAACTATATAACACGTGTTAATTCTCCTCATATGAGACCACACACAACGCCCGGGTTTCTAGCCCCCACTTCACATGTCTCGTGGCATTAAAAGAAAAACTTCTTCGCTGCTTCAAGAAATACAAGAAACACGAGGGATAAACAAGTGGCTTATCACACAGAGAAAGAGAAGAGAAAAGCAACGTATCATTTACAAGTCAAACAACCCCTTGAGTAAACCCCCGACGGTGAAAGGGTGGGTTGGTAAATATATATATATATATGTGTGTGTGTGTTAACATGATGTAAGTGGGGAAAGAGAATTGAATGTTTATAAAACCTTTTCTTTATGTATCAAGGAGTTGAAAGTTCAAAGAATATCACTTAACAATGTAATATTTTTAGGTGAATAAATTCGTGGAGGAAATTTTTTACTATATTCATTATATTTTTAGGGTGAAATGAATTTTAATACTCACCTAGATTATCAGCATATTTACCCTAAAAGTATAGGAATGAAGAAGGTTGAATTAAGAAAAATGTTCCCACATTTGTGTGGAGGAAGAGAATACATTTTAACAAACACGGCTGAGATTCGACACCTAGCTTCCACATCACTGACAAACCCAAACCAGACGCGACTGATGCCTTTTTCCATGTGTCCTACGGGAGTGAGTTTTCATAATATACTTTTTAGATATAGCAAAATTAAATTTAAAAAATTCAATAAGTTTTGAAAGTTCAAAACAATAGATAGAGTCTAATTAATTCGAAGATAAGGGGATTGTGGAGAGTATCCTAAATAAAATGCACCCATATTAGTGTGAAGAGAGTGTATATTAAATACAACAAAAATAATACACGATACATAGAAGACTAACCCAAATCAGTTGAATCTGTTAAAATGAACGTTTGGCTAACACTTAGGCTTATAAACTTATGTTGAATGTCCCAATAAAGATGAAATATAAAATAAAAAGGTACTTTATTCTTGTATCGTAAGCCTTATATACCAGCACGAAGAACATCAGTCAGTTTGTAAGCGTCCACGTCATCTGAGCCCCCCCTCCACCCGCTCCTCACGACAGTTGTGGCCCTCATTAATTTGCCGGCGTCGTGAAAACGGCGCCACATGGCTGAAGCGCCTGTTCCAATGTCAACCTACCTATTAGTAGCAAGTTGCGTCCCAGTCGCCGACAACTAGACGCTGTTGCTAAACATGTGTGCGTGGCTAGTTCCAGAGGGCAAAATTACTGGTACACTGGAGTCTGATACATTCTAGACCCTCTGTAAACAGTAAGTCATGGGCTAAAAAATGAATAGCTCTATATGACTAGTGGTTATAAGAGTATGTTAATATAGGGTATTAATGTTGTAGGGAACTATTAACATCAATGGTGGGTGCAGGTGTAGGTTAATATAGACCAAAAGGCATTCATGTTGTATGGAGATCACTAAAGGGCGCAGGGGTCAGCTAATTTTTTCTACATAATATTCACATGCTTATAAATATATTTTAGTTTTTCTACTTAGTACATGTATTTTAGAATTACTTTTTGTTATTACGTTCAGCCCAGGGATTATTAATAAGGTGTCAGATTTGGAAAGTTAGATAACGTAAGATTCACCCCCATTTGGATTCGAAGAAGTTGGGAAAACTTCAGTTAAAGATCACGTGTGGAAGACAGCCCTTCAGTTTACCTGGCCAATATTTGAACTTAGATCTTCCCACCACCATATATATACTAAATAACAAGCTCGACGACTTAGACCTCATGACTACTCATGCAATTTTTATAATTGGTATCATTGTGAGTGTGCCTAACTATCTAGCCATCCTGTCACATAACTTGTTCCAGAAATAATTATATAGTAGAATCACCATAGTGGATTAAAAAAAGTAGACAATATAAATACAGAATATCCAGAAGTGATGAAAGATATTTACCATATAATCGTTCAAAGAGATATCATTTGTTAAAGTTGACAGCTGTAGATCACATTGATTAACGTATGGGTACATACAAATAGTAATGAATGATATGTGACTTTAGGTACATGAACAACTTGAATAACTAATTTAGGGAACATTGGAATGCTGAGACGAATGTTCTCGGTCCGATTCCTGTGGTTAAACGTCATTTTTCAAAATATATTTGAGAAATAAAATGCATGCAAAAATAGATTTTTCTTTATGCTGTCAGACAAAAGTTACTTCTATGGTTATTCATCTATTCTAGCTATATGAGAAATTGTATTTTTTTAAAGTAATAAATTAAGATTCTTAATATATCTACAGTTAACCCCAAATTATTCACGTGCTGGCTATCTAACTGGTATCTTTTCCGTAAAGTATATCTGAGAGTTTTATCCCATTTACATTTTTGGACCAGCTGTGAACTGGGCCACCAAGTAAATTACGAAGTTCTGAAGGGTCGCTGTTTTACTCGTAACTTGGAAAACATAGCAAACTTTTTTTTTTATAAATAAACCTGTTCGATAACTGTACGTTAATTTTTGTAAATTTTGCTATCACCCACTTAGATAGTCACGTGGTCATGCTCATATAGTCTGGTTCATCGAAGCCCAGGATGTTGGGATTAAAATCCCAACAGGGTGTATGATGGTGTTTTTTTACCGAATTCTTTCCCATTCTCTGTCCAAATAACGCTGTTACATTTACTCTCTATGTTACCCTATCCACACGATATTAGTGAAATTAATTATATCCGTATATCCCCAACGTGGAGTGATACGTGTTGATAAATAAAAACTGATTGCCTATGTTTTTTTATGCAATATATCCACGTAGATTCCGTATTCATTAACCTAAATAGAAAATAGTCTAATGCTTATAGGCCTAATTATTTGGATGTCATTGTCACATGCCTTTTTATAGATTTATCAGTTAAATTTATCAAAATGTTCTGTAGATATTTATGAAACATTATGTTTACCTAAGCTGACTAAAGAATAATTTCATAGCCCATGAGAACAAATAATTAATATTATTTCTATCCTCGAGTATTTTAAGTGTACATTTTGAACTGACTGATTATTTCAACACACGAACTTCAGTATATCTTGCTTCTACAACAGACACAACACCCAGTCCCCCGGACATTAGTTCCCCACTGTGAACAGTGAAACCCCAATACAGTAAATAAATTCGCCATTAACTGAGCTAAAGTGATGGACTAAAAAAAAAAGAATTAAGTGTGGCAAGTAAATGATTGACTAAACCATTCGTGTATGACGAGAGCAACTTCACCGAACTTAATAGTTTTTCTATGAAAAATATAAAATATCTCTATATTTATTTCTGTCTGCACGTCTTTGTTTATACAGAGATGTAAAGAGATTGTGTATGGGCCCTCCGACTCATATATTCAAAACATTTAATTAAACCTTTAAAAAAAAGTTTACGGTGTTCGTATAAACAGGGTAGTAAAAATGGCAAGTACCTCCCGGCGTTTTACGATTCCGCTCTGATTTTCCCTTCCACTCCCTCCTCTTTCTCACTCATCCCTCTTTTCGTAACTAGACTAACACATCTTTTTATTCGTCGCGTCGAATTTTTTTTTTCACTCGTCGGCATGTTTCTTTACGTTGGATGTCGTCATGAATATGCGCGCATTAGTACTAATAGTCGGCATCGCTTTTATACTTCCAAGCTAAAGTTTATTTTAAGCCAACATGAAAACAAGACATTCGCAGCCAGCACCAGTGGGCACGCGGACTAAATGTCAAGCTCGTATAGTCTAGTTTGCAGGTAGTGGGGAGGTCAGGACTCATATCCTAACCGAACGTATTTAGGGTGTTTTTCCCTCAATACTTTCCCCCTGTCCGTTCCCACCAAAACAGCCCTATTTTATATAAATTATACTTACCTTATCCCTACACCATGTGTAATTAAGTGCGTATAGGCTGGATGGTTATTAAATATCCTATTAAAAATAATTTTTCATACACTACTAAAATTAGTTTACTACTTTATAACATTCGGACACATAATTTTAAACTTAATCTTAAATGTATTTTAAACGCACATAGTTCCTAAAATTTGTTCACTACTTTAAAACCTTAAGAAGAAGAATTTATAATTAATCTTAAATGCATTTTGAATACATATAGTTCCTAAAATTAATTCACTACTTAATAAACTTAAGGGACATACCTTTATTAAACTTGGGTCTGTTTTTATTCACGGGGAGATTGGGGTTTGAATTCTGACCAGGTGTAAAGAGGGTGTTTAATCCTCAAAATTTTCCCTCTCTCTCTACACAAAAATACGGATACACTAGGGCAAATATGGGTACGGGTATATTCTACCTTCCTCATCTTTACCCAATTGGCGTGAATATACTGATGAACTAGATATATAGTAAGATACGGTTCCAACTACACATGTGCAGGCCATTGTCTTTCCATTCGCTGTCATGTCAATATTTTGGATATTGTTGACATTGAAACCATATTATTAACAACAAGAAAATTGGGTCCGGATCGGTCAATTATATTCATCTGTCTAGTAATATGCTGTTTTGCCTTTGAATGCTATTTTTTATTTCTTATTTAACGGGCTTCTTCCAAGAACGGAACTAATTCTGCATACAGATTAAAACTGGGATTTAATAAATAGGTTACCATATATATATATATATATATATATATGTAAGGTATAGGGCCCGTTATTAGTCCCCGCGCCTAATTCCATCCCCTTGGGTTTCTCGTCTGGTAAGTGCTGCAGCATGGTGGAAGCCAGTATTAAGCCTCGCCAATGACGTATTAGCGAGTCTGTAATAAACTTGTTGCTCTGTGTTTGTTTTTGCGTGAGTTATTTATATTTCAATTTTTTGTAAGTGTTCGAGTAATTATTTTGTCCATATTTCCAAGGCCATATCTCATACTAAGGTATGTAAATAAATCACTATATATCTGTAATATATAGCCAATGATGTCTAATTTTACAATGCGTAGGCTACAGGACAAGGAAAAAAAAGCGTGTTTTGAGAATCATGTCGCCATATTGTTTGTGTACACTGGCCCCGATTTCGTCCCCTAGGTGAGCCTCAAATTTCATCCCAGGGACGAAATTTAGAACTCTGTCAGTTGGAATAGTATTTTTTATTGGTGTGTTTCTATATGGGGAAACGTAAGCAGTGGAACAAGGAATTTATGATATAAGCCATAAAAGATTTAAGGGATAAAAGATGAGATACAAAACTGCCGTAAAAGCGTTTAACATACCAAGAGAAACTTTGAAGGACTATGTAAAGTCTGGTGTTCAAGCTGAAGAATGTGTGAAAAAGAAAATAGGAAGAAAATCTACTTTAACTGAGGAAGTTGAAAAATTGCTGGTCGATTATTGTATGGAAACGCAAAGGAACTATTATGGAATGACTCTGGCAGATCTTAATAGGATGGCTTTCCAGTTAGCTATCAAGAACAATCTTTCTCGCCCTTTTTCTACATAGAAAGAACGGACTGGCCGAAAATGGGAGCGTTATTTCTTGAAAAGACACCCACATCTTTCTGTTAGAAAACCACAAAATATATCGCTTGCTAGAATTCAAGAATTCACACGTGAAAATGTTTTTTTCCATAATCAATCAGGAGCTAGAGAAGGTTAATTCTGATCCTTATAGAATATTTAATATTGATGAGACGGGCATTTCTGTTGTATAGCGTAAAGCGACTAAAATAATAACTGCAAAATGGAAAAAAGAAGTACACAAGCTGACTTCTGCAGAACGAGGAGCAACCATCACTGCAGTCTGCTGCAGTCTGCTGCATGTCTGCAGCAGGGCAGTTCGTTCCCCCCATGTTAATCTTTCCTCAGAAGCAGTGGCAGGTGGATCTGCTAGATGGAGCACCTCCTGGTTAGATAGGTGGTATCTCTGAAAGTGGGTGGATCAGTGGCCTCCTTTTTTGCAGGTGGCTGGAACATTTTATTGTCAAATTGAGGCCAACTAAAGAAAACCCAATTGTTCTTGTCTTAGATGGCCACTATTAATACACTCACAACATCCATCTGATCGAGAAAGCCCGAGAAACTGGCGTCTCAATTGTTTGCCTGCCTCCACACTCTCCAACCAAGATGCAATCCATGGATGTGTCTTTCATGTTTCCTCTTAAGACATAATACGCAAAATCTGTTGTGAATTGGTTCTCAAATAATCCGAACCGTATTGTCAGAAAGCTTCAGGTTGCTTCACTTTTTAGGAAAGGCTGTGTGCAAGCTGCAACCCTTGAAACAGCAATCAAAGGATTCAGGAAGACAAGCCTCTATCCTTTCAATCCAGATATTTTCCGTGAAACTGACTTTGTTGTTCAGTCAAATGAAAATCAATCCGTCCCTGTGCAGAATGCTCGTCCAGAGCATCCTTCAACATCTAGAGCTCCGATGACACAGGAAGTTACATCGTTTAGTCCTTTAACACTTGGATTGTCTTTGCCAACACCTGAAGATCTGTCAACACCAGCTTTTCCTTTAACATGTGGATGATCTTAATCCCAGAAAATCTCTCCAAAGGACATTAGAGAAGTTCCAGCAATTCTGCCTTCAACCTCAAACAGGTGCGGTGAAGCGTTCCTAGTTACAGGAACCCCACACAAAGAAAAACATTTGTATGTTTATTATATTTTTTCAGTAAATTATTAATTTGGAATTTCTTAATATTCTGTGTGTCTCAGACTTGTTTTTACATGCTATCTGTGCACAGTTTAAAATGAAACATAGGGGACGGAATCAGGGCCACTTTTTGGAATAATAGGAAAGTTCATTTTTGTGAATTTATGCTTTACCCTCTTTTTTTTTTAGTCCAGTTGTTTCATATTTCACCAAGTGAACCATAGAATAAAATGTTTAAATTTTCTAACTGCATTAGTTAAAGATCTTATACTCTAAAGATCAAATAATAGTTAGCAGAAAACAAGTAGGGGACGATAGATGGGCCCCCTACCTTATGTATTTTCAAAACGTTGTAATAAGTAGATTGAATAATTAGTAAATGACTTTATTTTGGTTAAAACACCTACAAAAAATATGGGTACTCACCAAGTTCTATCCTCTGTTTAAGCAGTGCTGTGTTAGCGCGTCCCATTAGACTGAGCTGCACCTACTTCAAACCAAGACCTGCTCACGCCAAGAAAAAATTAAAAGTAATCTGAAGGCCTGCTATTAACTTAAAAAGGTCTTCCACAACGGGCTTAGTAACGCATGCCCCGATCATTCATTTGCTGCGCTTTCCAAAGGTGGAGGATGGCATTGCGTCGCGTGCTTAGCACCCTCCCAGCGAATATTCGTTCTAGCATGTTCCAGAAAGTTATCCCCTTATAACCTCCTCTTCGCCCATTTTGCAATATGTATATACTAGCAAGAAACAAGAAGAGATCATTCTTTTTATTCAGTGGATTAGACGACGAATTACTCGTGATCTACTAGATACGGTATTTCTACGTCAGTAATGCTTGGCGAAGTGCCTGAGATCATGTGAACATGTCAACCAAAATAGGACAAATGCCCCCTACATGAACAGAAATTATCTCAAATGCTGTATCTTAGTATTAAGTTGGTGAAGAGAGCTGTTAGCTCCAAATGAATTGCAAGCACAAGCATAGAGATTCATAGTTTAGGGTTCTAATAATTTATTTTCATTGTTTATTTTGGATCTTAAGTACGTATGGTGTCATGTTGTTACGGTCTTTCATATAGTGACTTGGTATGGATAATGGCCTTATGTGCCATCTGAAGGTATAGTACAAACTGTTTATGTTATGTAATATAGGCTCTTCTGATTATTGTTCCTGAGTGGTCAATGTTGGTGATTTATAACTGTTTAGGTAGAGTGGTGGTCACTTGGCCTGTAGTATTGTTAGCTTGCTTAGGGTCCCAGTTGGGAATAATCTTGAATGGAGACTTCTTGCTGTTAATTATGTCAGGATTGGACTATTTTTCACATTTTCTATTTGTTTCCCTCGCTAGTCTTTACAGCCTTGTTTGTTGTATGGGCCAGCCTGTTTATTATTAGTGCAGTTTTCACCTAACTTATCGCTAATTTTGAATATCCCATCAACCAGTGAGGGCACATACCTATACTTAAGTACTGTTGTTTCAATTGTTTGTCCTTTGTTAATAATATATCATGACAATTAATTACCCTAATATTCATTCAGCATAGTGCTATTCGCTTAGACTACTTTGTAGTAAATGAACAAGTTTGTTTATGTTTAGTTAAAAATATTTTCTTCAGTCAAATTTTTGCTCAAATGTTATCAACAAATTAATTTGTCTTATTACATCTATGGAAGGACATAAATTCGATCTGCTCAGTAAATACATATATACTTTGTATTCTCCGCCTATATATTATAAAATTGATGCGTTTAATAAATTAACCAGTTAGAATAGGTCTTGATGGCTATTTCAAAGACTCCTGAGTCCTATAGCTTATCTATTTCCATTATCATTTCCTTTTGTAGCAACCTTAACTCTGAAGGTGCTCTTGTTCAAATGAACAAATACATCGCAAATGTCGGTGCTTTAACGTAAAGGTCACCCACACAGGTACACAGAATGAAATAGTTATTTAATATATAATACAGTCTGCAACAGTGGTCTAGCAGTCTAAATCGCTAGACTCATATTGCTTTATTCCCTCTACTGGTGAAGAGGTAAGGGTTTGAATCCCAGTCAGGTTTGCTGAGAATTGTTTCGCAAGTATGAATTCTATGGGGGCTTTCCTATTTTTATCCAGACTAACTACGGTTATTATCTTTCTCAAACCAGCCCTTAGTTTGAGTCATAAAGAACCAATTTGTAAAAATACTTAATTAAAAATCTCTTTTTTATAACTAACTGCCTAACTATAACATAACAAAATTAATGAAATGGCTAACCCGACGAATCCCTACACATGTAAAATTTTAATTTTCAAAAGTTTCTATCATTTGTAATAAACTTGTGTGAATTAACAAATTTATAGCAATGGTCCGGAGAACTAAAACAAATATTCTTTAAAAACACGTCAAGATAATTTACCGTACATGTGAGCAGCTAAAATTATTTAGAAATTTAAAACGGGATAGTAAAAGCTAGACAAAAAACAATACATTCCCCGCTCTAAGACACCATTACAAGAAATTAAAAAGAGGGAGTCGATGTATTAGCTTGTGCAATGCTGAAAATATTTTCTCATAATTTTTAAAGTAGTTATGCTCACAGATATAAAAGTTGTAGGAGCCTGAAGTAAGCTACTTTATTATGAAACTGTCTCTAGACTTAATGGAATAGAAAGCTAATGTATTATGTTTGTAGAACTTTACATGGGTATTAATATTTCTTTGTTTTGAGTGTTGGTCTTAAAAAAACAATAATATAAGTGTGCGCCAGTTATAAATCCTTAACTTCTTCCTAAAATTGCTCCTAAATGTATAATTGATCATATTAAATATATATATTTTCTCAAACTATTTAAAATATTTAAAAGTGTATTTTAGAATTATTTTGCTTGCAATATTTAAACACAACATCTTAGTTTTACTATATTTTTATAAGATCTTTCAGCAAGCTTATTATTATTTTTAATTTACACCTCATCTTATCATTCATCCGGACTCTACTAATTTAACTAGACGAATGGGGTAGGGTTGAAGAAGGTAAAACTACAATAAATGTATGCTCACTTTCATGTAGAGAAAGTAAGAGAACCTTAAAGTTAGAACCACCTTCAGAATACACGATTGGTATTCGAACCTGATCATCGCATCAGCGGAAAACTAGATTAGACGAGCGTATCCCAAATAGTTAAATGTTTAATTAATTTGGCAATGTTTCATCCGCACAAGTGAGAACGTGACTCAAAAAGGCGTCAGTCTCATATTGTTTGGTTTTCTTATGATTGGTTTAACCGTACTATTCAATTAGTGAATCTGTGCGTGACCTCCAACTTCGGTAAAGAAATTAGTGAAATTGAATTTTCCTGAAACTCTGTCGGGAAAAATTATTTCCAGGAAATTTTCAGAAAACTGAATAAAAAGGTTACAATTGAGGACCATCTATCAATGTTACGTTTGTATTTAATGCCCATTAACAATATTATTACTTTATTAAAGTCAATATAACAATATCTTTCGTCTAAGTAGACAGACACCCAAAACTTCAGTCGCTTTTATTTTAAAACTACATAGGCAACACAACTGAGAGCCATAAGATAACATTTAATTAATGGAAATTTTAAATTTACCCCTGAATAGACTTAAAATAGGAAAACACATGCTTAGCACAAAGTTATAACAAAAATATCATTTAAATCAAATTATATATGAAATACAGTTTCACCACCCTTATTTACATCGAGGCAAGTCTATTGTGTTAGTATTATTATTGTAGTGGAAATAGTTTGCTTTTGTATAATCGATAATAATAGTTGGATATACCAATATTTTTCAGTTCAAAAGCGGCTTTTTAGAGAGGTTTAGTAACAAAAATGTAGGAGGTAAACAGGCATATTGGATCAGTTGAAAATGCTTTTGCTATTCTTATGTTCACTTTAATTTATTCATATTAGTTTAAGTATCTTGGTGTTTTAATGTGTAAATAATTATAAAAATTCCCGCCATGAATTTTTTACCTAAGAAATTTTTAGCTAATCTTAAATTAGAATTTTATTATTCGTTTATATTCATACCAATAAATAAATACAATAATATAAATGATAATAATACTAAATTAAATTTGCCCTTATTAGGTTTTTTTAAACTTATTTTTATCAATTTCTAGTGGTATAAAATCGTTTAGTCACTGGGCCACCTTATTGTTAAACATTTTAATATTTTTTCCCCCATTTCCCATCCCATTTCCACGGGAAATAGTTAATTCTCATCCGAAAATTTCCTGTAGTCAAAATGCCACTCCAACAAAGGCTTAGTAAATACCCGTACACAAAGTTCGGGTGTGTAATATTATGCGCGTACTATAGCAAGATATGTTAGTTTGTAAGTCATGCATTGATGTTATGTGTGTGCCTATAAAATAACATTTTTATTATCGCTCCAAAAAAAATATTGGTCAAATTAACGTTAAGCAAGACCACCTCAAGTTGGGGATTTAGGGGACGCGGGAAAGGGTCTGTGTTTTTTCAGTTTTTATAGCAAAACATTTATTTGGTCAAAATAAATCAAATATTGTTTCAGTATAAACACGGAAATTAATTTTCCTCACATGGTGACCTCAATATTTCTTGAGTATCTGTCAAGAATGCCTTGGAATTTAATGACTTTTTTGTTCATTTAAAAAGTTTGTCGTTGCTATTAAACAACTATAGATATTCCCACCAAGTGATGAATACTAAACTTTATTTCCGTACTGAATCTATATTTTATTTATTTTGTCTGAAAAAAAAAAGTTTGCCATAAAAATTGTAAAACCAATGGCTTTTTCTCACGTTCCATCTATACATTCCAACCTTGAGATACTTGAATGCCATCCGCCTTCACAGTATTGAGATCCCTCTTCCTTGTTTTTGTAGAGTAGGTACTTTATTTTATTTCGACCCCTCAGGCAGAGAAAGTATTGTGATACTAAAAAATAAATTGAGATGTGTATGGATATTGACGTTTCATGACCCTGAATTGGTTTTAGCGATGCTATCTGCTGTTTGTCTTTATTTCGGCCTAGAGCCGAAACCATTTTACCAACCGAGATAAAACTTGGTCTCTGGGGTTTTAATAAGGTTTCCCCGAGGTTCAGTACTTTATGAATGATATATCTAGCCTTATTAAAGGTGGTTTACTAAAGGGTAAAAAGATAAATAATAGATTTTTTCAAAATTCACTTTAATGAGTTTGATTAAAATTCGTACTAGACACGGTTTTACATTACAAACAAAATGCCAATTCTCATTTTCCCAAGAACACTACTTTGAGGGTATCTTATATAGGCGGAAATTTCCAATCATGATAGTAGTATCTCTTCAACTCTTTGAGACACAAAATAGATTACTATTGTAAAGTTGTAGTACTACAAAAATAAATAATTATTTGAAATACATTGTTATAAAACCAATAGTTTAGAATATATTAGCAAATTTATTTTTTAAATTGATGTCGTGGAAATCAGGGGATATTTGTTATGCTCTTTGGAGAAGGAAACCTGCGTGGTGTAACTTACTATTCATTTGTTTTATATACATTTGTACTTAATGAAATCTGAATCTTGGTTTTAACCTTTAAAAACACATTATTTATTATTCTGATCATTTATTGTTTTTTCAATAGCCTGGATTAGTTATCGATTGATTCCTAGGAGATTAGCACACAGCGTTTTCTGTACTGTGAAAATATTATCACTGGAAGAAAGTGGTGAGTCAAAAGGTACTTCAACTATGCAGCTGTTTCGGTTTAAGATCCTTGTTTGTACACGTTTTTAATTTGCTTACACAATTGATAGCTTATCTTAGAGATATAAATTGTTATTTTGATAGATTCAGTATTTCTATCTATTTCTTCAATAAAGCCTTATCTATTTTCAATACCAACAACAACAATAAATTATTGACATTCTTACATGTAGCCACAATATTATAAGATATTTCCACAATATGATTTGTCAGTTTTGTTAAAAGAGCAATTTTTTTTTAATTTCCCCCCTAATTTCAAATTTACACTTCATTATTTTAAATGATAATTACGAAATAGGTTTGGAAATATCCATCACTACACAGAAAATCCACTACTTAATTAAATATATTAAGAACGTATTTCCCAAATGGGTAGTAGGATGTGCTGGTAGAAAAATAGCTTAAGCTTTAGGGGAGGGGTCACAAAACTCATTGAGTATGGGAACTATCTTCAAAAACCTATTTGCATTGCAAGATTCTCGTATTAAGAATTCGTCTTATCGTATATTTGCTATTAATATAATTTGTAAATAGGTTTTATAATCATACCTTTGTTCAAACAAGGGTAAGCTATGTGAATTGTAATGGAAACAATCTTAGAATGTTAGAAAATTTCGTACTAAAATGAACTCTTTTAATACTTTTAATCCGTGAATCTATTTCTTTGTAGTAATTTCCCCCACATTCATTTACAAATGTTGACTTACACGGGGTTGTAAAGCATAATAACACCTTAACTTGGAGTGCAACATGAACCATAACTGGATAACTCACCTTCAAGAGACAGACAAATACAAAATTTGAAGTAGCATTCTTCAATGGTAGACTACTTTGGAAAGCGTCAAATCAATTTCTTATGTGACTATAAAAATGTACCCGTGGGCTACCGGTAGCTCACAATCGACCGTTTGGTGATCTCTGACTCAAGATTTGGTCCCTCAGTGTGTGAAAACGTGAGGTCATGTATAGAAAAAAACAGCCTTTCAAAAGAACTGACTCAATATTTGTATATCTGTGTGGCAGTGGTCTTTTTTTTCAGTCCATTCTATCTTCTGTGGCCAGACAATAGTCTATTCCGTTAATATTCACATCCTTCTTATGCAATTCTTGGCTACAAATTAATTTAGCTTTTTCGATTCGATCAAAACTTGATACATTTGAAAACTTAAAAAAATAAATTATATTTTAGTTCTACTCGTACATAAATAAATCTCACTTTTGGGATTTTGATTATTTTTTCCTTTATTCTAAGAACCCTCCTCTGGGTTCGGACCTATTTGACATGCTGTTCTCCTATCTCCGTTACAGGTTTGAGGTGTAGGAAAAAGCTAAGAAAACAACAGGTCCTAAAACAAAATATGGCTTGATTGTTTTCTCTTCGGCGTTGTATATTGTAAGCCTTACAACACGGAAGGCTGTACAACCTTAACACGTCCTTACAACACAACAGTTATTAGTGGATGTTTTTCGTTAACAATAAACGGGAAAGAGCGCTATCATTAATTCTACGCGTGACGCTTTGTATTTTCTCGGCATCCATTGTGCCTTTGTGTGTTGAGCTTCTGAGTATAGTCGTGATCAAAAGCATTTTCCCTTTACTTATTTTTTGCAACCACGTCCAAGTGATACGTATTTTAACTACGCTAATGGGCTGAGAATGAGAAAGAAGGAATTTACTGGGAAAATATCCACATTTATTTTTTAAGGTGGGAGAGTGGGAAACAATTTAATAAAAACACCCTAAGTACACCTAACCAGAATACGAACCCTGGACTCTTTATCATCGGTAAACCCGACTATATGAATCTGACATTTAATCTGCGTACTCATCGATATGATTTCAATTTAATGGGCCCGATAAGTATAATGGAATTTAAATAAAATTTGTCCACACCTACAATAGCCCCATGGCTACTTTGGTGCTGACTGACAGCTCACAGCTGACTTCTGACAGTCAACATTTAGGTAAATATCTAAATTTTGAACGTTGGAAGTGACAGCTGCTAAATACATGTGTTTGCAGATCATATGGTTCGGCGTAGGGATAGATAGTTTGGTCTGGTATATTTTCAAAGCTTTTAGTTGTCAGCTGTGAGCTGTCAGTCAGCACCAAAGAAGCCATGGGGCTACTGTATGTGGAGGTTACAGGTGGAAGCTATTGAGGGAAACATGACTCGGTATATCAGCTGTGGATCAAATCCAGGTACAGAGAAACCAGATAAGATGAGACTGATGATGTCTTTGTCCGCGTGTGAACTGCAAGTGTGTCCTTTTTTGAACACTTAGATACACTAGTAATATTAATTTTAAATATTCCTAACCTATACGTTATACAGCCTAACCTGTCTCTAAATGTCCAACTGATGAAATATACGTTTTTATCTAGGAGCTAGGTGCATGGTGTTGGCTTTGAGAGGTGTAGAGGATTTATTTGTTTAAGATGCTTTCTACAAGCCATGGTGATGGAAAAAACATGTTCACGTGGTCTAAGTTATAATCAATTTAGAGAAGTAGCCACCATATTGTTGTTTTAAAAATGTGTGTTTAAAAATAATTGTGCAGTGCATTATGTAGTCGTATGACGTGTCATATTGTATGTTATTAACTAAGCTTAATCCATTTAAAAGTTCAAAAACTGAATAGAAGCAAAATTCTCTTGACAAAATTATATTACTTTTTTTTTGGTCACCACGTATTACTAACCGATTGGTTTGTATGCCTATGCATTAATTATGCTAATGTGTAGAGTCCGTTAAAAATATGTATTTTAATCATACAAATCCGAATCTAAGTCTTAAATGTAAACAGCCATTTGAAAGTCCCAAACATAAATTATTTATTATACGCAAACACTCAAATATATAAGTCTCAAAATGCTGAATATTTAATCATATTCACAAACGTATTTCTAGAATTTGTCTTAAAGTAAAGTATAACAAATGTTCTAGTAAAGAAAGACGATTATCAGTTCATATTTAAATAATGTTTGTATATCATATTTAAAATTTATGATTGCCGTATAAACTCAATTTATGTTATTTCATCCATCAAATTGATAAAATTATTGGTTTGACCCTAAAACTGCACCTTTGTTTGCTTCTATACATCTTCTGACATTTTCGATGGATTCGTCTTAGTTAATAGTATATGAGATGATGCACCACACCTTCATATTATTTACAGCACAGTTTTCAATCAAAATAGATATTTAAAAATAAATTGTGTACATTTTTCGAAAAACGACTGAGACATACCATAGGACATTTTTTCCCTTTCGATTGCTATGTATTGTCGAAAGTATATACAAAATAAACCCTTTGCACTTTGAAAATTAAATTCTCTTAGCTGCCACACTATCCGGTTACAAAGGTGAAAGCTCTAAAGACAATATTTTCAAGGAAATACCGCAAATAAAACCACTTTTCCTTTGATAAGAGGCTGGCATCTGGATTTCCAGGAGATCAAGGTTCGAGTCTCCACCTGAATGTGGTTTCTACATTTAATTTACCACGTGTTTCCTTCCAAACATCCGTACTAGCGTGGGTTCATATCTGCTAATAAGCAAATTCATCCCTTCTCCATAAATCAAACTGTTAAATAAAATTTTTATACAAAATGTGTAAGCAAAAATGGTATTATTCAATTAGCCTAACTAGTTAATTTGGCTAAATAATTCAATGTCCTAAATGTATCGCAACCATCAATACCATAGCTATATGTAATCTAATACTTATAATATTGGTAGGCTGTTTAATTATAGTAATTGAATTGAACATTTTCTAAAATAATATAACATTTAGTACATGTTTATACGTTGAGCTTCCGTGCTGGAACATTGTATAGTATTTTAAGAAAATATTGAGTGATCTTGCGTGTGTTGGAAACCTTTATTATTTTTTTAATTTTAGAAATTACTAGATGTTTGTATCATAGGAATTACTTTTCTTTGGTGGCGTTTTTAGAAAAATAGGCGATTTTAAAAGCGAACAATTTTTTCCACGCATTGTGTTTCAACCAGTTCGGCCTATCACACTAATGGAATAAGTATGAGAAAACTAAAATTGAAAGTAAATGTTCACATAATGGCGTGAAGAGAGAGTGCGAAATCATTCAGGAAAAATTATCCGGCTGGGATTTTAGGTTTGCCCTTTTTATCATTGGTAAGCCTTATTAGTTGAACCAGACATTTAGTTCATGTGCCCACCAACGCGGGCCAATATGGTAATTTGTTTAGTTAATATGCCTAACTCTTAGTACCAAGATAATTATTGATATATGCGATGTATTTTATAAAGTATTAAAAATTAAAATTGTGGTAAGAATCAATATTATACGGAAGTTTATCAGAAATCTAATAAGTTAAAAAAAGATGAAACTTTAAGTACGTATTTGTGGAAACTTAGAGGTGTGCAACTGAGGATATGTGTTCTTACTGTACATATCACATGAACCTGATGACTTAAATCAATTTGTGGTCTTTAAAAGGTATTCAATTACTATTCACTATCACAATATATACATATATGTATTACAGAATGATTACAGAATGTATATGATATAAAAGTAAATATTGTGCAATGAAATATATAATCCACTTTCGATTCCATAAAAAAAAAATAGTTTAACATTTATTTTTATATTCTTCCTGCTAGTGTGTGTGTGTGTGTGTGTGTGTGTGTGTGTGTGTGTGTGTGTGTGTGAGAGAGAGTGTTTGTGCGCGTGAGTATGTAATTTCTTGCAGCACGATTTTCAACCCATCAGGGCTGTTTGAATTCAATTACTAAAGTAAGGTGAAGATGAGTAAGGTATTATTAAATTTAAACGCATTTGCATAACGTGTGAGGAGAAAGGAATAAGTACATAAGTGAAAGTTGACACTAAGTAAAACATATCGAGGCATAGAGATCGTAAATACATCAAGACACAGATCATAAATACAAGTAGGTTTCATATGATGTAGACAAGACAAAGAATATATCTATATGAAGTGCCGATTTTCTACATTCGCCTCACCTTGGTCAACTTCCAACCGAATAGCCCATTGAACCATGCGGCTGATTATGTGGCCATCAGGAAGCATCTTGTTTTAATCTTGTTGTTTATCCGAAGTATGACGTTCTCAATTCTTGGCTTCTTCTATAAATGTTTTGGGCAATAAGTTTAATGTGGAAGAACAATGTCTCCAGGATTTTATTTTTCTTCCACATGGACATCGGACCGTGTGGAAACTCCTTAAATCCAACAGGTACTCCGTCTATCGTTTTAAGAAGTCATAAAATAGTATTTGTGCCAAACTAAATTCTTTGATCAGATATTTCCTTGTAGGGGGTTACAATCCAGTTGGTAATTGATGTTAGTTTCTTCCTATTAAGGAATGTGCTGGTATCAAAGTTTCAAAGTCTTCTCAGTCACTCAGTGGAGTTAATGGTGGCTTATACGTT
The DNA here is from genome assembly GCA_902141375.1 of Timema poppense. Lineage (NCBI taxonomy): Eukaryota > Metazoa > Arthropoda > Insecta > Phasmatodea > Timematidae > Timema > Timema poppense. The sequence goes on from CABFOV010000101.1 coordinate 273,264, forward strand.
CACTAAGATCGTGTTGATTCCTTCCTCATCCATTTGGACACTCCCCGTACCTTCCGTAGACAGTTTTTGACAGCGCCAACCATATTTTCCCACAATTCCGCTCGAGGTATAATACATTTCCGGGTTATGACGTGCTTAGCGACGTATTGATCATTTTTAGATGAGGTGACAATCTGACATAATTAGTCAATTCCTTAAATGCTGCATACAATGTTTGAGCACTATAATATCTCATCGTCATCTTCTCCACAGGCTGATAATTCGTCCATGAATGTGCTTCTCTCCAAAAGTGCTGCAGCCTTGGGGAAAGTTGTACTATACATGTGTGTTATTTCCCATAGTGGTGCTGACATAAGGAAAGGGATGCAAGCAAGTCCAAATGGGAGTTGAGTGAAGTGGTAGGTTATGATATTATCTGTATACCTATAGTTTCCATCGTTATCATGGATGAGAGCATACCAGAAGAATCTCGTCATATCCCTATCCTTCCTATACAAACTCAAATATAGGAATGGCTGCTTAAAGTTACCATCAATTGCCTTTTGATGTAACCGGAAACGTAGAGATGTTGCGAGTACTTAAACCAGTATATTTGGTCAAATATCTAATGCATCATTTAGTGACGGTGCACCTCATTCATAGTAGGACGCGTCGAAAAGGATCATCCCCTAGGCAATCCCATGCCTTTATTTCCTTAATGTATGGTGTGGCAGGTAAAATACATCCCCTGGTACTTACACAGGTAGAACAACTTAAACCTGTCCCTTCACGATATAGTCGAGCATATGGTTGTAGTAGATGGTCTTCAAGTTCTCATCTCAGTGTAGTTTTAAATCTAACCACTTTAAACTTTCTTCCGTGTTACTGGGTTGTTATAAAAGTTAAATATAAACTCACACTTTTCTTTCTGGGAAGTGAAACCACTATTCTTCAGTCTTCGATACGAGAACCATTATGAAATCCCTTTAGGATATGGCATCCTTAGTAGTGAGTGTTCCTGTTTGTTTCTCACTGATGTCCATCGTTTCTAAGTCCAAGAATCATATCATGTTTACATTTGACTTTGGACGTGTTTGTATAAGCGTTATTTTACTGCTACCTGGTTGGGTGTAATACCAGATCTGTTTCCATTGAGAATCAAACCAAATATTGTCTGAAGTAACACCAACGCCGTGGAGATCCCTACTGGCAGGCTGTCTTTAACTATCTTCCAATAGTAGTCTCCTGCTATAATAATTTCAATGGGAAGATCTTGTAACTCGTCATTTAGATCAGACATCTTTAGTTTCTGTGTGTTATTATTATTATTATTATTATTAGCACCGCGTCTTACTACCCGTTCGGGTTATACGCACTTACGCTAATGTGTAATGGTAGGGTGATTGTGAGATGAAATGGAGGACCTACAGTTTAACGTGGAATCCGAACCACGGTGGAGGCCTGGCATTCCCCACACTCACAAGATGTCTTGTCAGAGGTGAAGGAAGGGTTTGGTAATCAGATAAATCTNCATTCACAAGATGTCTTGTCAGAGGGGAAGGAAGGGTTTGGTAATCAGATAAATCTTTGCCGGGACCGAGGATTGAACCCCGTCCGCCAGCATAGAAATCTGATACCTTACCCCTAGACCACCAGGTCACCTAGTTTCTGTGTGCATGGTAGGACCTCAACGTAAGGAGATGTCAGCTGTGGTGAATGAAAATGTTATCTTTGGAAAAGAATGATTAATGTCGTGGCTCCTGTCCAAGTTCCATGAATATTGAAACGGAACAATCTGCGCTGGCTTGAAGCGGCTGAAGATGATTCGAAACCGGTTATAGTCACATTTTTTGACCAGTGATATCTAATTTCAATAGGTCTACTAGGGACTGGAAGCTGGATTGACTTTCTTCAACTAGAACACAGCGTGTGTGTTTTCCCTGTCCAGTTGGTCCATTTATCCAAATGGGTACAATTTGTAGATAACTAAAGTTTGGTGCTAAGATGTCTACCTTTCCGACAAAAGGGTAAAATGTTTGTATCTCACTTGCATTAGGAACAATATGCCTTGATCGTATTGGCACAGCTATTCACAATGTGACCTAGATTTAAGCAAAGAAAACAACGGTAGTAGCCTTTAGTTTCTATATTTGGTCTTTTACGCCCTTGATTGTCTTTCATTCTTGCGCCCGGTAGTTACTAAATTCACAAAAGACACAAAACGGATCACGTACTTACTTCTTTTTCTCCTCTTTTAGGCTTAGGGTGAATGTGAAGCGTAGCTGCTCTAAGTTTAAATCAATAGGGTTCAAGCGTGTAACCTTATTTTCTGCATAATAAGTGATCCTTCTACCTCTCCATTTAGAGATTTCATGAGTTTCAGTAGGGGGCCTATTTCTTCTTCTGAAACCCCTTTTATTCTAGTGTAAATAATCCATCGCTGACGAATATTGTCTTGGAAGGCACTAAGTATCATCGGTGTCAGTACCCGACCATAGCAATTTACACTCTCCCATAGTGATTGAATTACTTGAATTCGTTGATTGACTCAATATTAATGGTGTTCAATTCCTCTGAATAAAAAATATGTAATAGTTGTATACCTTCTAAATAATACAAATGAGCCTGAATGATTCTGTTCTTGTCAATGTATCGTGATCGTAGAATGTTATATTTTGTATCTTCATGTGTATCAGATTCAAGTCAATACCGTCCACTAAATGTTTTGGTCCATCTTATAAGTATTCGCTCAGGAAAACGTGCTTATATATGCGTGTTATTGATGGGTTACTGTCAATGGACGACTCGAATAGATCACAAAAGCGTGAACACGTTTCTAAATCTCCCAAAAATTGTTCTAGTCTTGTTGTGGGAAGTCTCACTGTCTACCTAACCATTACTAGAGCAAGCGTGGTTGTAGTGGGTTGTGTAATGGAGACGTCAACCATGGTTGCAGCTAGTTTGGGCTCGATACCTCGAGTATCCTTCTGAATTATACGTTTAGAAGTCTCTATATAAGATTCACACCGTACCACGTAGGCTTCGTATTCTTAACCCATGAGTAAGCAATGAATCGTGTAATCTATATTAATTAGGCGTTCTAAGGAACCCCAAAGGCGATCTCGGTAGTGGTCATAGTGGTCAATGTAAGGGGAGTCCGTAAAGCCATTTTTGTATTAGTAAAACGTGTAACATAAGAGCACTTTATAGTATGTTTACACTTCAAATTCGCTAGTTTCTATGTACTGTCATCGTTATTCATATTGCTGACCAAACTGTATCTAGGGCATCAAAAATATGCCGATAAATGGTTAGTTACTTACTTATTACAATCATAGTATTTCAACTTTTATTTACATATTTTAATATGGTTACTGCATATTTATACTTCAAATGATTAAGCCGTAAACAGTTACTTATATTGTTAATGGTTTACTGTTGTAATATAACGTGTATTTAGTGCATCTTGATTTCTTGAAGAACCAAACCAATACTGGAGTCTTCCGGTATCTTCTCCCCGCAATTAAGTTTCGTACACTAATTATGTTTGTTCTTCCTGTATTTTCTGTATATTCTTAATCTATTGGGTTTCGAGTCCAGTAATAAATGGAGAAACAAATATATACGTAAATTAAAGTTAATACATCTTTTTGAAATTAAATTAGTGACACAAAAAAAACATATCATGTCATTGAGATCGTAAATATATCAAGACATAGATACTTTAATACAAGTCAGTTTCATATAATGTAGACAATGACAAATAAAAGAGTATGTATATGAGGTGGCTATTCCCAACGAAGTGAACGAGGAAAACCATGTATGAAATAAACATCCTCAGTAACATGACAGCAATTTGAACTCTTATCTTTTCATCATAAAAAAAAAAGATTATCTTTGACATTCAGTCCACAAGTATTTAGTGGGTGCTGAATACTATTAATAGAACTAGAGCTAAGGGTCTACATCTAAATATTACCGTCATAGATTAAATAAACTTGTAAATAATATTCTGATTCATCTCTAAAAGTTTAGTCTTAAATATTTACTGATTTATATAATACAATGAAGAAACAGCCGCCAAAGTAAATATCTTTAGATAATTGAACAAAACAACTGATATAGAGATGATATATAAGCATACATTCAGATCATCACTAACTGGGGGGAGGTAGGGGGCCGGGAAGGTCTTAATTAAATATTGTCAATAAATTTAACGCCTTGATGGCACGCTACATTCATTAAACGAGATTTCAAATTAGTCTAGCAGAGCATTTTGTATTCACTCACTCCCTCTCTCATCTAAAGAGCCAACGTTTACGCTGTGAATAGTAGAGAAGCGACACTCATGTTATTGATTGTGTGTTGTTAAAAGCAAAGGCAAACAACTCCAACCAACCCTCTTTGCTCTGCTTCGCTAATCACAAAGGTTTTCCCTCCCAGAACGAAACACTAATTACTAATTTGTCGTATCGATGGTGTGATGTATCGCCTATTGTATTCTGATATAAGGACGAGAGAACGTGAGATGAAGGGTAGGGAAGGGGGAGTAGGAGGGAAATATATCAAAGCAGCTTTTAAATATTCCATACATTTTGGTGCACACAAAAAATTAAGGCGTGAAATTTTTTTAATACATGATTTAAAATCTGTACGGTTTGTTTTTAAAATATAGGTTAGTTAAACTTTATTTCGCTAAATAAAATTAGGATTATGCTATGATTTATTCATCTATATCAAAGAATGAAAGCTTATAATGTAAGTTATTTTTAAAAGATTTTCAATAAAGTTTTATTAATTAGTCTAGCAATAAAGTAGAAGGGCAACGTTTACACGTGGCATATATCAAAAATATAATTAAAGATAACTCTTTTTAAATTTTCAATAAAACCATAATATTACTTAAATGAAAGTTAGGAACTAGATATTTATCTTAAAAATTAAAACAAAATAGGCTACTAATATAATTCAAATGTAAATTAAAATTATAAATTTAACTTAAAGAGTAGAACACACTGTAGAATTCAAGGAGAAGCCAAAAACTAGATGTTTAAGTTAAATTCAAATGTAAGCTATGCATGCTTTCATTGCACTTGACTGCCAATGAATGGGAGGTCAGGACCAGAATCCCCACCGAGTGTGTTTGCACAACGTCTTATTACTCGTCCAAGCTATCCCGCATATTTTTACTAATGGGGTGGGATCAATAAGTTAATAAAAAGGTACTCTTATTTGCATGGAGGAAGAGTGGAAAACCACTTAGAAAAATACCACCTCAGTACACAAACTGTTAAAATCCCCAATTTCTATTTTACTTGAAAAATCAAATGAGGCAAATGGCTTAGTCTGCGTACCCACCGATTCTAGTAGCGAGGTCTAGTAGAGTAAATTATCAATCCAGAATTCCCATTGTGGTTTTCTCCTCCTCTATGTTAGAATATAGTGAATTTCCTCTAAACTATTTAATTAAAACAAAATTCTTGAATTAAGTCATTAATAACCTGTACAAGCCATACCATGAGAGAGTAAAATTAAACATTTTTTATATTTAACTAATTTTTTATAGCCTTCTTTGTCGGACCATTCATAAAATAAACCATAAACCATTTACATCTTCGGATGGAAAGAGTACCACCAAAAGTAAGTGTAAAAATTTATATTTTCAAAAGCTATAAATATCTACTAGATTTTTTTTATATATTAAAGTAGATTGCCAAATGAGATTTCACCAAACCTCATCGTAATGTAATATGAACTTATTTGAAGTTCCGATTTTTGCCAAAACGCTCTAGAGAGGAGAACTATACCACATTTTTGATCGGTGTGTTTACGATCCTTTTTGAAAATCAAACCTCTAAAATTATCTTTCTTCCAAGCGTAGCTTCTTCGGAAAAGGGGTGGTTCGGGGGAATGCAGATATGAAAATATGAGGTCGTTAACGTTCGGGACTCCCTAAGCCCCCTTTCACCCAACCTAGCACCCTTTCATAAGTTGTGGCTGTGTGCTAAAACTTTATGGAGAACCTCACCAGGAACCATAATACCATTCCTATTTTTTGGATTTGTTTGTCAATCAAGGGGATAAAATCTCTTTGATCTTCATCAAATTGAAACAAAACTTATATTTTTAAGTTTTTGTTTTTACCCAATTCAATGGGAGATTAAATATATTTTGTCAGTTTAATTACGTTAGTTATTTTATTAAATTAGATTTTATAGCAATCTATTTAATGATCATAATAAACTATAATATATTTTGTCAGTTTAATTAAGCTAGCTATTTTATTAAAACAGATTTTATGGGAATCTATTTAATGATCTTTATAAACTATAATATTATTTGACTATATTTTACAGTCTTAGTTTTAAATGTACCAAGTAAATTTGCATTAACTAACAAATGTATTAAATTATTAAATGTTTAAATTATATAGCTATAAATAACCATCCTATTTTAACTTGCAATCAATTCTATTCCCCATAACTATATACTTTAATGCTTAATAATCTAACTTTATTGTAAATTTAAGTTGCTATAAATACTGTAAAAAAATTAATAGGAAACTATACGTTAAGTTTATCTGGCCAGGTATACAAGTGACGGGAAGGTGAGTATTAAAATTCCAGCCAGGTGTACAAATGGTGGTTTTACCTTGATGGTTCCCTTCTCTGCTACAGAGCAAGCGCGGATACTTTTCCTCTAAGCTGTATCTTCTTCGTCCCTATCCCATGATTCTAATTAAATGGGATAGTTCTAATGGGCAGTGATACGTGATGCAAGAGAAACAACAAATGAAGGCTAGAATGTCATGACACGAGGTAGTTGGCACACAGCCCTGCATTGGCACACAAGTCATTCCTGTGGCGGCAACTAAAGGCTGGAACAGAGTCAAGCTCTCAATTTTCGAGTTCTTCTCTCAGTTACATATCCACCCCTTTCTAGACTATATTTTTTATTTTCCCCGTGGCGTTTCAATCCCCCTCCCCCTCCACCTCTCGAAGGGAGGAAACTTTTAAAGAATTATTATGGTCGGTAGTCGGGCCCCTTAAGTGTGGGTGGACACAAGCACGCTAAATCATGAGGGACAATATTCGAGAAGATCCCATTTACTAACTGGAGGGGTGTAGGTAGTTTGCTCTGATTTAAGAACCAGTAAATGTTCTAAATTACTCTTAGATGAAACATGGTGGTGCTTTTTGAATTTTCAACACTTTTTTTGCCGTAGTTGGGTGTCCGAAAATATGAAGAATATTTTTAAGTGGCTCTGGTTTGATGACTAGAGGTGACTAAATGTAATTTAATATTTTCATGGAGTTGAGTGTTGGGTGTTATAATTCAAGAATGAGCTAGTTTGTAGGAGTTTATTTTTAGCACCGCGTAATACTTACTATCTGTTCGAACTATATGCATATGTACTAATTATTCATGGATGAGAGAATGAGGAAGTGTACCTTAATTTGCGTAGAGAGAGAGAGTGTGTAAAACCATTTAGGAAAAACTTCCCTCACTACAATTGAACAAAATTCAAACACCGATCTCCCTGTTATTGGCAATCTAGTATAGCACGATATTGACGCCTTAGAACATGCAGCCACCAAAAAGGGTGATAAGTGTTGTTAAATTCATATATTTTACAAGGCAACGTTAAGTACCATGTTCAAATAAAATAAAATTTAATATTGATGTATTGTACGTTTTTGAGGAAACGTATTATTTTTATTATTCATCTTGAAATAAATGATAAAATGACATTTTTTGTAGCACAACGTCTTAATACCCATTCGGGTTGTACGCTAACAGCTACCCCTAAACTTTATTATAACGGTTGTCTATTCGGTACTATCCCGCAGAGGATTAATTTTAATGAAATGATCACAATCAATGGGTTACCTGGTTGTCTAGGGGTAAGGTGTCGAACTTCTGTGCTGGGGTTGGGGTTCAATCCTCGGTCCCGGCACAGATTTATCTGATTACCAAACCCTTCCTTCCCCTCTGACAAGAGATCTTGTGAATGTGGGGAATACCAGACCTCCACCGTGGTTCGGATTCCACGTTAAACTGTTCGTCCTCCATTTCATCTCACAATCACCTTACCATTACACATTAGAGTAAGTTTATATAACCCGAACGGGTAGTAAGACGCAGTGCTAATGATAATAATAATCACAATCAATGGTAGCTTGTACGTTGTTGAACCCCCAAGACTTGACATAATTGTACTAGTACCTTCCTTGTTGATAAACCTCACACAATACTGAAATGAGCGAACTTTTATTATTATTATTATTATTATTATTATTTGAAGGGTAAGTTTGGCCGAAAATTGTTTACTACATAGTAAAGTCCTAACAAGTTTGACTTGGCTTGGCAAGAACCCATGGGCTACTTCTAATTATAATCATTAATAATTTCAGGGATGTTTGTCATCATGAATGAGTATATTCACTAATGACGAGCATCTTTGGCACGTGAACTAAATGTAAATCTTATATTATGTTCTAGTTTGCTGATGGGGTAAGAAAGTTGTTTGGGTTTCTAATACAAAATGGGTGTAGTAATAATTTTAAATATCTTCCCACACTCTTTACACGTAATTTCGGGCTTCTTCATCCCAACTCAAGTAGTGTAATTAAATGCATACGACCTGAACGGCTAGTACAGTGGCTCCCAAACTGTGGTTCATGAGCCCCCTGGGGATTTGAAAAATCTTCCAAGAGGCTTACCAAAATATTTCTGTAATGGCGGATTTTTTCCAGCACTTTGTGAAGAAATTGGAAGCATTAACAACTTTTTAATGTATCACACTAAAGTCAGGTAATTATCTCGAGGTAGAACTCTTACAAAATTGTTTGAACTTAAACACTAAGTTTTCATTTTTCTTACTACCTATCCATTTCACAAAGGAAAGTGCATGCAAGTTCAAATGTGGCTCCAGGATTTGGTCTATTTGCCAGACATTTCCTTAAAAATGAACAGATTAAACCTACCTCTTCAAGGGTTGAATATTAACGTTCTTACTGTACAAGACCGTTTCAAATGGTTCATACAAAAAATAAAAAATTGGGAAACATGTTTAATTAAAAATCAAACAGAGTGCTTTGATACCATTTACGATTTTATGGCAAAAAGTCAGCTTTCTTTAGAAGAAAATGTTAAGAACATGATTATAGAACACTTGAAGGGACTTGAAATAACCTTTAGAGAATATTTCCCAGCAATGTCCAATAATAACAATTGGATTCACAATCCCTGTAAGAGACAACAGTTTTGGAATCCTCCACTTTAAGCGTGAGTGAAAAAGAGCAGCTCCTTGAAATTTCCACTGATTTTGAATTTTAAAAAAAGCTATAAATCTTTGTCATTAATTGGTTTCTGGTTAAGTTTAAAGGAGGAGTTCCTAATGTTAGCAAATGAGATATTACAGGTTTGATACAATTTTCTTTTACGCATTTGAGGGAGTAATATTTTTCTTTATATGGCTATTCAATAAAATAAATACAGAAACAGGCTCAGTACTGAAAGTGACTCGAGACTTTATTTATCGCCTGTGGTTCCAGACTTTAAATCTCTGTTCCATCCAAAGCAAGCGCAACCTTCTCACTAAGTCACGTGAAGAGGTGAGTAACTGTTAAAACTTGTAACAACTTTGAATACTAGATTGGCATTGGATTTTGTGATAAAAGGAGGCTCTTTCAGTTAGGTAAAAGCAGATATTTCCAGTACCACTTTAAAAAACTAGTGAAATGTGATAAATATTGTGACAGTATAAAGATAAGAAAATGTTACTACAGTGATAATTATTTGAACTTGTACTTATGTAGTTTCAATATTACTCAATTATATTTGGTGGGGTAATCCAACGTACCTACCGGAGCTCCAGTAGGTTAATTTAAATAAATAAAACAATTTGATTACAATTAATAACAAAATTCCATTAAAATTGGGTATAAAATTAAGTGTGTGGCTATGGATATTTATCGGGGGGTTTGTGCAAATTAAATGTTTGTGAAAGGGGTTCGCGAGTCGAGATAGTTTGGGAACTGCTGGGCTAATAAGACCAGGACCAATGTAGATAGATATGTGCAGGTGTAAGCTAAGAGTCCAATATAGTACTCATGTTTTGTGATATATTGAGGAATACAATGGATCTATGAAATTAGGATGGGCGTATATTTTATTTAAACAGATGTTACGTATAAAAGTACAATAAAAGTAGAAAAATAAAGGTTGTGTTATAAAAAAGAGCATCAGATGGACTTTTCAATAAGAGATAGATTGGAAACAATTATTGTAATCGGATTATAGGGTCAATATAAATCCTTATTTGGATGATGGATAGAGGGGGTAAGAGATTGTGGCTTAATTGTTTCAATTAATGGCTTTAGTGGGAAGGAAATTGGCAACAAAAAAAAGGGGAAAAGCTCTTTTTGAATACGTACTTGAACAGTTTTATATTCACGGGCCATTAAAATCGCAGGTATTGTGTAAAATGATTTACTTAGGAAACTACAGTGGTCTAAGGAGCTTGAATTGAATCTATTCTTGTTAACAATATGGAGAAGTGAGGATTTTAATAGTGGCTAGATGTAATTAATGTGTTTTTTTCATTAATAATCTCCCACTCTCTCCCCATCCAAATGCTCAATCATTTCCTTCAAATTCGACCTTCTTATACATACTTAATTAGTGCAAATATTTAGATAACCAAGACTGCGTGTTAGACATGCTCCAAAAAATAATGTTTGCGAGCAATATGTTCCAACTTAATTTAATTAATGAAGTTTTTTTTATCATTACATTTAACAAAATAGTTATTAATGCTCAGTTTAAGATTCTAGTAAAAAGAGAGTTTAAGAAATTACAAACACTATTTTTTGGGATCAACAGTGATAACATTTTACTTGATTATTATTGTTATTAATAAGATCTATTAAAACCTGCTTCGGTGGCCGCGTGGTCTAACAGGCCACTCTTGCCGTAGACTAGACTGCCAATCAAACAATCATTCTCATTTGGGTGTATTGAGGGTGTTCCAAACTGGTTGTCCACTCTCCCTACACGCAAATTCTGGTACACTTCCTCTGAATATAACCTTCAATATCCCTAAAACCATAGGAGTAATTAGTACATAAGCGTATAACCCGAACGGGTAATAAGACGAGGTACTAAATAATAAATTAGTACAACTATTTAATGTTAATGATGTAAATCACATTACTTGTAGTATGAATATATGAAAACACAACTCAGTGGCTGAATGCTCTAAAAAAATCACTCTCGTGTTAGACTGGACTGCTGAGGACGGGGATATCGGGGTTCGAATTCAAGTTGGCTCTAATGAAAGTGATTTTTCCTAGTAATGGTTTCCCACTCTACTTCCAAGCAAATGCACCTCTAAAATGATTCCTTCCCCATTCCAACCCCTTTAGAGTAATTTATAATATAATATGCGTATAATTCGAAGAGGTAATGTAAAGATTATGACTGTGTTATTGTTATTAGCACATCGTTTTACTACCCGTTCGGGTTATACGCACTTACGCTAATGTGTAATGGTAGGGTGATTGTGAGATGAAATGGAGGACCTACAGCTTAACGTGAAATCCGAACCACGGTGGAGGCCTGGCATTCCCCACATTCACAATATATCTTGTCAGAGGTGAAGGAAGGGTTTGGTAATCAGATAAATCTTTGCCGGAACCGAGGATTGAACCCCGGCTGCCAGCACAGAAGTCTGACACCTTACCCCTAGACCGCCAGGTCACCCTTATGACTGTAATTTACTGTAATTCCTGCCGAAATCATACTATATTAGTAAGGTAGTTTAGTGCAAATGCACCCACATTAGTTTGGAAAGAGAATGGTAAAACTAGCACAGTTTTAAGATACATTTGGCAGCCACGCCCAGTGCACCCAACCAGGATTCAAACCTCAATCTCCCTTCACAGACAAACCAGAGTATTGCGAGCTTAGCTTCTTAGATCATATGGCCACCAGTTCAGGCATATTTATACGTTGGTTTCTAGTTAAATTTAATTTTTAAGTTCTACTCTTGTTTTGATCTAGTAGGAATACTTAATTGACTACCCATAATTTATTAGTTACTGTATTTACATATCAGATCACAAATGTAGGTCGTTATAGTGGTATATTTGTCAAGTGTATTGCCCCAGTTTAATATATATTTAAATATTATATCTTTTAATTTAACTATATTGATTTTCTTGAGACAATAGATTTGTCCCGGTAGAAAATTATTACTGTCCTCCAAAAGCTCAAATGAAAATAGATAAAATCCCTTCCGTTATTTAAGAGATTGAAAACTAATTTTTTAAATTCATTAAATGTATGCAATTCACTTTATTGGACTCCTCCTGATTAACTTTGAGTGCAGAATTAATTGAATACCTGAGAGGCAAATCACAACAATTTGGAATATTTGGTGGGTGCTTCCTATTCAATATAGTTAAAAAGAGATTTGGAATTTAAGAAGTGATGTCACCGAAAAAAAAGTAATAAGAATTAATTAACGATGAGCTTCCCCTTTGGAATATATTTTTAAATAAAATATTAATAGACTAAATAACTATACTCTTAGCAAAGTTGTTTTTTAAAACAAACTAATGTGTTCATAGAACACTTAGCAAGCATCTCATATTTTATTATTGAAATTATTAGTTTTCGTAAGAGAAGGGTAGGATAATTAACGCAGATAAAGTGTTCAGAAATGTGTTTTATTTGGTATTTAGTTGGTTACCTGGCGGTCTACGGGTAAGGTGTCAGACTTCTGTGCTGGCGGCCGGGGTTCAATCCTCGGTCGCGGCAAAGATTTATCTGATTACCAAACTCTTCCTCCAACTCTGACAAGACATCTTGTGAATGTGGGGAGTGCCAGGCCTCCACCGTGGTTCGGATTCCACGTTAAACTGTAGGACTTGTGTCCTTCTTACCGCCTGACATAAAGTAAAAAAGAAATATTATTATTATTATTATTATTATTATTAGCACCGCGTCTTACTACCCGTACTACTTTACGAAGGAAAATAATTTAGGGTCCATATTATTTTAGACTAAAATTGAATTAAAAATTTAAAAAAATTTTTAAAAATATTTTGGATCAAAATTTCACCTAAGAAATTGAATTTTTATTGCGTTAAGATTGTTGCAACTGGAAATAAACTATACAATCTTTTTCTTGCTCATTTTAACTTCCTCCTTTTACTTCAAACATACCTTTCCATTTCTTAACGATCTATCATCAAATTATGAGTTCTTGATTGAAGTGCTTCAAAAAGCAATAAATAAAGTCAACATGACTGTAAGCCCATCTTCTTGGCCTGTTAATTAGGGTGATCAACTTAAGAGATTTAGAAAAATCAGGTTATAACCCGATCAAGACCCAAAAAACTAGTATTTCACTAAACCATTCATCAACAAAATCCAACTATCATTGTATTAACAATTATGTTTTGGTATCTTAATTTAGGTGTTTCTGTTCAAGGAAAGGTAGATTTAAATCATGTGTTAAGCAGGAGTTCACAGGAGTTCACAGAGAAATTCTTCTTAAGGGGTCCAAAGTAAAGAAGTTACAGGTCAATCTACAAAATTGTTTTCCACTCTTCCTCCACGCAAATGTGGTTCCCCTTCCTTCCTATTCTCTAAAACCATTAGCTTAATTAGTACATAAGCGTACAGCCCGAGGGGGTAGTAAGACGCAGTGCTAAAACAAAATATTGGTCTAGTGAAGGGGTGGGGAAATTTTCTCCACGAGGGCCACGTGGACATCTGTAAAGTTTCTAGCTGGCAGAATGTGACAACATTCTAAATTTACTAAATATTAAACTTTATTATTACACTAAGATACATTTATTAATTACTATTCGGTGACCTGGTGGTCTAGGGGTAAGGTGTCAGACTTCTATGCTGGCGGCTGGGGTTCAATCCTCGGTCCCAGCAAAGATTTATCTGATTACCAAACCCTTCCTTCACCTCTGACAAGACATCTTGTGAATGTGAGGAATGCCAGGCCTCCACCGTGGTTCGGATTCCACGTTAAACTGTAGGTCCTTCATTTCATCTCACAATCACCCTACCATTACACATTAGCGTAAGTGTGTATAACCCGAACGGGTAGTAAGACGCGGTGCTAATAATAATAATAATAATTACTATTCATATAGCTACCGTAATTACTGTGTACATAAGCTTATGCTTGTACACATGTAGCATTATAAACGAGCGTGCTCATTTGTTCACATGTTCAAAACCACGCACTGATATATGTATTTAATTTTTGTTAATTAAAATCATAAAAGTCTTATATTTGTGTGAGTGCTGCACAAATTGACGTTGGGGGCTGCAGTTTTCCTACGGCTGGTCTAGTTGGTACCGTCATTTTAATGTAAATACACTGAAGTACTCCACTCGACTGAAAGCTCTTCAATATTGTCTGCATCTTTTTTTACCTTACTTTCTCCCGCATGCTACAGTGTCTCGCCAAACAAATACTACAGTATGTGAGTTTATGACACTGCGAGACGGTTATTATTTTATTTCACAGGGGAACGGTTTTAGAAAAGAATATTTGAAATTATTTCCAGGGTTATGTTGTTATGCGTACAAGCATACGCGTAGTTGCATTTCACGTATCGCGAACCATTCGCTGACACAGGATTTTACGTCAGCTAAAGTTAAGAGGTATTCACGGTGTATTGAAATTTGCGAGTATTTTAAAAATTCATAAATTGTTTTTTGTGCATTCAAAGGATAAAATTAGCATAACAACTAGTAAAAATATTGGAAACACAGCCTTCTAGAAATAAAAGTGCCTAGCACCAACGAAGGTCTTAAAATGGCGTTGCTTAGACTATGCGGCCACGGAAGCCGGCTACCTTCACTCTAAAATATATTGTCCTCATCCCTAACACATTAGCGTAATTGTGTCTGCATCAAACCCAAACGGGTAGTGAGACGAATGTTTTTAAAAGTTATTATTTAAAAGATCCCTCGCATAAATGATATAAACATTTTGAAGCATCCCCTGGAATGTGACCAGAGTCCTCCTGCCCTGAGGTTGACCTCCCTTACCAATGGTAGACGGGCTATCTCTCTGAATGGCTGGCTGCCTACCTTATCTCTCAGGAGGTTAATTCATATACGGTGTCATGGTCGTAACCGTCACCCACCAGGGACACATTATGAACACATGACCAGCTGCACTATCGCACCCCTCCCCCGAATAGAGAACTACCCTCCTATCTGATACAAACCCTTATGACGCCGTACTACCTACCTCCCCTCCCCCCCCCATTCCAACCCCACTTGCTGAATCCTCTCAGATACGCGAGGTACAGTACAAATGTTTTTTTTCTTTTCTTTTGCTACATGAGTGACTATTTGCAACGTTTGTTTTGACGTAATAGTTATAATTTAATAAGAGGACACCCGCTACAGTGGGCCCGCAGAGAAAGGTGTCGATATATATATATATGGTTTTAATTTACTAAGATGATACCAAATCCAGTGGCCATGTGGGTTGTGAGACCGTTTTACTCTTGATTGTTTACTCTCTTCATATTATAGTAGGAAATAAATTGAAATAAAAACAGTTCCAAAAACGTAATACGTATTTTTCTTTAATTCATTAAATAGTATCAAAAATAGGCCTCGGGTGAAAAAGTTACTTGTATTTTTTCGCAGAATACGATTCTGTAATAAAAGATAAATGGTCCCATTCATGTATATAATATGTTTATATAAGATTCGTACATATATATATGTGTGTATATACATATTAAGTTGCGTCTTGTTCACCACGTAGCTGGGTGATAGAGGAGAACGATTATATGTTCAAGGTCATTTGACTAGATGGAGGGTAGAACCAAAAGGACGTTAGTATTTTATTGGGGGTTGCACTGTTATTCGAATATTACGAGTCTTAACTTAAGGGAAGGCAATTTATTGTCAGATCGACATAAAACGAAACATATAGGAGATTTCGATAACAATAAAATATTCTATGTTCCAGTGTGTTTGTGTGTGTGATTGTGTATGTGTGTCTGGGTCATAACTCCACGATAATAAAACCTAAATGCATGAGACTTGGCACATTAAAGGGAGCTTGGGTCACCTTTGGGTATAATGGTCAAAGTTTGATTTCAATCTATGTATGATCATGAATGAGGGTTAAGCTATAAGTGAAAGGAAACCTGTACATGGGAAGATATATTTATCGACAGTTTTTTTTCAATTATTAATCACGCCTAAGACTTCACATCAATAATCACGTGGTCTAAAGCGTCCGGTTCACAAAGGAATGTGTTGCAAATTATGGGAAGGTTGAAGCTCAATCATTGGCCAGGAGATTTTCGAGTGGGTTAAGAGTACTAGAATTGAGGAATGTTGTTTTTCCCTGCTTGGCCCGTAATCAGTGAATCCACCAAATATTTCAAAAGTTAATTTGAGTTTCCTCACTGCGAATTCTACCTACGATCTTGAAAAATGCACTATAATTATTATTGTATATTCACTATATTTAGGGTTATTTTGAAAGATTGAAAACGATCCAAAGAAACTGGGGAAGCCTTGTGCCCTTTACGAAGGATACACAAACTTATAGAATCTGACCTGACTTAAACTAACCTAGTATATCCTAGTTTAACCTAACAAAAAGATTCAATGAAATAAAAACATTAGAAAGAAAATACTAGGTTTTTCTCGTACCCGAGTCCATGAGCTCAAGTGCTAATACATTTGGCTTATACTAATGTGCTACTGCGCTCAACTACTTTAAAACCTCTAAGCTCCTGTTAATTAATTCTTATAAATACCTTCCTTATCCCTACACAATATAATATCTACGATAAATGGCGTTGTGCTAAATAAATTAGTATGGACCTAAAATATAATGAAAATACTGGTTATAACTAAGCTATATAACCAACCGATCATAAAGCGAATATAATGTTTAGAAAATGTCACTACTCGAGATAAATTTGTTTAGTACACCTATATATTTAATCAAATCTTTTTAACTATAGTCGGTCGGGTTAACTGGGGGTGGATTTACTAAATGGTTTTCCACTCTCCCTCCGCGCAAATGCGTGTTTACTTCCTCTAATTCAACCTTCCCAATTCATAATCCATTGGCGTAATTAGTACTTAAAGCGTATAACCCGAACGTCTAATAAGATGCAGTGCTATATAATAATAATAATAATAATAATAATAATAATAAATTTAAATATAGGCTTATAGTCAAGGGTGCACATACGAAGGGCGTCCAGCAGATCCGAACCCTCCCCTGGTAATCATGAAGTAGCCTATAAATAAGATATTAAATACAAAGCAATGATTTATCAATGTTAAATCACATCAAAGTAGGGGTTAAAAAAATAGCCCAATATCTCAAAAATACGGTTTGTATACAAAAGACTCAGTAAGTCATTTGTTCAAGGTATGAGTCATATACGAGTAATGGATTGGATTGACTAAGCCACTCTCAGTACACCCAACTGAGATTCGAAACTCCATCTCCCCGTCATTGGCAGTCTAGTCCACTACAAGAGTAGCGCGTTATACCACGCAGCCACCGAAACAGGTACTTACATTAATTTGTATATGATAGTATCAGTGAGGCTACTGATAAACGCGACCATTTACATTATTGTTGCTTTATTCAAATATCAAAATAAATATTTTAAATTAAAATATGCCATTTTTCTTACTTTGGGATTTTGTTGTGTGCTTTTTTTCAGGTGAAGAAATGTAGGCCTTAAAAGGTTCGTAGGCCCTAGGCACTGTGCCTAAGGGTCTAAGGCGTCACTCAAGCAATAGACTAGACTTCCGATCACGGGGAGATGGTGGTTCGATCCCGGTCGGGCTTACTGAGTGTGTGTTATCCTAAATTGTTTCCTACTCTCTCTCCAAGAAAATGAGGATCTTAATTAATAAATAAACGTATAATCCAAACGTGTTGTAATATGTGGTGCTAAAAATATAAATACATAAAAAAATGTAGCCATATTTTCTTGGAGAGTGAATATGAAATCAAATAGAAATATGCCTAGCCTCCACATCTCTGATAAACCAAACTAGATGAGCGTGACATCCAGTCCACGCGCCTACCAATACGCTTTACTAACATGATTAATACCCATCACCCTCATGTCATCAATCTTGCGATTGCCATCTTGGGCCAAATTTTTCACATATTTGTACCTTATTGTGCCAATATCGTCACTATCTGATTCATGTGCTCCAATGTTGATCACCCGTTTGAATTTCTCTCCTCCACATCTCGTTCTATGATTATTATAATAATCAAACTATCATATCTCAGTATATGTTCTACCATGTTAACTCTTCTTTGTTGTGTACCTTTCCAGAGTTTCCTTTCTACATTTCTTTTCTTAGCATTTCTATATTTGAAACAATCATAATCATCACATTAGTAATCCTGGTGGTCATATTTGTTTTTATTGTGGTTGTTGTTTTCATAAGTTAAGTACTATACGTTTATAGGTTGTGTTGATGTGAACTTATTTTTAGAAATTACACGCTGAACACCTTCGATTTAATTGTTATAAATTATATTTTAACATATACACGTCGATGAGGACGCGGACAAAGGAGTTAGAACCGTTAATGACGTTCTTTTCTATTTGTCTGCTGAAGAGGTTGGATTTCAAGTCCCAACTGAGTATACTGGTTTTTTACTATATGACGCAAATTTGCGGGTTCACTTTCTCCCAATTTTTCCTTCCTTAACTTGATTAGTGTACAGTAGCCCCGTGGCTTCTTTGGTGCTGACTGACAGCTCACAGCTGACTTCTGACTGGCAACATTTAGGTGTGTACATAAATTTTGACCGTCAGAAGTGACAGCTGCTAAACACATGTTTTTGCAGATCATATGGTTGGGCGTAGAGATACATAATTTGGTCTGGTAACTTTTCAAAGCTGTCAGTCAGCACCAAAGAAGCCGTGGGGTTACTGTAAGTATACGGATAGGTGGGATAGTATTAAAGTGGATTTTTGTAGAATTTGAATTAACTTTCAGCTCACTATACCAGTTCAAACTCTCCGCAACTAACATTAGTTTAAGATCACAATATGAGGAAAGGAAATTTTAAAAACAACACAATATTTAGTCTAATATAAATTGGGGAAAACCACCATAGGCTGGGATTCGAACCTAGTCCTGACTACTTTTTAAATCTAAATTGAGTGTACTCTGCGGTTATTTGTACTTTTTACTGTGAGAGTGTTTGTTGGATCTTTTCAAATATTTAAGGTTTAATGATAATGTATATTCATTTATTGAATTAGTTGGACAAACGCAAAGATTTTTTTACACCCGTATTTTGGCCGAGTGATTTAAGGTGATAGACTCCTATAAGATATGGTCAACGCAAGTTAGAGAGGGTGGGATTAAAATCCTGGTAGGTTACATTAGAATGGTGGGCCTCTTCCCCATGTAATTAATCACCTAAGTATTTTCTTATTCTTTCTCTACGATAAAACGGGTACATTTCATTAAGCTTAAATTATATGTGCACAAATAAAAATAAATGGTAGGCTGAATAACTTAAAATAGATATATTTACTAAAAGCTTATAAGATTTGTGAAGCGAATATATTGTTGCAGAAACACTCCGCTGAGGAGCATAAATTATTCACAGATACAGAAACAGTAATAAAATAGGAAGATCTTTGCCTACCAAAGAACATAAAAATCCATTTAAATGTTCATATATATATATAATGAAGATATATGTACATTTGCCCTTCAGTAAACTTCATCTAATTTTATGATTAGATATATAATTGCCAAAATTCTCCGAGGAACATTATGAAAACCCTAGATACCAAGTTTTAGCCTAATCAGTAAAATGGTTTTGGCTCTAGTCCTAGATATATAGAGAGAAAGAGACAAACAAAAGGCATTGCGAAAATCCCTTTCTTGGGATCCGAGGGCCTGAAAACGCGAAAAGTTATCTAAATATCAAGTTTGATATTTTTTTTACAATCACAATACTACTCTCTCCGAGGGTTAAAGACAAAGTAAAAATAGTTAGTCCTTAGGTGTTTTTTTTTTAGATTTAAGCTAGGCCCCCAAATAAAAATATTTTAATTTTCATCCCAAATAAAAATATTTTAATTTTCTTCTTCCTATTTAGAATCAAATAAAACTGGTATAAACAGCCTATGTAAGTTACTTGTGCAACTCATATATATTAGAAAATAATTTTAGATTCTAGCGATTTTTTATAGAACCTATTCATTTCACTCCTTTGTTGTACGAACACAGAGCCAAGAGGCCGTATCTAATACACAAAACTCCATTTTATATTTTTAGAGCACAAAATAAAGTTGTGTGAGTAATCCATATTATACCGAAACCCTTTGTGGGACGTAGCTATTCCTTTTCATTCCCATCACCGTATTTGAACACAAAGTTATTTTCTCTTTCATGTTTAGTCTGCCCCTAAAATAGGTTTAAAAATATATACACGAGGAATTATTGTGGATGAATCTATTATAAGCGTAGTCCCTTTATCCAAAGTGTTTAAATATAGATAACATAATATATTTTAGCTATATGACAATTACCGTACCTTAAAAATAATATTTTAGCACGTCTCGTAAATTGTAGCTTGTGGTTTTTGCTCAGATTGGTGGGTTTCCTTAAAGAATGTAATTGGTCCAAGTCTAGTTGTAAGAGAGGCCTCTTACTGCCATAATTGATACGATTACTTAACATATTATCAAAATAACCATAGTAAATTGGTAAAATATTACAATATTTAAAATTTTTACACTATATTTCTCTTGGGTTTAAAATACACTCTCAAAGAATTTTTTTAAAGAGTTTGTATTTAATACGTTAGATTTGAAACGGATAGTAAGACGCGACGCTAAAAAAAAGTAATAACTTACATTTAACTCTACACTTCATTCGTAAGTCATGAACTAATTGGTTGAAGCTGAGACATCTACTTAAATATTTTTCCAGATTTTAATTGCTACTGAACAAATATTGAATAGTAAGTTATGTTTTATATTATCTATTGGTTTGAATACAATTACTATAATGTAATATTTATACTAAATGTATGTATAGGCCTTTTAGTTTATTGTGACATATGAGAGTGTCTGTTGATAGTTAATATACATTCACAAGTGAGGCAATATGTGAGATTACTGAATTTTAATTTTAAAATGGAATAGACCAAATAACTTTGAAGAAATAAGCAGAGAGACTCAGGTGAACCAGTATTTGATAGTAGTGTTCCTAAAGTTCTATGACTTTTTCATGTTCACAGAATTGTATTTTCAACTTTTCCCTGATTAGGTTTCTACCAATTTTTCTTAGTGAATGACGAGTTTTCTCTTTAATATATTGATTATAACATGCTAGTAGCTACTAGCATTATTAAATTATAATATTAAATAATAAAAGCTCATTTTCCAATATTAAATGCTTAGAGTATAATATGTGGAAAAGTGTAATGTGATATAAAACCAAACAGTGTAGAAGCATCTCATGGTAGTGTGTCCAATTCACGCAACGCTTTTTAACATGCCAGGGTAAAAATCTTTCGCTCTTGTTTTGGTGTTAAGGTGCGAAATGAATGGGTTTTGTTTGGCTGACTTTGTATTAAAAATGCCATTACATTTCTCGGTTTTATCTAATGTAGAAAAAATCAATTTTTTTTTTAGATTGTCCTTGTCCTTAAAGTGTGTAAAAATGCATTAAAAATTATATATCCCCAATAAGGAAATACCATTAATGGAGTAGCAAATTTCCCAATTTATATCAGCCGACATTAAACTTTCTATTAGAGGAGCACGTGACCATAAAATGGAAGCGACAGTAGTTAATAAACTCCCCCTCGAGAGAGAGGAGGGGATTGTTAAATGTATGATAGGAATGGGTGTGTGAAGGGATGGATCGTTGGTAAAGAAGCTACTTACTACGAGGACATTTTAGCTTATGTACTATAAGACGCATGCGCATAAACTAGTAAAAACAAATCTACGGTCCTCCAACATCTTAGCAAGAGCTAAACTAAAACACTCCCAATAGTTAGATCAAGTTTTGTTGAGAGCTATGATTGTTTGTTTTGTTCATCCATCCGGATTTATATATATATATATATATATATATATATATCCTGGTGGATGAATACATGTAGAAATGAGAGGAAATGTACAAGCACTCACGTGGAAGGCAAGTTAAAATCATTTAAGTAAAACAACCATCAGCAGACTCGGCCTGGATAATAGATTCGACTCTCCAGTCACAGCCGAACCTGACAAGTCAGGACTGATGTCTTTAAGCTGCGTGAACAATTGAACAGATAGAACATACTAAATAATTGTACATTTTTTAACATATTAAAACGTTGAACCGTAACATAGCCCCTAACACTCTTTCATTACAAATGTACTACCTTGGTTGATAAAGTCAGCATGCCTTTCTTTACCCGGTGTTAAGGGCCTTAATTGACGTGGGGACGTCACAAAATATCAGTCACTGTGCCCCTACTATAAATTGTGAGGGGGTTAATAGTGGAATGGGGGACTGGGGTTGGTTACTCATTGGCTTGAAGGGATGAATGGTTTTGAAGGCCATTAGAAGATTTCTTCTACCCACTGACCTTTCCCAACAAAGGAAATCTTTCCCTCCTGAACTGGAAATATAGACGCTATTGTGTCCGAAGTAGTACAAAAGAAGATTGAATAATAACAGGGATTTGCTAATCGTATGTTTACGGGGCAGTAAAGATCTAGAATAAAATGGTCGATAGTGAGTCGCTTAGAAAAGCTATTATTTATAGTTCAATAGCAAAAATAAGTTGAATGAGTCAGCTTTTTAATTGAGTTTAAATAATTAATTATATCAGAACAAAATTACAAAATATATTAATTCTAAAACCCTTATGACACCCACTCTCCCGACCATTAACTCAACACTGTGAAAGGGGAAGCCAAGATATAAATAATAATAATAAATAAACA
This sequence comes from Timema poppense, assembly GCA_902141375.1. Lineage (NCBI taxonomy): Eukaryota > Metazoa > Arthropoda > Insecta > Phasmatodea > Timematidae > Timema > Timema poppense. The sequence continues at coordinate 296,267 of CABFOV010000101.1, forward strand.
TCTGTTTGGCCGTATCGAGAATTTTGAACATAAGTTTTTTTTAATTCATTTTAACTTTTTTAAGTTTTAACTTTTATACTTGGCAATAAATGGTACATTGGACTGTTAAGAGACCGCGTCTGTGGCCTATTGGTCATATTTACTTACTGCAGATCCATTTGTCCCAGGTTCGATCTCATGCGCTTCCAGATTGTCTGTGAAGCAGTAGGTCTAATATGGGGTCAACTCAGCCTCCTGAAGACAAATGAGCTACTTGAATGAAAAATTGGCAGTTTCGATTTAGGTAACAGATTAGCTGCCAGAAGGGGTTCGTTTTGCTTACCCCATGAAACCCTCTATCTACGGGTCATACTATCTTCGCCAATAGACGGTGCTCACTCGGTTGGTATGGCTTAGTTGTGAGCTGATTCCATGGAGTTTTTCCAGAATAGTAAAATATATTACAGTTACTAAATAGTAGCATGACAATTTTGTTAATGTATAGCAAGTAATATAATATTTTGTATACAAGATTTATTAGTGCCTTGAGAAATAAGAGGAGGTAATTTTAAATAATATGCACAAACATTGGCATGAGAAAATAAATTAATAAAAATATTTTAAAATCGCATTTGGATAACTACTCACCAAAGATTCAAACTGCAACCTCTCTGTATTTTGGGACCTAGCACAATACGAGTTTAATGTCTGAAAATACTTTACTATGGCTATTTTAAATAAAAAACACCTGTGACCTTGTCTTTCATCAAAAGCGTTGAAATGATGGGTTCAATTTCTCTTGATTCAGTGATAATACATGAGGCGAGTCCAATTTGGGACATATACACACTCGAAGTTTATTTAGTACTAGATCTGTCTATGTATCAGTGGATCAGGATCTTCCATAAGAGCTGCCTCTGTCGTTAGTGATCTCACAGGCATTCACATAAAGCGCTTGTATGACCAATATTATTAACGAACGTTGTTTGTTCAGTTTTTTACAAACATAAACCACCTACCGGAATAAAGGCCAATAATCAATACATTAATTTACGTTCTAGTATTGAGTTTAAAATTTAAAAATCCCTTTTTGATACGAATTTGAAGCAATTTATTATCATTTAATTTGCTTTCTTATAATTTTTAGAAAAATATGTGCTCTCTGTGTTAAATTTTGTTAAATGTATTTTCAATTATGATTTTAATATTTTCTTCCTAAAGCTGAAGGTTTTATCCCAAAGGAAATAGGTTTCTTATTTTTATTAGTTTTTATATAAAAACCATTTGGGAAGTAGTATTTTTAGGAAAAATAAATGTAAAACAAAAATATATAAACTTATATTTCTTATACTGAAAGGTAAAGGTACTTACTTTACTCTTCCGGAAACCTTTTTTGTAGCAGCAGTGCTACTGAACAAGAGAGATATAAATAGAGAGAAAGAAGATATCTATAAAAAGAGAAAATAAAGAAGGAATAAAAACCTAAATGGGAACGCTATCAAAAGCAGTTCCTTTTTATCCGTGAGGTCTCGCAATCTGGGTGATTGGAGTTAGCTTGAGTGAGTCCGATCTTGTTAGACCTACATCATCGCATCGGTTATTCTGGTCGACCAAAGAGAGGAGGTATCGATCATCTCGAATTTCAAGACTCAAAGAGATAAATAACGCCAGTATGACGAATAAACCCCCATTTTATTAAGAATGGACATATCTGAGAGTTATAAAATGTTACTATATCTAATTTTAAGTATTTATATGTCAAGCTATATAATTTGCAGCTGTCACTTTTTCTATGTATTACTAATGCTTATAAAATAACAATAATAATATAGTGAAAGTTTATCAATGTTGAACGAAAAAGATAGTTTTTAATATTCTAAGTAGGTGCTCTAAATGCCCAGTCACACACAAAAAAAAATCAAATTAAAGCTCATACGTCAGGGTTGACACATGATAATATATTCTGAAAAATTGTCTAAGGTAGGAAATAATTAGGAATGTGTAAATTTAAGAATAGAAAATGCTCCAATGAAATTTAATTAACAAACTAACTTAATCTAAGTAAACAACACACAGCCTTAACGTAAACATTTTTAGTTTCGTTTTATTTTTTATCTTGTTCCTCGTCTTAGTGATCATCCAGGCTATCAGAAAAATTTACACTTATGGTGGGGATGAGGGGGTTAGAATTCAGAGAGAGGGAGAAGGGAAAACAATTTAAGGAAACATATCCTCAAATGTACTAAACTGGGACTTGAGCCCGGACTTCCCAGCTACCAGTAACACAGACCAAATGAGGTTAGCGTCTTAGCCCACCCGACCACAGATGTGGTTAAGGATAGGATTCAATACACAAACAGAGGGGCACCTACAATTATATCCACCATCCACCACTACTAACTCATCCTTTTCACTTAATTTTAGATATAGTCCATGAGTCTGATGTCAAAATATTGGGTGTTCATTACCAAACAGGGGAGGAAGGCTCATCATGATATTTTTGTTCTTCAAAGTGTATTAAGAAGGAAAATGTGTAATAGCATTGAGTACCTCTCAGCCATGAGTGGAACTGACGCCATTTTCCAGTTTGTCAGTGCAAGAACAAATTTACGATGAAAAAGAATTTGGAGTCACTAAAACAAAATTCATAACTAAGCGAATTTGATTCAATAGAAATAAGTGGTGGTAATCTAAATAAAAGATTGTACAGGCAAACACTAGTTCATTTTATTGTTTATAATCACTTGTGTAAAATTTGAGAGAAAGTCAAACGCAATAAAGGAAAATCAACACGCGTAAAACTTGTATTGACAACACAGCTCATAGTTTATAAAAAGCTTCGTGAATTTGCGACCCTTCGAGATGAAGCACATTACCATTCATCATGTTATAGAAATTACTCAAGAGTTAAATCCAAATGCAGGGAAGATAAACTGGACGAAGTCGATGACATTTACAAAGATGCAGAAAATTCGGTGTTTGAAGACTTATTTAACTACATCAGAACATGAGTTATTTTAAATAATAAATTGATACAACTTTTTACACTTTTGTAAAGTTTGACTAACTAAATGAAGGAAAATGGATTATTCTAATACAAAACAGTCAACCAAAAAGATACATTCGGAGGGACATTGAGTTTGAGTTAAAAAATAGTCTACATTATATTTCCAGAGAGTAAAGGAAAATTGTCAGTTGTTCCTGAAATCTAACTATTCAAGACGTTGTTATAAAAATGAAACTTTGAAGCACGATCTTGAACTGTGGAAAAAAATACCATATAACTTTGACAACATTCTAGAGCAGACATCGTTTAACATAAGCAAAATGATTAAAAAAGAATATAAAATCTCTGCATGTCTATATCTTCCTTCTGAAGTTGGATAATGTACAGTAACTGGATATTAGGCGTGGCTGGAGACCCAGAACAATAAATTATTACATTATTGATGAAATCTTTTAGCTAAGAAACAATATATGCAGTTACTTTTGGTATGCAGAAACCACATAAGCATCCTTAAGCTATGTAACGCTTCAAGTTTCAACTATAAAAAAATTACCCGTTCCTCGTGTCATTTTTTAATATTTATTTTAGTAGATTAGTTATTTTCACGTTTGTTTTTATAAGTTTAAAATTAATAGAATTTTGAATAAAGAATTCAATTTCCTGTCAAGTAGTTTTATTTGTATTTAGTGTATTTAGTGTATTAAGTGTGAAATAGATAAGGTTCATACATTTCTATTTTTATTGTTTGTTTTATAAACTAAAACTTGGTTACGTTACGCTAGCCTAACCCTCTTCCCCATGTCACGCTACGATGGACCCCTCACCCCGTCAAGTGCGCTACTTAATACACGCATGGCCCCTAAAATATAAATACTCTCATTTTGAATGGCCAAATATTAAATCACCTTAGACACAGAACTGTATTCCCACAGATAGTAAAACATATCGAGTTCCCAGCTGTACTGGTTTTGATAAAGTTACAAGAAAACTTGTTAGTGTTTCACAAAATATTATTAGTTATTACTCAATATTAATGCTCCAGCAATTGAACTTATAATAGTTTATGAAATTTTGAATCAATCAGAACTTATTATAGAGAGTCTCTAATTTTAAAGCAAAATAATCGTTTCTATAGAGCAAACCCTTCACTCAAAAGCAGGTAAAATAATGTTAAAATATAAAGTAAGCTATAGAAATAGAGTTATGTGGCTGGATAAGTTTAACACTATGTGTAATCTTTCAATATTTGTAAAAAGATTCAAGATGCTGCATTAAGCGATTTTTGTATTGAAGAAAGTATGTTAGCGAAGGTTTAACCAAGGGTGTTTTGAAAGTAAAATACATAATAGGGCCGTAATAATCCATTAATATATTTATGAAGTTATGAATAGTCTTATTTGGATAAAGTTTGTTCCCTGGGTTCAAGTGGAAAAAAGGGAAAAGAGAACTGTGCTTGATTCATTTCTAATTAATGTAAATATTTAAGCTTATAATCTAGTTAATGATAAAATTTAAATAACGTTATAAAGCCCAGATTTTTGTGAAGTTCATAGGCTTTGGTTCAACTCTTGTAACACCTAAGGCATGCACACTGTGTTATATCATTCTTCTGTATGTTTTATGTGGATATGATAGAATATTTATATTGCTAGCTTTTCTGTGAGCTGCAATAGAAGGGAACTGCCTATTTACATCTCTCTGTCACACGCTCAATGATTCCTTTGTGTTTTGATTACGATAAAGTAAACTATATCAGGTAACTAACTGTGTATTATACTCAAATACTAGCGCTCCTAGAAGAACATCCAGAAGTATATCATAATTTTAGTAATATATATTTTCTAGTTCATATATCGAAAAAAATATTTTTTGCAACATTCCCCTAGCACAAACCATCGAAGTAACCGTGAAATATTATACCCAAACACCTGGTAGTACAATCAGATCTAGCTTAAAAGTTGCAGCTGTCAAAAGATATCGCATGACAACTGAACATAGTAGTTAATTCATTATATCAATGAGATAAAAGGTTCAGTGAGACAGTTCTTATAATTTTCACTATGAACTTAATAAAACAAGGGTTGAAAAGGATTCAAATGAAGTGTCTGAGTAGGCTAAAACCCATTATACTAAGGCGCGGCGGGGAAATTACTGGAGGGGNTGTCTGCTTTGGTGGAGCTTCTTTGGAGCTTTATTAGTCCTTTTTATGAAGCCCAGGACTTAATTAGTATAGCAACGGTGGTAAAATCTTATTGAAAAACTGTAGATGACTTAATGAAAACTTTTAAATTAGGAAAATGCATTATGTTTACTTCAATTCTGAACGTTTTGACAGTAAGCAACTGATCAAGAAATTTCACGAGCCCATGAAAAAAAAAGTTAAAATAATTTGGAAACATATTAAAGGATATAATATTCTGAAAAATGACACTTGAACACGGGAATCGAACCCGAGACCTTTGGCTTAGTACGCCAATTGTTCACTCATATTTTAAGGCAGAGTCTTATGATGTAAGTGCGGAAATCGTCGGGTACAAATGTGTGATTTCATTAAGATCACGAGCTATCAGATAATGCAACCACCTTCGACTCGGTAGTTGACTTAATGCTGCCACTTGTACAATAATTATAATCGTAAGGGATTGCATATTTAAGAATCAAATAGCCAAAGCTATTATTTATGCTTTTAGTGAGGATTACTCCATCTAGATATCATATTCTGAAAATTGAAAAATGATACCTGGATATGGGAATCGAACTCTGGACCTTTGGCTTAGTACGACAATGTACATGTGCATAGGCGTACTAAGCCAAAGGTCCAGGGTTCGATTCCCTTGTCCAGTCTTCATTTTTCAATTTTCAGAATATATCTAGATGGAGTAATCCTCACTAAAAGCATAAATAATAGCTTTGGCTATTTTATTCTTAGATATTAAAGAATAGTTAAATCCAATGAAGTGTATAGTGTTTTTAAAAGTTGACAGAGCTCTTCTTGGTAGAAGTATTGTCATGGCATAGAGTCAAGATCTCCACGTGAGAGATGTACTTTTACATCCTTAGAACCTTTACCATGGGAACTAACATTTCTAGATTAACTTCTTCGTAAAAGATAAAAATAAAACCATTTTGACACAACTATTACAAAGTAATGTATCATCTGATTAAGAGATACCCAGCAATTCTGCCATCACGATATATGGGATGAATTTCTTTCAACGAGTCAAAGGGGATCAAAATAATTTTGGTGAAGTGTCAACGTGTCTGTCTAGCATGATTATAAGAGAAGTAGATCGAAGTAATAAAATCGACATAGACATAAATACACATTAGGACGTATTCGTAAAAAAATGGTGAAAGGAAACTTAGGGGATAGAAGCCTGGACACAGGTTACAAAATATCACTGCATCTCAAAAATGCTGACAATGAGGGCAATTTCTGAGTAAACAGAGAAATAAAGAAAACCTAGTCCACCTTTAGCTAACGAATGACAGAAATTCGAAAACACTAGCCAGCTTAAAGATAAAATCTTGCACGAAACTTCTAAAAAAATGAATGTTACATGACTTCATCAGAGAACTTTTAACCCTGTTCAGACCTTAACAGTAGTCATGAGTAAGCTGACAATAATGCTTGCTGTTACACGCAGCACATGCTGCCAAAGAAGGCTATCAGGGAGTTATTAATAGTCCAAATATGCTTCTTATGTGTTTGGCTTTTCAAAGTGTTGTCCATGTTCCCTTATTTCAAATATTTGGTACTAAAGTCCACATGAGGATGTTAAATATTAAAATAATAGCTTCATCCATCGGTGAAAATGTATGTCAGTCTATTCTATGAATGCATACATTCACTGGTTGTGATACTGTGAGTGCACTAGCAGGTAGATGAAAATTGAAAGCTTATAAGATTATGTGTAAAGATGAAGCTGGACAAAAAACTTTCAAACCGTTAGGGGAAGTGGGATGGATATCCGAGGATCTAATATAATATGTTGAATCTGTCACGTGTTAACTTTGCGTGATAAAAACCGTGACAATTAAAGTCAATAGCTGACAGTATAGTTTATTTTGCGCAAAAAAAGGGCAAATAAAGAGGCACCAATTACCACCTAGTCAAGATTTCTTGCGGAAATACATTCAACCATGTTGGTATTGGCATTTTCCTCAGTCACAATCAAAACCATGGCTGAGGCCGTCCCTGTTGGAACTTATGTTTTCCTCGGCTGAAGTACTGTGCGTCTGGATATAGGATCTCTGGTGAGATTGAGTTGGGTGAACAAAGAAGTAATAGTAGAAGTAATAAAGGAGAAAGGGACACAAAAAGGAATGAACGACTTGGCCCGGATGCCAAAAAACAGTTTCTCGAGTATGTCCCCCTTTTTTGGCAAAGGGCAGAATAGAATTTTCCCACTGATAGACGATTAGTCTATAATCATAGGCAATGAAAGTTGGAGGCACCGTAGCAAGGAAAATAAAGATTGCTGAGGAACTTGAGTATAAATAAATATGGAGCAGGGAGCAGTGTAATATTGTTGAGAAAACAAAGGAATTTGATTTTTTTTAAAGGTGAATGTGCTTGTATTGAGTATATATTTTCTTGGAACGGTGCATTTTGTTAATGAATATTAAAATTAGCCCTATCGGTGGGCACGAGAACCGAATAAAAAATATCTCTTGTCATTTTACAGTGCCAGAAGGTTGGGGTTTGTATCTTAACAAGGTGTATTGAGTATTTTTACTAAATGGTTTCCCACTCTTCCTTCATAAAAATGAGGCTACATTTCCTCTAAATTCAACGTTTCTCATTCTTACCTCATTAATCTAGTTAGACTCAGATATCCCAAATAGGAAGTAAGAAGTGGAACAATTTTTTTGGGTGTGTTTAACAGATTTTTAAGAATAAAACGTATGTTCACTTTTAGCTCTGTAATGTTTACATTAGCTCTCTAACGTACCTAATTTGATCTAAAAATAGTCGTTGAGGAAGTGATAGCAGCCGTGGACTCTAAATGTAGCCTGGACTAAGGTATTTCAAGAATTTTTAATAGTTTTTCAATTATTCATATGATGTATTATTGTTTGAAAATATACATAAAGCGTGTTAGCCGAATGGCACTAAAAAAAAGTTTGCAGATTATTTTTTTCTAGATTCTAAATACTTTTTTATATTTAACTTACTATACGCATCTAAGACAGGGAAAGGTTTAATATTTTACTTTATTATGATTATAAAGTTTTGTAACATTGTGAAAATTCTAGAACCCAATATTATGATTAATATTGACGTTTAATGTCCCAACAAACCATATTTTTTTAAAACTATAAATGTCCTTCTTCTATCGGTACCTAGGGCTATAAAAAAATAGTTTGATGGCTTTCATTTAAAATATTTTGATGGTATATAGCCATAGATTGATGTAAAATTGCAATTTTAAATATATATCTAATATTAAGGATGGTTTACAGTTGAATGATTTTTGAAAATTAGAAATTGTTTTAAAATATATCAAACAATTTGGTTTGCAATTGATAACGAAGGGCTTTGTTAATTGATAAACAACTTTGTGTGTTTTTTTAAACATTTTATTTGTTTAATATCCTTGAAAATGGCTATAAAAATGGGTTTAAAATGATTATTATATAGGGTTTACATTGTAAATAACACCTTATACTTGATTATCATGAAAAAATTAATTTAAGGTTAGTATACTGGTAACTATATATATATATATATATATNATGATTTTAGCAAGTTTGCTCATTACTTATTATGAAAAATTATGTACAATTGTGTCGTATTTGGTCTGATTCATCATTGGCTTTGCATGCTTGGAAATGATCGTTAGTTTTCTCTCCATTCTATATACTCCGTGGTCTTGCTTCATCTCTTGGCTTGTGATACCAGTTTTTTCCCATTTTTTATCCTCCATATCCAAGAGATAGCAGTCGGTATACAGATAACGAGATGAAACTTCCTTTGAAGGAAACTTAGAGAAGGAGCGAGGAAAGCAAAGGGGTAGGATAACTATGGTGGAAAGAAAGATATTATGTTCATTGACAGAACGACTTTGAAGGACAACAGAGAGGGAGAGAGAGAGAGAAAAAATAAAAGTAAATGGGGAAAACCAATTTAGAAAACTTATTTTTATAAAATTAGGATTGACACGACAGTTCTAAACTTTCTGGATCGCCGACTAACGAAAGCAACTCAGTTATGTAAACAGATATTTCACCACTCATAATGAGCTTGGTAGGGTTAGTGGTCATAAATTAGATTAATTTTCCCTCCCTCACAGAAAAAAAAAATTTCGGGAATAAAACTTAATTAATTAATTATACNAAAAAAAAAATTTCGGGAATAAAACTTAATTAATTAATTATACCTTTCTAAATTTAGTACACTCAAATTCATTACATGTTAAATTTATGTAAAAAATTTTATATGGATTGAATAGATATTCTGGTATTTTGATTCTTATTAAAAGTTGCTTATGTTATTTTATAAATAAAGTATATATTTTTTATCCACACATTGGAGCATGAGGTATGTAAGGTGTAAAGGAAGTGTACTCACTTTTTCCTGGAGGTGTAGTGGAAAACCATTTAGTTCCAACCTTTGTACGCCCTTTTAGATTCGAAACCCTGACCTCCCCACCACCGGTAAGCCAGACAAAATGAGACTAAAGCCTTTGTTTGCTTGCCTAACGATCTCATTCTAGAACTGTTAAATTAATTCAACTGTGGAAACCAAAGGAATATTAATCAATTGGTTGCTCAAATTTATAAGGGAAAAAAAAAATTAAAACACAGGACTAAAATGATCACACGTCACACCGAACTAATTTATTTGAATAAATTGCAGACACTCCTTGGCTAGGATCACTTCAAGAAAGCAACTCTAAGATGAACTATCGGATCGCCTAGCCCTTTGATTAAATGGTTGCGTGAACTTACCATCATCACCACCATAGCCTTGGTCACATGGTTTAAGGCGTGAGTTTCGCAACTGGATAAATTATTGCTAACTAATAGGTAAATATTCAAACCATCTGGGTTACATTAGGAAAGGATGGGGGGGGATTTTATATAGCCATTGTGTATTTCCCATCCCCTCCACACTTTAATTCGGGTGCACTCTCTAAAAAAAACTTTCTCTAAATTAAGCTGCTAGTATTCCTTGTGGTTGTTCCAAAGTTAGCTTAACCCACCATGGTTTACCATTCTTCCTCCATGGAAATGTTGGTACATTTCTTCTAGATTCTACATTAACTTATTATTCTTTATAAGAATATCCTTGATGGTAAGTAAGATGGAGTGCCAAAACAAATATTTTTTCCCACCTCGTCTTACTGGTCTACTCGGTAAGGTATGAAGCATAGTGGACTAAGCATGGTAGAATGGTTTTTAGGAAATGTACCCATAATTGTGATATGAGGTTATAATACATTTAGGAAGTACTACATCCTCAGTACAATCTGTTGGAATTCAAATCCAACGTCCCCGTCAGAGGCCAACCACGATAAATGAGCTTGATATTTAGACCACGTGCTCACCAGTACGAGTTAGAAACCAAATCCTTGTGTCAGAGGAAATTATAATATAAAATTCACTGCAAAGACGAAACCACTATTTCAACTCAAGCCACGCACGATCCCTATCATCGTACCCTCAGTAATTCTCCGACCGAAAAGTGTAACGGTGTAACCCGTCGCCCCTCACGACGGGCGCCGCAACTAAAACTTTGTTCCCGCGATAATTCGTAATCACGGAGACCATTGTTGTCAGAAGTCCTACTTTTCTCCCGCTCTGGCCTTTCATTCCTGTATGTTTGTGCATAGAGATGTAAAGATTTCATCTTCTAACAGCCCGTTCCTTTCCCATTGTGTTCTCTATGCGTCATACGAACCATTCTCTTTCTCTCCATCCCTCTTCGTTCTATTCTCTTTGGTGACTCGGGCTTGAAACGTTTTCTCTATGTCCAGCGGGAAAGATAACATGGAATAATAATAACAATATAAAAAGGTGAAACAATGAAAGAAAATGCGTGTTGTGTGTAGGGTTCGTTTTGCTTTCGCGTAAAGTGTTGAAGATTAGGTGCGCCATGGAGGTAATCCTTTCTGTGAGAACGTAGCAATCGTCCAAAAAATGAGAGATAGGATTTGAATTAGTGAACATAACTTTTTTTTCTTATTTACAATCATTATTGTTCTTTAAATGTATTTTATAATGAGAATGGAAATTTATAGGCATTTTAAATCAGATACGTTTGGAGATATTTTGGTAATTTTTGTAGGCTGGAGACGTAGTTTCACACTTATCATGAAGTGATGAAGTTTTAAATTTGAAACACACATTTTATTAAAAATTGAATCTCCTTGGGACCTTAGTCTGTGCAAGGTTAACGTTCTCAACAGTGATAGTATCAATATACAATTTAACTTGAGGATAGTTGTGATGTGTCTATTTTTACAGATTTTTGTAATTGAAGACTCTAGTGCAAAAAACGAGACAGCTCCATTTTCTCATTTTTACCCAGCTAAAACAAAGAACTGCTTATAAAAATAATAAGTGTAAGTTGAAACATGAATTTTTTTATTTATTTTTTTATGAATAACTTTTTTCATTAGTACATACACAATAGTTATTTTTATAATTTTTTTAGTATCTCTGGGGAAAAAAAATTTGAAATGAAACTGCCTTGTTATTACAATGGGGTCTTCAATTATAGGTGTTGGGTTCAAGCAGCTTATTAATGTGACATGGAAATATCCTCCACGGAAAGGATGTAATATTAGAATATTCGGGCATCCCCTGGGCAACGTTACATTAGTACTGGCTAATCTTCCCACAAACTGGGTTGTGAATAATTTAGCCCATACGTGCAGTATAAATGTTATTACTTATTTTAATCTATCTACTTTAAACCAAATTAAAATATCATGGGCTAGTATCAGCTTTATTTAAGGACTAGGAATAAATTAAGAAATGTAAAAGTATATTGTTTCTCGTTCTATTTTCATTTTATACCGTTGTATAGCCCAACCATGTGTTTATATAATCTGAATCCATTTTATCCATTTATAGTAAAGGAAGGGGGAACTTTTAGATGTTATAAAACTAAAATGAGCCAAATTAGCTAATATTGTGAAAATAAATGAGAAATACTTGAGCAGAGATAATATATTCCTTATAATAAGAATAATTTAAACGGGTTGCTTATAATATTAATCATGAATTTATATTTTCTGTCCAAATTATGAAATTGCAAAATAATTGACATTAAAAAAAATTTAGTGTTTAAAAAATATGTACTTCATTTCTTAGATTGTAATATATTATGGTTAAGCGGACACGAATTGCAATTTTATTTCTGGCATGATTGAAAATAATATAATTTGTGAAATGGTCTTGCCCTTTAAAAGTGATGGATTGAAGACTGTAGGACTGGTTGTTATGTATGTTTTTTGAATTATCTTAATTTGTATGTAATGTGTCAATATAATAAGCTGGTTTAGAATAATGTGTGCGTTAAATACCACATAAAAGTAAAATAACGAGATTAAAGGTCCCTGATTTGATCCAATATAATTTAGACCAAAATTAAAATAATAAATATTCTTAATTAATATACTATTAATCTGATATTAAATTCCTCCCAGTAAATGTGGGCGTAAAGTATTTAATTTTATTTTCTTGGTTAAGTTATCCATTAGTAGAACTGTGTAAAATTATCTTTTGTTTACAACAAAATTCACGTTTAACACCAAAATCAAGTTTAAAAGTTAATCTAATGGTTGTATTTTGTAATGATTATTATAACACCTAATTTGGTTTTTATATATGTACGATTGTAAAATATAAGGGAGTAATTTTACTTTTTTAATTTTTTTTTCACATAGCTCGAATATTCTCACGTGGCAACGAACGAGGGGAAGAAAGAAAGAAAGAAAGAGTGTTCAGCCCAGAGCTGAAACCATTCAACAAAACAGGAGATTGAAATATTATACGGGAAACGCTTCGGATCGCAAGAACATAACCAACAAAATGTTCTGTTTCTATTTTGATTATAGGGTTTCTATAAAAAATGGTAATAAAAAAACTGTGGTAATGTGTATAAAGTTGCAATAATTCAACGCAATGTACATGTACTTCACGAATCTGAGACTCGAACAGGGGACCATAAATTTTGAGAGTCAAATAAAATGAAAAGTCTGATTTTTATAATTACCCACTTCAGTGGTCGATTGGTAAAATCCGTTACCTAAGTGATATACTAGCCTGCTTATGATGGGAAGATCGGTGTTCGAGTCCCAGTCGGGTTTAATGAGGGAAGTTTTTCCTAATTTGTTTACCACTCTCAAATGCAAGTAGATTACTTATAAAATGCTTCCTTCCTTATACCAATTGTCTAATATTGAGATGAAGTGATCTACTAGCTAATAATGGATGTTATATTTAAGATAACACAAGATCCATAATGTCAGTCCTTATAGTTAAGTGGACAGGAAATCTTATTACATGTATAAAAGATTGTGTAACAGATTCTACTTGAACGCTCAAACATTGCCTAATAGATTGACATAATTTTGATCTCTAGGTGAGGTAGGCTTAGTGTCAAAAGTTTTATTTTTAAATAAGTAGTATGTAAATCGTACACTGATATAAAGAGGATATTATCATCTACTTGTTAAATAATCTGCAGTAAATACAAATATATATATATATATATATTTGTGGTAGGATTTATTTTTGCACAACGTTTTATATTATATCCTATATATAGGTAGAGATGAGTTAGATATAATTTATAATAATAATATATAATTTAGTAATAATATAATTTAGAGGAGACTCAACCCCACTTGGTTGGAAGCAGAGTGAGAAACAATTGACTAAAAACTACCCTGCTTGGCAAGAACTCCGATCTCTTGTTATCCGTTACCGGTTAACCAAACTAGACTGGCTTGACGTTAGATCCGAATGCCCATAGATGTCAAAAATATACAAATCTAACTTTGTTATTTAAAATATCAACTATTTATAAAATTATGAATTAGAAATTTCACTATTTTGAATACATGTATCTATATTAATAAAATGTGTGTATCCGTCATAACATGAGTATTGTACAGAATATATTGCAGTAAATGGTCTGAAATGTAAAGATTGGTAGCCCATGTGCACATCGAGGCTGATATTCTAAGATTTTTTTCCGTCTGTTTGAAGCAAATAAAGCAGTTTCCAGGGCTAACCACGCATTCCATTATGTGGTTACCCGGGGTAACGCCGAGTATTTCTGCAAGTTGATAATAAAATAAACCTATTGTTTTAAAATATATATATTTATAAATACAATTGATACTGTAACAAACACAACTCGTCCTCATGTAAAACAAAGGAGAAATGCAAGAACGCCTTGTTTTACGTATAGGCAATAGAAACACCAGAACAGTAGATTGGGTTGCATAACCTGATTTCCTAAGGGACTTAGAGTACACCGCTACAAATTGAATAGCAGTGTTTTGAATCGTACATTGGAAGAGTTATTATAATATATAGGTCATATACAAAACACAAATCAATAGGAAAACCCGAATGGATGGTGGGGATGATTGAAGATGGGTCAGTGGCCTATTTCTATCATTTTAGACAGACCGGATTATTGACAATGGGAGATCCAAGTTTCGGATCTTGGCCGGTATTACGGGGTATAGTTTTATACGTAGTCTTTTTCACTTTATTTTACCCAAACATCTCTACACGCTAGAACACTTCCTCTAAACAGCCTTACTTATCCCTCTCCCTATAGTCAAATAATTAATAGCCATCATGTTAAACATGATAATATAAAATTTGTCTCTACTTAGAAACCTAGCTGTAGATAAACAAAACACGACGTCCTACTACGAGTTAGGTTTATATACATATTTACTAATTACGATCATGTTTTGAGGTTAAGGAATTGTGTCAATATATTAGTGGAGGGATAGTTAAAAACAATCTAAGGGAAACCATCCTCAGAACACTCTTTTAGGATTTTAACCTCTAAATTACCATCACCAGCAGTTCAGTCTATTGTGAACGTGACACCTTAGAGGCTTAGACCATTCGACCATCGAAGTTTAAGGCTTCATACAATAATAGGTGCAATCATTATACTCAATCTAGTAAGCTCAATTTATTTTTGATACCCCAGTTTCTAATATATCAGTTAATCTAATAAACTTAAAATATAACAATAAAAAAGTAGTTTTATTATTTAAAATCCATTAATTTAATATTTGTCTCATAGAAATACAAACCCATGGCTGTATTTAAAAAGAATTAAACTGATTCTGCATAGTATTTCAAGAAATATAAAAAAAATTAAATTTGTCACTTTTGTTTAATTTATTTACAACCCCTTACATAAAATGTTATCATGTAATTATTTATTTCATGTTCTTTAAATACAAACACACTCCACACTACCGAGCAGCATTACGTTCTATGTTCTCCTTTCAATCTGGGTTTGATAAGTCCTGATTTTAAAAAAAACAACCGCTGCGATTCAATTGAATACTAACCAACGCTTGACAGTACTTCAGGGACAAAACCCTTATACAAAAAAAAAAGTAAAAAAAAGTCTTACCACAAAATGTGTAGAAAGTAAAGAGACGTGAATAGAGTAGAAGAGAGAGATATGTGACAAGAAAAAACGAAAAAACAGACACACGCACACATAAAAAGTAGGACCGTATGAATGAAAAGTGTTTTAACTAATAAGGTGCACTTAGATTGAAATAGTAAGCTC
>CABFOV010000102.1:0-17383 GCA_902141375.1 Timema poppense
TGGTTCAGATTCCACGTTAAACTGTAGGTCCTCCATTTCATCACACAATCACCCTACCATTACACATTAGCGTAAGTGCGTACAACCAGAACGGGTATCAAGACGCGGTGCTAATAATAATAATAATAATAATAATAAAACATAATATAACTAATAAAATGCTATCCGTCAGCCAGCCTAGAAACAGGGTCTCAAGCTCACATTAACCACTACCCTTGGAATATCCATCGACGGTCTTCTTAAAAAAAAAAAAGTACTACTTTCTTTGGTAACTCTAATTTTTCCTATTTTGTGTTTTGGCTAGTGGGGGTGCCCCGGCATCCACACTGCGCATGCCTATGCCGATCCCGGTTGGATGTACTAAAGGGAGTTTTTTTTCTACATGGTTTTCCACTCCACCCCCACACAAGTGTGGGTACACTTTCTTAAATTTTACCTTCCTATTCCTTAACACCTTAGCGTAATTAGTGCTTAAGCGTATAAGCCGAATGGGTGGTAAGACGTGGTGCTAAAAATATATAATTTGTAGACCTATACCGTTTATTCTTGTAGGTGTAGACGATTGGCATGGGGATAAAGGGGCTAGAGCAAGGGAGTAGAAAGGTGTGGGTCCGGGGGGTCCGGAACCCCACAGGGATTAACTGAATGAACCCCCCTGGAATTTGTTGAACGCCTCTTTAAAGGGGAGTCCACAAACACATTAGATAAAATTTTAATATTCGCCTTCAAGATATAACTTGTAAGAATCTTGGATGGTAGGCTCTTACTCTCTTGAAGGCCCTTGGACGGTAGGCTCTTGCTCTCTTGAAGGCTCTGGGATGGTAAAGTCTTGCTCTCTTGAAGGCCCTGGGACGGTGGGCTCTTGATATCTTGATGGCTCTTGGATGGTAGGCTCTTGCTTTTTTGAAGGCCCTGGGACGGTAATCTCTTGCTGCCTTGAAGTCCCTTGGACTGTAAGCTCTTGCTCTCTGTAAGGCCCAGATGGGATGGTAAGATCTTGTTCTCTTGAAAGCTCTTGCCTGACAGCTCTTGCTGTCATGAATGCTCTGGGTCATTAGACTTATGATTTTCAACTTTTTTGATGAAATGGTCAAGACTAAGCTGACGGGCAGCATTCTTCCTATCTTTAAAGAGTGCTTTGTAGCAACGCGAATAACTCAATCTCTCTGGCAGCTTCGGCACTTCTATCCATGTTAAGATCATTCTCTCCAATTATTCTAATAGCACTGTCAACGCGCTTAAAAAATTCAGCAATTTGTTTTGTTGAAGTTGTTTGATAAGCTCAACAACACAGGGCTCTCTTCCTTTTCATCCTTTATGCCATTCTCCATTTATAGAAGATCTTTATTGGTGAGTTCTATTGAGTGGGATTGGGGTAATTCATCCACGTTTTCCTGGTCTACGTCCTCAAATCCAACATGTCAACGATGTCATGTCTTGAATTGGAAAGCTCGTGTTCACGATCAAAATCATGAGAATCATAAACTTCAGGCCAAATATTTTTCCAAACTCTTTTCATATAGGACTGTTTTAACTTCTGCCCCTGCATCTCCATTGCTGTCAATACCACCCCTCTAACCACCCCTAAACGCCAAACTGTAGAGTAAAGATCTTTGTCCTCACTGAAATGTGAGCGCACAAGGTCACAGCACCACCGCACAGGGGGAGTGCGAAATTACAGCTGACCATGCATTCTTTTTATTATTTCTTAATCGCGTTATGGTGAAAACGTTTAAAGTGATATCGGGTATAGCGAGGGATACCTGTATTTAACGGTCCCAATGTACATTTTTCTAATTCATTTTAGTCATACCAAACATTAGAATTAATACACACGAAAAGAAATTAAGAAAAATTATATATGATGTGGCTTAACTAAAAATGATGAAACACTGAAAAATTAAATAGGTTGCGCTACAACTTTTCCTTATATTCGTTACTAGCTTTAAGACCACAGACTAGTTTTGCAATTCCAAGTTTGTTGAGCCTCTCAGGGTATGCATTCAACAGACACGGGTGATTTTGTTGCCTCATACTGAAGCGAAGATGGTCTTTTATTTGTTCAAGCATTGAAAAATTTCTTTTTGCAGTAGCTGATGTAGTCGGTATCACTATCAGAATTTTCCAACAGTGCGCGTGTTCCAAGCACCTTTTATTTTTACTATGTTACCTTAATGTGAACTTTGTATCTTGCCTTAACAAAATCTTTACACTATCTAAAAGTTTTATTATATTATTTTGGGGGGGATAAAATTATAATTTTACCCCTCTCGATTTTTAGGAAGGGGGGGGAACAAATTTACCCCCGTACCCCTCTCCACCCCCCGCGTTCCTCCGCCACTGTAAAAACCATATGTATATGTAGAAATTAACCAACTATACTTATAATCCATTCCTTCAGGTGTCTTTAAAGAACTCAACCACCCCCTCCTTTACACCTCCCCGCCGCCAAAGTGAAGTAATTAGATCCTTCCCCCCACTCCCCCCACCCACCAAGTGAAGGAACTCGACCATAGAATTAAGTGACCTTTATAGATAAAAGGATTAAATCAACTTTCGTGGAGGAACTCGAACACACCCAGGTTTAATACCTTCCTACCCCTAACCATTATCTCAACATACCTACTTACTAAAAACATTATTTGCTAGCTATGAAAAGGTTAAAAGAAAGGGTAGGGTTGGGGCGGGGGGGGGTCTAGACCCCCTAGAATTTGTTAGTGGACCCCCTATAAAAATGAGCTTTCAACGCACTTGGGCTGGAGTAGGAATGGCAAAACGCCCCCTCCCCCCGCCAACAGATATCTCTATACAAGATTTAAAACTAAAAACTATTTTCACCGTGTTTCACTTTATGTTCGGGCTATACAGAAATGTGAAGTAATGTTAAAGGGATTTTAAAAACACAATTTAGAGGAAATGAACTCGCATTTGCATCAAGGGAGAGTGGAAATCCATTTAGTAAAACACCCTCAATACATTCAGTTGGGATTTGATTCCTAATCTCCCAGTCAAGGACAAATCAAGACTTAGTGATCTTGAGATTTAGTCCGTGTGCTCACAAGCACGGGTGAAAAACTTATTAAGTTATTTGGGAGGAAAGGAAAGCGCTTTCCTCATTGCTGAGCGTGTGTACTAAGCGTCAATCTCGTCTAGTCTTATTTAATCCTCAAATGGTTACCTACTCTTCCTCCACGCAAATACGGGCACTTTTGATCTATAATCTACCTTGATTATCACTTATCGATTAGTGTAGGTAGTTCAAGGCGGATAGTCTGGTTGGTTGGTAAGATGGCGGCGCAAAACACGAAATAAACCCTCCCCTCTTTTGCTTGTCCCTACCTATGCCATTGATTATTATTATTATTATTATTATAATTAAATAGTAAAGGACCCCTAACTCCACCCCCCACCCCCAAACTATTTAGAAAATGTCCACGCCACTGGTTGTAAAATATCAATGACATTAAGCGTCACGTGGATGTTTGACATTGACTTTCGTTCGATCGTCTTTCAATTGTCTGGTTGAATAATAATAATAATAATAATAATAATAATAATATTTAGCACCGCGTCTTACTACCCGTTCGGGTTATACGCTTTAAGTACTAATTACACTAATGGATTGGGAATTGGGAAGGTTGAATTAGAGGAAGTGAACCCGCATTTGCATGGAGGGAGGGTGGAAAACCATTT
This sequence comes from Timema poppense, assembly GCA_902141375.1. NCBI lineage: Eukaryota > Metazoa > Arthropoda > Insecta > Phasmatodea > Timematidae > Timema > Timema poppense. Next base: position 3,694 of record CABFOV010000102.1, read on the forward strand.
AGGAAAAACCACCCCCAGTTCACCCGACCGAGATTCGAACCTCGATCTCCCCGTCCTCGGCGGTCGAGCTCAACACGACTCGCTCGTTAGCCAACTACGCCAACGAGGCGGGTATCTGGTTGAAAAGAAAGAATCTCGCTCTGATTCAAGACAAGCGAACTGGTTTACTGGCTAGATTAGATTTTAGCGTTACAAAAAACACTATTTGCAAGTGCATAAATACACTATATTTTAAACAATATTAGTTAAGGATCACGCCTAATTAAAAAAATAAAAATTGCATATTGTGATTTAAAAATAATTAAAATGAAGCTCTGATTGCTCAAAAATACAAAACTATCCTTAATTAACTTTCTAAAGGCACGAATAAATGATATACAACAAGGGACTAATCTACCCTTATCTGCATTGATGGGCACAATACTAAATGCCATACTTTATTATTATTATTGTTGTCTTTATTTACATGGCGAAATTAAGGCATGCGCCTTCTATTACATTTAACTATGTCTTTAGTTAACATTACACTGCATTTATCAATTATTGTCATTAAATAAAAAACAGGAGACAAGTATTTGAGGAAAACATACACATAAACATAAAATATTGCAATGAGATAAACATGTAAAAACCAACAACCAAAACAGTATTCAACTTGAACAAAGTAAGTTATCTCTAGATCAGTAGTGGAAACAGAAAGATAAAATAAAACAAAATTAGTAAACATTCTTACAATCGTCTCTCTTCTTTTTGGTTCAAATCCCGGTCAAATGTTCAAACTTTAAAGGGTGATTCTTCCTAAATGTTTTCCCCCTCTCCTCCCCCGCAAATGCCGATACAGTTTATCCAAACGTTACCTATTTTATCCTTACCCCATTAGCGTAATTGATAATATGTAAAGCCTGAACGTGTAGTAAGACGCAGTGAAAAACCATACTCTTGGTCCGATATTGGCAGCTGCTCATAGCGACATTTGAAGAACGGCGGAAAATAACGTTTTGGAATAAGCTAATTTATTGGGACGGGGGGAATTAACTTCTCATACCTTAAAAATAGGTCAAGCAATCGTCCCGTTTTAGTTTTTATCTTTAGCATCGAAAATAAGACTAAATTAATCCATACTATCTATAGGCAGGGTCAGCGTGAAGCAGGAGTACGAAAACCCTGTTTTAAAAGTTCCTAAAATATCAGTAAAATGAAAATTCAATGAAATCGATGAGAGGAAACTGGACATACAGTAGCCCCATGGCTTCTTTGGTGCTGAGTGACAGCTCACAGCTGACGGCTTTGAAAAGTTACCAGACCAAATTATGTATCTCTACGCCGAACCATATGATCTGCAAAAAACATATGTTTAGCAGCTATCACTTCTGACAGTCAAAATTTAGGTATATACCTAAATGTTGACTGTCAGAAGTCAGTTGTGAGCTGCTAGTCAGCACCAAAGAAGCCATGGGGCTACTGTACATAATCGCGAATATTTATGACACTTTTCTTTGCTACATCAATATATTTATAGATTTCATTGTTATTATTACATATACAAATATCTTACTGAGCTAACAAAATATTTTGATCTAAAATAACTTTGTTTTGTCAAATGAAATAACCTGTTTCAGTATTTTTTTTTTCTTACAGGAAAATATCACATGAAATACTGCCAACAACTGGTTCTCCAGGGATATTTCGTCGCAAAGCATCTACAGCATTTGATATTTCTCAATGTTCAACTTTTCCACGATCCGCCAGAGCGAGCATAGGTGATATTCTTGCACACAAGATGGCGGTAACTGGTGCAGGCGTAACACCTCAGGGCTGGCCCAATACTAAAGATGATTACGATCTCAAAGAAGTTATCGGTAAATATACATGATAATTTGATTTAATTATTTAGACAGGTATTGAAGACAATACTTTGTGTATTATTTTTAATGTGTTTGTACAGTAATTTATTTTGACTTGTCTTCACGTCACCCATGAGAATTTCAGTATTATGCCGGCACCTTTCTGTTTAGCTATTATATTAATTAATATTATTAGATTTGTAAACAAACAAACTAACCGACAAGGTTTGCCTTAGTACTTAATTGTAATGCATCAACATTGTAAATAATATATATAGGTACCTATTAAATATACACCACACCAATGATGTATTTATTTTGATGAAAGCTATTTTAAGAAAATAAATATATTATAAAATTTAAGGTTAACCATGTGACTAAGCTTTCAAATCGTGTGCATACTTTTTAACTCGAGTCTCTAAGTGTCATTGGATTCTTAATATATTGCTTATTTAGGTGACATCAATTTTAGGATAATTTTCCTTATTGTGTTTGAAAAAAAAAAAAAAAAACTGGAAAAGTTTTAAAATATGGCCCCAATAAAATTAAAATAATCTCTCTACTTTGTTATAACTTAACCCTGAGAGGCACAATTTTTTTTATTATATTTAAACACTAAAACATCTCAAATTTATGACATATTGAGACTATACAGAGTTGAAATTTATTTATTAACTTAGAAAACACTTTGCAACAAAAATCATGTAACACCTGTACATTAAACTATTTAAGTTATAGACTGCCTGAACAAATCTAATTTAATGCAGGGTCTTGGGGATATGACACACTTTATGGACCTGTAGTACATTTTCTTAAATGTAGCATGATCTAGTCTTACATCACGGGTAATTTAGTTTAAATACTTCTTAAACTTTTTAAAGAGCTAGTTTTAAGTTTAACCCTACAACGATCAACACCTTAAATTTATATTTATTTATGAACCTTTAAACAATTTTTTTTTTTTCAAAAGCTCTCCAAGCTATGCCCCAAAGTTAATTTTTAATTTACTCTTGAGAGGTTTAGGCAATAGGCTTAGGCCTATATAATCATATAAATCTCAAATGAGTGGTGTATCACCTATTCCTTTATCCTTACTAGGGTAACATATCGACCTAATGCATTTAAAACAAATGTAGTCAACCTAAATAAACGTTTTTTAGAAAGCTACTATTAGGTAGACTTTACTTGTTAATATTATTTGTAGATATTTCATGTGTTGTACTAATGTAGAGCTAGTACTTTTGGTATGCCTTGTACATCTTATATGAATAGGCCAACTATAAATCACATTAATTTTTCTTTTGTTTCAAGGTGTTGGTGCCACAGCAGTGGTCCATGGTGCCTTTTGTAAACCTAGATCAGAGAAATGCGCCATCAAACGTATTAACCTTGAGAAATGGAATACAAGTATGGATGAACTGTTGGTAAGACGAGTGTGAAACATGAACTTAGTGACTGTCTAAGAGAGAATAGATATTGTTTGTAGGGCTCATGTAGTTTTGCAGTGAGTCAAATCTTGGGTCTAAATTTTTACTCACACAGTTTCCCCCAAATATACTTTTCCACCTTATATTGCAAACTAGGCCTACATAAGTTAACATTTAAAAATTCTACAAAAACTTAATATACATATTCAAATACATGGTAATTTATATCCATATCCACCATTACTATTTAAATATTTACTTTAATGAGGCAGGAAGTAGCTATAACCCATTTTAGTAGCTGTACGGTCTAAGATGTTTCTCTTGCAATGACAGGTAGATCAAGGTTCAAATCTCGGTCGAGTGTATTTAGTGATTTTTATAAAATGTGTTTCCAATCTCCCTATGTGCAAATGAAGGTACACTTCCTCTAAATAAAACATTCATATTCCCTAAAACCATTAGCGAAATTAGTACTCACCACAAGACATTGATCGTATAATCAAGTCTCGTAGATTACGCTGGGCAGGACATTTAGCGCAAATGGGAGATATAGAACCTTGTTTCAGGTTACTGATTGGCGAACCCAATGGGAAGCGACCTTCGAGAAGACCTAGACACAGATGGGAGGATAACATTAAAATGTACCTGAAAGAGAGGGTGTAATGAGGTGGAATGGCTAGAACTAGCTCAAGTTAAGGATAGAGTCTAATGAGGTGGACTGGATAGAACTAGCTCAAGATAAGTATAGGGTCTAATGAGGTGAACTGTATAGAACTAGCTCAAGATGGGGTATGTTTTTTTTTGAAAGTGCGGCGATTAACTTTAGAGTTCCTAATGCTATAGACTAAGACATGGAGGGGGAAAAAAAGGCAGATATTTATACGTAGGATCATCACAGGACACAATTTTTCTTTGTGTAGTGTTTTTTACTAGAAGGCTTATATTATAACAGAAGGCTAGTAAGATACTTTCTCCAGGGTTTTAGTGTTAAAAAAAATACTATCTTGAGAAAGGTTTAAACAAATATTTTTATCACTATTAGACTTGTAATGGTTTTATGGTGTCAGTCTCATGTTAGACTGGTCTGCTGATGACGTAGAGATTGGAGTTTGAATCCTGGTGGGGTCTGAGGGTGATTTTCCCTAAATATCCCATTAGAGTAATGACCATATATACATATAGCCTGAACAGATAATAATAGGGGCAGTGGGCCGACTTGTTAAGTAAATGGCTATGCAGACTATGGTTGGAACTATCTACCTTGCTGTATGCAAATTGTGTATTTACATTTTTTCGCTTTATGTTGTTTTATAAAAAGGCACGGGAAAAATTGAATTAAAACAAATAAAAGTAAAGAAATACAATATGGCTTTTAAAGGAAAAAATCACAGTTCACATTGTACATTACTGTAATTGAACAAAGAGGAAATGGCTGTATATTAAAGCAAATTGGTCGTTACTGCTGAATCCCTCACACTAGTACGTAATTTTACTTAATTAATTTGATCAAGGGAAGTGTTAGTGTATAGTATATTTTCATCATCATTAAAGAAGTGATCACACAAATTTGTAAACTACTAAGCAGAAGGTTTACAAAATTGTTGTTATCCTTTAAGGTATTGATACTAGTTATCAAAACTGCAGATCACATGACTTTACTTATTATATTTTATAAACTTTCTCATCCAAAACTATTATTTTTGTTACTATTTTAACTTTCCTTTAGGCTATCTCGAAAAACGGAAAACAGACACCTAAAAAAGAGTAATTAAAATTTAATTGTTGACCTACTGAATAGATATAAAATGCTGAATGAAAGAAAACAATAGTTTATCAGAGCATACAAAAGTATTTGGTTTGAAATATGAGAAAAAACCTTTTGTGCATAATTTTTATGGAAATGCTGAGGATAAGTTAGCCCTAAACTGAAATTTCAGTTTAATTGAAATATTTGGTATACTCGTGCTTCACCACTGAATTAAAAATATTTTAAAAACCTTGAATAACAATGTTTTAGATATTTACTTTAAAAACCTAGTCTACTCATATTGAGTTTGTTTGTATCATTTTATGTTGGTGAACTATTAGTATTCTGATTTATATAAAAAAAATATGTTTATTTGATTTGCCATCGATTTGGCCTTATTTGTCAGTAAGATGTGGATGTTATTATTTCTATTTTCATGCATTCATACTTCAAGTGGTGGAGTTTTAACTGGAAACCGCAAAACTGTACAAACAAATACTATAATATAACAAACTTTGCTACCGACTAAATTTATTGTAAAAAATAAAATAAAAGAAGAGAAATATAAATATACAAACACTTCCGAATTAACTTCTTAAAATAATTATTGTATCACTTTCAACCTTCACGTATATCCCATTGTATCACACATCAAGCAGTAGACTATACTTGCTATGACAAGGAGATAGAGAGTTGAATTTTGGTTGGGTATATTGAGGGAGGTTTTTACAAAATAGTTTTCCACTTTCCCTTCACACAAATGTGGGTACACTTCCTCTAAATATAACTTTTCAAATCCTTCAAACCATTAACGTAATAAGTACATAACCCAAATGTATAGTAAGACATGATGCTAAAAAATAACTAAGCATACCTAGTGAATATGCCACAGTAAAATTTCACTTGGTTCCCATGATAATGGTGCTGAGTGCATTAAAACTTCTCCATCTTGAATTAAAACCTGTTGTACATGTTTATATTTGTGTCACTATTAACTACTAATAACGACTAAATTGTAATTTTGAACTCTGCACGTTACAAAAAGTGGCTGGCTTACAAAAGGACTCTGACCAAAATAGTTTTTTAGTGTAATTGGAACTTTTAATACTTCAAATAAAAATACTTTTCTTTACATGGCTTATTTTGCAATTAATTGTTGTGTTTAAATAATAATTATGTTCTTTATCATATAATGAAAAGAAAGTTAAGTACTAATTTTGTCTTCCAGGTTATAAATAGAATGCTTAGCAACCTACAGTCATGGTGAATATAAAGATGATCAAAATTAGCAATATGCTATACCATTATTAAAAAAAATATTTTTCCTTACAAAGGTTAGTGATAAATAAAAATGGTAAAATGAATGTTAACACCACCTTTTTTATTTTTGAGGTTTCAAACAAAACTATTTTCCATGAGTGATTTAAACAAAATGTGATAATTTTATTTTAAGGTGTTTGTATTAATAAGTTGTTATTTCAAAGTGAAAATGGAACTCAAAGAGTGGGTGCTGATGAATGAAATTTAAACAATTCTAATATGTCAGTTTTCATTGATGGAAACAGAAACAATCAAATTGCAATTTGGTTTTATTTATTTTTTTGTTTATAAATGAACTATCCCTTTAAAATATAATTTCAACAAACTAAAATTAATGAATTAGCCCTAGTAAATTTTAGCTCATGAGCCTAGAGCCTTCATCACCGAAACTCATAATAGATTTGATCACGATTAAACATGCACTGAGATTATTCTGCAGTACATCAAATATTATTTCTTAAACAAATTAAATGCCAAACAAATAATAACCTGCACTAGTGGACTTGAGGATAAAGGCATCATTCTTGTCTTGTCTGGTTTGCTTAAGACATCAGGGTATGGATTCCTGCTTGGTATAAATACTAAGGTGGCTTTCTCAAAATAGTTTCCTACTCTTTCACACACATGCAGATACTTTTTCTCTAAATTCTACCTTCCTCAACTTGAGTTAATAAGTGTAAATAACCTATGTGTTTATTTTGAATAGATATTAACTACATGTTATGTTATTTATTATTATTTTATTTAGCACCACGTATTACTACCTGTTCGGGTTGTACACCTATGTACTAATTAGACTAATAGGTTAAGTATTAGGAAGGTTTAATTGAGATTAAGTTCACTCACATTTGTGTGGAGAGAGAGAGAGAGAGAGAGAGTGTGTGTGAGAGTGTGAGAGAGGGGGAGAGAGAGTGAGTGTGTGTGAGAGAGTGTGAAAGTGTGTGTGAATGTGCATGAGAGTGCGTGAATGTGTGTGAGAATGTGTGAGAGAGTGTGAGAGTGAGAGAGTGTGTGAGAGTGAGAGAGCGTGTGTGAGAGAGTGAAAGTGTGAGAGAGAAACCATTTAGGAAAAACCACCCTCAATGTACTCGACTGGGATCAAACCCCAATCTCCCTGTCTCGGCAGTCTAGTCTAAGACGAGAAAAGGGCGTTAGACCTTGGGACCACCGAAGCAGGTTATATGCTATGTTATTTTCATATATTTTTATTAAACTATTGAATGTTAACAAATCACCACAATGTTAGTGACTTATAAGGAAGCAAATTAACTACAATATATATATATAAATATATAAACATAATGTTAACCGCTCAAAATAGTTTTAACCAAAACTCAATAATTTTCACTACACAAAGTATCAATACTGAAAATGAAACGGTCTAATCTTATTTTATAAAATAATTTGTTCACTTTTATTTTTCCATTGAGGGTAGAATTGAAGTCCACCCCCTTACCCACTTTAATTCCCTTCCACTCCATACTTAAGCTAATGTTACCAACAGTCACAATAAAAATGGTAGGAAACCCATTCTCTTATCATACAGGCTCAAAGGCTATTTGGATAGTCACATGAGGCGTACACAGTGTATAGTTTATCAGGCGGCTATGTTTGTTAACCTGATATGATGAAATACTAATTTAAATACATATTAACTACTTTATATTACTTTGCTTTGCTTTACATGCAATACTGTTTCCAACTTGTGATCTGGGTCAGTTTTTTATTCAAGTCATATATTCTCCACTACCGGCCTGCTAGTCCTGTCGTAGCTTCATATGTCTTATAATCCAACTTAAGACTTAATTCATCATTGTAAAAGGGTAAACTCACATTTCACCAATGATACATTTTTTGGCCATCCTGGGAATTGAACCCGGAACCTTTAGCTCAGTACACAGTCACGCTACCTACTGAACTAAGGTGTTGGATACTATATACTACTACTTTAAACTATTAATATGTATATTTAAAGCACTGTGTCATACTTCCTATTCAGGCTATACCCATTATGTACTAACTACGCTAATGAGCTAGGGGCGAGGAAGGTTGAATTTGGAGGAAGTGTACTCAAATTCCTGTGGAAGGGGAGTGGAAAACCATTTATGAAAAACCTCCCTTGGTACACTTGATTGGAATTCAAACCCCAAACTCCCTGTCACCCGCAGTCTATAGTCTATTGTGGGAATGATGCCTTAGACCATGCGGCCACCAAAGCAGGCTATATACTATACTACTAATGCTCTAGCCTACATATGAAAAACTAATTTAGATATATTAAAAAATACCAAATTATTTTGTAATATCACATTCAGCGTCACCTGCTGTCAGCAAGTTGGTTTAAAATATCCAGTTATTGGTACTTATGCCATACCGTCAATAAAAACTTTTGCTTGCTTACTCTTCTCTTAAGCTACGGTTGTGCAGCATTGCCATTAAAAAAAAAGTTGTTTGGTTAGCTATAATATGTAATAGTTTTCTAATTATAAGAAAATCAAAACATTTTAAAAATAAAATGTAAACCTTCATTACAATATGGCTTCATTCACAATTTATTAGTTAAAATGTCGATCAAATTAATTAAAAGTATTTAAAAAAATCTTTTAGGGATGCGGCATAAAACAGTTGTTTAGTCTATATTTATAGAATTAAATTTTAATATGAAGTTTAGACAAAGTGTAATACTATGTTCTAATTAGTTAATATTTTTATAAATTTGTCATTTAATGGTGTTGGAGTTTAATGGATTAAAAATTAACTTACATAATGGTTAAAAAAAATATTCCAGTATGTAAACAATTTTTTAGGGACACTTTAATTTAGCTTATCTAAACGCTATTACTGGTTTATCTCAATTTTCCACTAATATATATTATTATTTTTTCAGTAAAAACTTAGTACTTTTGAATATTTTTTAGTTTTTGCCTTGGCAATTCTGTACTACCAGAACAGTTACTGTAGTTTTGAAACATCATTAAATCCCTATAAATTATTCTTAGTCTTGCTTTCAGTTTAAAGTTTCTGAATAATGGTGGACAATATAATAGCAACTTTATACCATATTATTTATTTAGTCGTCTGGCTTATACAATTGTTTTGGACATTTTGAGGACTCACTACTTTTGAAATTGGTCAAGTGTATTGTTCACAAGATGGTCGGCTTTTCGGTTATAATCCTCTTGAAAGCCGTACACATTTGGTGACTTGGACTGTACAATTATTGATATCATTGAGTGGTTTGAATGGTTGGCTCATGAGTACTAGTTTAGGGATCTGGAACTTGAACATGAATAATTGATTAATTCACTTAAAATCATTTGGTATAACTATTTCTAAGTTATTCACATATTCTTGACTTAGAGGAATTTTATTAATTAATATTATTTAAACATTATGCAAAATCATGTGTATTGTAATTATAAGTTGTAGATATTGTTGTACATTCATTTGGTTATAAAACATCTTTTTTAGTTCAATTCAGTTTGGAAATTTTAAATAAAGCAGACAATATTGGGTTGGTAGTATTTTTGAATATTTTTAGAATTGTATCATATGAATATAAAGATATATATTTTTGGGCATTTTGCCACTTTTGATTAATTTTGCAATTTAAATAAAAAATGGGGCTGTTAATCAAATAAATTAAACATAGATTTTACAAAATATAAACCAATTTTAAACATCTTTTACTGTTACTAAAAAAGGTAAGAAATATTTGGATGAGACTTACGTAACCTTTATTTTTTAAATTCACTTGTAAATATTTTAAAATAATATTTCAAATGCTAAGGTTTTGGAAATAAATATAACAATGATTTATTTTTAAGAGTGTTTTTTGTTTGTTCAAGGTCCAGTAATTGATCTAACAATCTCAATCTTTTGTTGAAATCTTTTTTTGAGGAAATTACATTAATTGTATTAATTTTACACATTTTAAAATACACCTTTTAGTGATCTCTTTTGACCTAAAATGTTAATTTCCTGTTAACATGGGGCCTATTATTCTTTCAGCCCACCTACTTTATTGAAAAAAAGATTATAAAGCCCCACCTGATTTACTTAGTTATAACTAAATCCTGAACACTCATTTTTGTGTAGTTTGCTTTCACTTAATGCACTTTTTAATATTTCACTGATAAATGTAAATTTAAAATTCAAGATAATCTAATTTGTGTCATATAATTTTTTGTTTCCCATAATTATACAAAATGAAGCAACACAAACACATCTATAAATTATATTGTTTTAAATTATTGGTTTTATTTTTATTTGTGGTATTTAACATTCACTTTCTATGTCTATTAATTATAACAACACACAACATAAAACTCATCTTCATTCTTGAACAGGCAATACCTACTAAATTATCATTATGAAATATCTTTTTTTTATCATGCCATGTATTGAACCAAGGACCCATAGCATAGTACACAGATATGATACTGTTTTCGATAAAGTGTTATTTCTGATCAAGAATGTGATAGCACTCAAACCAGGAATCCCTATGATTGGTTTAATTACCTTTCTTAAGGTTGTTATAAGAATAACATTTCATTTTACCTCCAAATGTTTAACCAATAAATGAAATGCTATAATGATGATTTCCGGCCAACTTTTGCAATTTTTATGCAATTTTCTGCAAATTTGTATTTTTACTAAAAGTAAAAAAGGGATACAAATTAATTATGTTATTTTGCAGTAGGTAATTAATTTTGAGTTAATTATATGTTTGATGTTCATCAGACTTGCTAAAAATAAATTTGTCGGCTATTGAAACAATGAAGATTGCTAGGACTCTTGATATTTATTTGTTTTGGTTTTGTTCGTCCCGCAGAAGGAAATCCAAGCCATGTCTTCCTGCAATCATGAGAACGTAGTGACCTACTACACCAGCTTTGTGGTTCGGGAAGAATTGTGGCTGGTTCTTCGTTTGTTGGAAGGGGGTTCCCTGCTCGACATAATCAAACACAAGATGAGAGTAGCAAACTGCCGCCACGGTGTGTTTGATGAGGCAACCATTGCCACTGTTCTCAAAGAAGTGCTTAAGGGACTAGAGTATTTCCACAGCAATGGACAAATACACAGGTTATTATTAGCACGTCCTTTGCTTCTTCAGAAAATCTGTCTTTAAAATGGAAATGTGTGTATAGGTACCCCTCAGGTTGCGCCATTAATTATTATGAAAAATTGCTCTGAAAACAAAATAAGATTAAATATTTGTAATATGACCAGCTTCGAGGGTGTAGTGGTCTCTCATTAGACTGAACTTTTGATGACGAGATCAAGGTTTTGAATCCTGGTAGGGTATATTTAGTTAGTGATTTTTCTTAGATGGTTTATTATTTTTCCTCTATGAAACTGTGGAAACACTCCAATAAGCTGAACGTTAAATATTTCATTTATATCCTAACATATTATTTGTTTGACTGTATTATATTTTTAAATATTCGCTCATAAAGAAGCCTAAAATAGCTGTTTTGATGTATTTGTTATTTTGTTTATCACAGAGATATCAAGGCTGGTAACATCTTACTGGGGGATGATGGATCTGTACAGATTGCTGACTTTGGTGTTTCCGCTTGGTTAGCGACTGGCCGAGACCTATCCCGGCAGAAAGTTAGGCACACCTTTGTCGGGACTCCATGTTGGATGGCTCCAGAAGTTATGGAACAGGTAGAGAGAGCTATTTACAAAATATATAGTCGAGTGCACGAAAGATGAGTGTGGGTCTGCAGTGGTTGGAAACTTAAAAAGTGATGTAAGGTGGAATGAACAGGCGAAAGAAACCCCGAGAGAAAAGAAAGAAACATACAAACTAATAATTGCTCTGTAGAGTGAAACAAAAGTAAGGGTTGTAAAACACATAAAAAAAAAGATTAATGCAAAGAAAGTAGTAAGGGAGAGCAAAGAACAAATGAGAGATTAAAAGGAGAAAGAATGCAGAATGATTTTGAAGGAATACACTATTCTGGAAGGTGGTTAAGAGGACATAACAAGGAGTTCATGGAAAGCTCTATGACATTCAGAATGGATGTGGGGAGATGATCTGAGATTAAAACAGTATACTAAAGTGATAAAGAGTGTATTTTGAGTAAGTGTATGGTGAAAATGTGAAGAAAGTAGCAGAAAGTAGGAAAAAATGTTGAGTGAAAGAAATAAATAGGCTAAGGTGATAAAGCTATGTAAATGTTAAACAATAGCAAAGCTATTGGTGTAGATATGATCACAAGTGAAATGTACCAGCTATTACTGCTGACTCATCACTGTTAATATCTTTTGTAGACAGTCATACTCTACCATCTTTTGGGGTGTAGAGATGACGGTTTGGGGGGATGGAGGAAATAGCTTGCCAAGTTCAACCATTTGTGAAAGTTGTTAAACCTAGATAACATCATTTTTCAGTTTCAAACTTGAACATTTAAGAAGTTCACTGCACTCTACAAATATTTAAATAAAAAACACCATTTTGAATAAATAATTTACATAAAAAATGTGGTAAAATTAACTATTTGATTTGTATTAGTGGATATTTGCTCAAAATTTTGCTCTTTTATTCATTAAAAAGAGCTGTTTGTACACCCCTATCTATATTATGTTTTTATGATGTTATCATAGTATTTTATTATTTATATTATGTTTAATGTTAGTTTTATAAGTCCTATAATATTTTTTTAAAATCACTATATATTTTTAATCTAAATAATTTCTCGTTTTCTTCCTATTTCCAAATTTTGGCTCATTTCCCGACCTGTTCCAAAATAAAAACTCAATCTGGTCCATCCCTTGTTCTATTACCTGTCATTACAAGTAGATAATATTCCACTGAAAATGTTTTTCTGCTGAATGGTGTTTGTCAGGACCACGGCTATGACTTCAAAGCAGACATATGGTCATTTGGCATCACGGCGATAGAAATGGCAACAGGAACTGCCCCATATCATAAGTATCCTCCAATGAAGGTTCTCATGCTGACACTTCAGAATGACCCACCCTCTTTGGACACGGGAGCTGAGGAGAAAGATCAATACAAGACGTATGGAAAGACCTTCCGCAAGGTGATTGTGGACTGTTTGCAGAAGGATCCTTCAAAAAGGTGAGAGTGATAATGTTGGGGATAAATTTCACAGAGTTGTTGCCGACTATTCTCACTAAAGACACAATTTTGTCTCTTTTGACACTATGTTCCTTTATTTGTCCAAACAAAACTAGACCCTCATCTTCCACAAAGCTCAGTTAACATGTTGCCTCACTCACTCGAAAAAATAGCACTATAAATATATATGTGCATTAAAATGAATTCAATGTGTCATTATTAAGCTGTTTTATGACTAGGAAGAAAAAAAAAAAAAAAA
>CABFOV010000102.1:17428-61587 GCA_902141375.1 Timema poppense
AAAAAAAAAAAAAAATTACCAGCACAGTAATAAAGCTACTCTACAGGTCTGTTGTATTTACTTGGTAAAAGAAAACGCCAACATACATAACAATTTTGAATTTTTTTCCCTCCCCCTCTCATTTTTCAAACCTTTCTTGCCTGATAATCACATCTGTCCATGCCTAATTTTATTATATTTAGAAGGGAAATTATAAATAGAAGTATTTTGAGATGGGCTGGAATGTCAACTTTGTTTTGAGGCTGGGAACAAGAAATTGAATGCACACACTTGGAAGAAATATCACCTAGACTATATGCATGCATAGTAAATTTAAAACACTATTGATTAACATTATTGTAAGCATTTAGGAATGCTTATTGCAGGTCTCCTGTTTTACCCATTATGAAATAAAAGTAAATCATCTTATGTCAGCAGCATACTGACTAACATTAAATAAAACAGTATTCTTCAAACAAATGTTGTTGTGTAATATCAACTCACCATGTTTTGTAGCACGTGGAGTAAAATGAGGTGAAGTTTCATGGCCATTTCTGATTGGTAGATTCTTTAGCATTGAGAAATGTAGATAGACCAGCTTGATGGTTCCGAGGGGCTGATTGTTTATACTTTTTCTCGACACCCCAGAGAGAAAGTATTGTGATCCTCGACAAATCGAACTCGAGCTTTTGATAAATGTCCACGTTTCATGACTCCCTGAAACAAACAAAAAAAGAGTGGTTTTTGCAATGCTCTCTGCCTGTCCTCAGGCTAGAGCCGAAAGTATTTTACCGACTGGGCTAAAACTTGCTATCTAAGGTTTTCATAAGGTCCCCCCGAGAGTTTTTGGAATTAGATATATAAATCCTAAAATTAAGGGTATTTTACTGAAGGGCAAAAAGAGAAAAAACATACTTTCTCAAAATTTGCTCTAACAATTTTGATTAGATTTTATATCTGGATATTGTTTATCATGATAAACAAGATGGGATTAGGAAAAGAATGCATTCGAATATTGCATGCTATTATCGGCTAGTAAGCTGTTACCTGCTTCGGTGGCTGCATATCCCTTGACGCTTTTCTTATAATAAATTAGATTGCCAAAGACAGCGAGATTAGGGTTTGATACCGGTCGACTGTACTGATGTTTTTTTCCCCCTAAATGTTTTTCCTCTCTACCCACACAAATGCAGGTACACTTCCTCTAAATCAAACCTTCGCATTCCTTAACACATCAATGTAATTGGTATATAAGAGTACAACCAAAATGGGTAGTAAGACAAGGTGCAAAAAAAAAAAAAAAAGATGTTAACATCTTACCTGCTATCAAGGAAATTAAAACTCAGAATATACAAAACATTAGTTTTTCTGGTTGTTATCTATCATTGTGTGAAAAAGAGGTCTTACATTGCGTGATAAAAATAAATTTAAGGTGTTTGAAAACTAGGTCCTTAGGAAGATATTTGGTCTAAAAGGAATTAAAATACTGAGGAGTGAAGGTTACATAAGGATGAGTTACATACCAGGTACACATCACAAAACATTGTTAGGATAATCAAATTACGTAGGTTAAAGTGGACAGGACATGCAGCATGAATGGGAGATTCTATAACCATGTTCAGGGTATTAACTGGCAAACCCAATGAGAAGAGACCATTGCAAAGACCTAGACACAGACGGGA
This sequence comes from Timema poppense, assembly GCA_902141375.1. NCBI lineage: Eukaryota > Metazoa > Arthropoda > Insecta > Phasmatodea > Timematidae > Timema > Timema poppense. The sequence continues at coordinate 19,090 of CABFOV010000102.1, forward strand.
GGATAACATTAGAATGAACCTGAAAGAGTTGGGTGTAATGATAGGACTGGATAAATCTAGCTCAATTTATATGGATATGTACCATACTTTTAAAAATGTGGCAATGAACTTTCGAGTTCCTAATATCATAGAGTATCTTTAAAGTTTTTCTAAATTACTATGAAATTAAATATATATTGAAGCGAGAACCCTATAGTCCTGTTCTAACTCCATTGAATTGAACCACTTCACCTCTTGAATAGAAATGAAGAGAGAAGTGTGTTTTTATATCTAGGTCTAACTTAACTATCCTTTCAGGCTGGTTTCCTTCACTCAAAATTAGTGTTTCTACACTGTCTTTTTATGCATTTACAAGCAATTAGGCAATAATTCATTTTACTGTCGGAGCCATAAGTGAGATTGAGACAGATCAATGAAAGTAACAACTTGCTCTAGTCATACCAAAATATTTAATGCATTGTAAACATGATATCTGACCAAAAATGCATCTGGATTATTTAATAAAGCTAGATTAGAGCCATAGCAAAATATCAAATTAATTTAGAAATAGATAGTCTTGTGCAGGAATGACATTTTAAGTAATTTTAGTCTAAACTTAGTTTTTCCAATCATTCCAATGAAAAATTAAAATTGTTTGATAGTTTCAATTGATTTAAATGTAGTGGTAGATGTCAAAAATAGTTTGAATAGTCAGGAAAAGAGACAAAAACTCTCATTAGGCTACAGTAATTGATATGAACAATAATGCCTTCTAAAAAAAATTATACACACTGAATATTTAATTATTAATTTATTTTTAAAGTGTAAGTTTTTCAAATAAAAACTTAATAATTTATCTAACAAGTGTTGAGTAATCTTTTTGATATAATGTAAATAAATTTATTTTGGGTCTAATGCAACTATTATAATTGTGTAATTTTAATTAATCATTTTTGGTATAAATATGAATAAATTCTAAAAATATAATTGAGTTCTTAAATAAAAAAAACTCATCGTGGGATTTTTAATGAATACTTACAAAGTAAAATATCCAAACTAATCTGAATAAATACAATTGAACCACAATATTGTCAATAAGAACATCAAAAACATTACTTAACTAAGGCTGTGTCTGGTTACTTCTTATGTTGTAGTTACTAAAGTTTTCACAAAAAGCGCTGTTGGACTTTAAAAAGATATTAGCTTAGCCAACTATTATTATCAATGACATAACATCAATGGATTCCATTACAAATAATAACCTTTAGGTTATATAGATGTCTTTATGCAAATATGTGTGTTGAAGGTGTATTTTGTTTATAATTTGATATTTAAAACCAACTTTCATCATTATTTTATGCTAAAAATATGTTTTCTTGTCTTATATCTATTCAGGGATATATATTCAATTTCCTTCAGTATGGTTTATTTATTTATTGGCGCTCAGTTGTTTTTTTTGAACAGAAGTGTCCATCTACTTAATAGAAAATAAGGTTAATTTAGATTTAATAAATTAATAATGGTGACCTGGCGGTCTAGGGGTAAGGTGTCAGACTTCTATGCTGGCGGCCGGGGTTCAATCCTCGGTCCCGGCAAAGATTTATCTGATTACCAAACCCTTCCTTCACCTCTGACAAGATTACTTGTGAATGTGAGCAATGCCAGGTCTCCACCGTGGTTCGGATTCCACGTTAAACTGTAGGTCCTTCATTTCATCTCACAATCACCCTACCATTACACATTAGCGTAAGTGCGTACAACCCGAACGGGTAGTAAGACGCGGTGCTAATAATAATAATAAATTAATAATATTTTCAAAGAGAATTAAATAAAAACATTACTTTGATAACCAGTCTTTTTAATTGTAATTTTTTTAATATTCATACCTGAAAAATCTCGGGAAAATACTTTTTCTCATCAAATTTTGGGAAAACCCATTTTCCCCATCAAATTTTGGGAAAAACCCTTTTCTCCAAATCTTTTTCCCGAATTTCAGTATCCTAATCAGCCATAGAAATAGATTAGTAAAGAAAAGTAATTTAACTATGATGGTAATAAAATGTAACACCCTTTCTTGATAAAAACTGCTGCTGACTTTGCATATCCTTACTGCTCAAACATTAGTTGAAAATGCCTCCCCCACATGGGGTGACCTTGACAGCTAAGCAACAAATAAACTGACATGGATCCTGTTTGTTCCTAAAATATTATTTTGTTTCAGACCAACTGCAACTGAACTTCTAAAACACCCGTTTTTAAAGAAAGCGAAAGACAGGAAATACCTCCAGCAGACACTGGTACCTATAGGACCGAGTTTAGAAACCAGAGTACAAAAAGTAAGATTTATTTCTCTCTCTCTCTCTCTCTCTCTCTCTCTATATATAATCTCTCTCTATATATATATATATATATATATATATACACATTCTATGCACATATATATATACATACTATGCATACAAGAAAGTTTAAGAGTGTTGAATTACATGCTGTGTGATCATAGCTTAATTTATCAGCTGAGTACAAAATATGTTAGGCATGTTGGCAATGTGAAATTTTGTAAATTACACTTAATGCAGAAAAGTATATATATGCATCATAAAATATTTTTTCCAAATTTATTCTTAAATATTCAAACTTTGATTTAGCTTCGATAATATTTCATACTACAATATTCGATTTGATTTCTGATAGAAAGATTAAATTTCACACACTCTTTGTCTTTTATGATAAAATTAGACACAAAGTTTGACATGGCATCGATGCAAAGTGTCTGAACCTTAATTATGTTTGATTACTGGTCAGGTATTATTGTTTATCTTGTTTATTGAAACTAATATGGAAAAAACTCTCTTCTAAGGCTTCAGTTTCACGATAGATTGGACTTCCGAGGACACGGTGTATAATCCACCTCGGGTGTGTTGACTTTTTTATTTTTGCCTAAATGGTTTTACACTCTACCTACACACATATGTGGACACACTTTTTCTCACTTCAACCTTTCTAACTACTTAGTATATATGTGCATAGACCAAACATGTAATGAGATGCAGCAATAAAAAATATTGAAAAAATAACACATCAACCATCCTATATTAGTAAATCAGATGTGAAAAAAATGGAACACACTAATTAAAAAATCCATCTGAAATCCCTTGATATAAAAAATAAAACTTATGTACAGGCATCGAAGCGGCAGCCAGGTACCTCTGGTCGTCTGCACAGGACGGTCACTGGGGAGTGGGTGTGGTCTTCAGAAGAAGAGGGGGGCGAATCTTCTGATGATGAGGTAACATTTTATTACAATTATTTCTCAAAATTTTATTTTTCAACGTATCAACAAGTTGAAAGATCATGTTTTCAATGAGGAGCTGTGATCTTTTAGAAAGTATTTCCATATACTTATTCTGTAAAGAACTTTCTCCACAATTTTAATTACATCCAATTATTTATTTATACAAAAATGTATTTTTAATCTAAAAACCAACAATGATTCATACAAACAAAAACATGATTAAAATAGATAGAAAATAAATAGCCAAAAGGGATTTGCGGTGTTGGGGGAAATGTCATTTTTGTGCTTGATGGCTTAGTCCAACAATTTCTCCAGTAATAATGATGATGATGGTGATAGTAATAATAATAATAATAATAATAATAATAATAATAATAATAATAATAATAATAATTGTTAGTTATAATACTTATTATAATTATTATAGTTACAATAATAATTATTAAGTTAAACATTGAAAGGTGATTAAAAGGGCAGGGCCTAAGCACTTACCAGAAAATTGTAGGCCTCAAAGTTCACAATTAACTTTGAGGCCTACAATTTTCTAGTACAATAATAGCTAATTAATAATACATACTGATGAATATTTACAAAAATTAGAACATCATTATTAATGTTAGATGATAAAAATAATAAATAAATAACTTGAAAGAAGTAAACGGATAGGTATTTAATAATAATAATGATGGTAATGGTAATAATATTGGTTTCTAGCCATTGGCCAGGTCAGTTTAATATTAAAATACTAATTACTATAATTCTAATTATAATAGCCACTTTCCAGACATCAGATTGCTACCATGCAATCTCCCGAACCCGGTTTCATTCGATCAGAACTTATCATTGGGTGGTAACGATCAATGTTCTTCAAGATGCAGCGATTACCTCGTCAAATGGCAGCAGTGTAAAGTGTGAACTGTGTTCTTTTCACTATAAAAGTAATATTGTTGTGTCACTTCTCTTTTTCTTTCCATTTCTTACTCCTGTACCTTCTTCCATATATAAAAAAATACCTAACATTAAAAAGAGGTTTTTCTTAAAGATAGATGTAGTATGAAAATAATGATAACCCTTAGAAAGGACATATAAATAAGTTGCTTACCTCTCATTTCTAACTTATAGTGTCAGGAGAAGCCAATGAACAACATTGAAACGTTGGGCTCATCTGGTAGTGAGAAGGACTTAACCGACAACGAAGGCAGTGGGGGGTCAGGAAATCTCCCAGGGGCCAACCAGTATTATCAGACACCACTTCAACAGGTGGCTGAATCTCTTCCCGTGAACCTGGTCCTCAGGATGAGGTGAGAGTCAGAAATTTCTGATAACGTTGATTATATTTTATATTTTGAATATTTCCCTTCTGCGAACCACATTCTTAGCTATTCGGGCTATCCACACATTTACACTAATAAGGTAAAGGAAGGCATAGAGTAGGAAATGTATCATCATTTGTATGAAGGGGAAGTGAAAAACAAACCATCCAAGAGAAACCACCTTCATTTATATTTTTATTATTTATTTGAAGTATTTAATGTGCAATTACTGAACCAATTAATTATATCAGCATATGGAAATTTCTATGACTGAGAGCTAAAGGGCCTTCAAATTTTTCCGGGAATGGTATTTTGGCATACCTTACAAAGCTCTTTTACACACCACAATTAACATTGGACCAACGGCTTTATTTCCCCTCAAAAGGAAGGAAGTTGTGCTACGGATTTTTTCGCTAAAGAAAAATTCCATTGACCCCAGCTAGGCTTGAACCTACAAATATCGAGTCCTGAGGCAAGCACTTTACCCCTAGACCATTGAGGTTGACCAAATTCAGTTAAACTTGACCAAAATGATAACCTCGACCTCCCAGTCACTTAAAATCCAGTTAAAAAAATCTAATGAAGATAACGAATCCCCATCTCATATTTCCCTTAGTTACAATGTTAAACATAATCTTCTGGGGGGAAAAAAAAAGACGCTCGAATTCTTGAATCCTTAAATCTCAAAAATATAACTTGAATACATGAAAGCCTTTACTTTAAATCACAATTTTAAGCATTTGGTAACGAAAATTAAATAGACTTGTGTGGTTGGGAAAGTAATAAAATTGAATTAACATAATTAATTTACACAAAAAAGGGTTAATTTTGTTTATTTATGATGCAATTAAAATTACACACAAAATAGAGTTTGTCAGGAATAACATTCTTTTTTCAAAATGCATTATTTTGACTATACTAAAATTGTAGATTTTTAAGATTCAAGGATTCAAATTCAAAAGAAACTTTAAAACTCAGATTTGAGAAATAGACTATTTGACTCATTCTTAAAAAAAACCCACTGCATTTAAGATTTACAAGTAGACGACTTTGATCTCTACAAATACCTTAAAGAGCAAAGGTCTAACAAAAATTAAGGATATAATTTTAATATATTCATTAATGGTATTACATTTAAGTCTTTTAATTTAACAAGCATAATTTTACATCCATTACCATTTCCAGCCTGTTGCCCGGGTCACTTTTTTATCCAAGCCATATATTTTCCATTACCGGCTTGTTAGGCCTGCCGTGGTTAGCATGCATAATAAAATGTATAAATAAAGTGTGTTTAGATGTTGAGCTTAAGCTTGACTAATATCCTTTAAAGAAAATGACTTATTTGAATCCTGGTTGGATTAAAACTTGCTGTGGTTTGTTCACATTTAATTAAAAATATGACTTCAGGTGCTAATAAATCAATTTGTTTTCTAGCATATTTAAAAAGATAAAAATAATGCAAATTAGTAGAATGCCAAGAGTTAGCTCCCCAATAGATTGCGTGACTGACCTACAAGATAATGCTAATTGATTCATTTCCTCTTAGTTAATCATCTTATCCATAGATTATGCCATTAATAATCCTGGTGTTAAATTAAACAAATGAATTAGAAAATAGCAACAATATTAATTTTGGTCCACAATGTAATTTTATATATATATATATATATATATGGGACACCTGGTGGTCTGTTAGTAAGGTGTCGCATAGATTTATCTGATTACCAAACCCTTCCTTCACTTCTGACAAGACATCTTGTGAATGTGAGGAATGCCAGGTCTCCACCGTGGTTCGGATTCCACGTTAAACTGTAGGTCCTCCATTTCATCTCACAATCACCCTACCATTACACATTAGCGTAAGTGCGTACAACCCAAATGGTTGTAAGATGTGATAATAATAATAATAATAATAACACTTGTTATTTAGTTTTTTGGCAAGTGCTTAATGTCTATTAAATCCAGCATTTTGGCACTTTTTTCCTTTTAGAAATTCTAAACGTGAGCTCAATGATATAAGATTTGAGTTTCTCGTGGGCAAAGACTCTGCAGAAGGTATCTCATCTGAATTGGTTGGAGCTGGTCTTGTAGATGGCAGAGATATCGTGGTAATAGCTGCCAATCTTCAAAAACTTATAGACAGTGGAGGCCAACAAAAAGCAGTTACTTTTCCTTTGGTAAGTTTAAGAATATTATTATATGATTTAATAGGGATGGGACCCTCTTAAAGCTTATTCAAGGATTGGGGAGGGGGATGGTCAATTTTTCGAGTGGAGTTGCTCTTTTAGAGCGCTTGCTTATTGGTGGTACAGAGCCAATTTTATGCTTAACTAAAGGCGTTACTTGTAATGGTTAAATTATAAGACAAAATGTTAACATTAATCTACTATTTGTGTTTTCTATTCTATTAAATTTATATTTATTTCCTCATTTTATGTTCATAATATTTCCAAGAATGGTTTCGTAACATAGTGGATCTGACACAATAGATTTTATTATACTTTTTTTTTTAGTATTGTCAAGTGTTTTCCCTTGGATTTTTTCATTCGAGTCGAACTCGAGTTGAGTTTTTCTAAAAGTTCCCGAGTTCGAGTTTAGGCATATTCATAATTTTATAATGTTAAAAAGTATATTAAAACACATGTTCTTAAAATATGAATGACACTCATTTTTATAAACAATAAATACCTTTGAAAAAAAAAATAATGGAAATATCAGTTTTTAAATTAAAAATAACACTTATAAAACACAATTTAAAAAACAAGAACACTCAAAAATCTAATATAAAAAAATTTATAATGGTTTCAACACTTTTGTTTTTAAGGACATTTAATGTCAGGCCTCCTTCGATGGTCGAATCTTTCACCTCACAGACAAAGCATAATATTTTGAATTAAAAAATTATTTAGTTAGGCCTACTTGAAAAGCACAACTTAATTTGTAATATTTATTTTGTCGGATAAAAGAGATTAGCATGAATAAAATCATTATTAAAATAAATAAATTGTTAGGCATGGAAAATCTTACATGCCTAATACCCTACCCTCCCACCTCTATGGGAAACTTGGACTCAACCATTTCAGCACATGCTCAATTCTAAAAGTTTCACCTCACAAACAATCTTGTAAATATTTTAATGCACACATTAAAGCTCTTCAAAAACTGAAAATCAAAACTAGAATTACAAATAAATTTGAAATAAATAAAACGAATTACGGCTTTTTAACAGAAATAAGAACATATTACGCATGATATAAAGTTGGCTACCATAACATATATTATGTTTATTCGCCTGAGTGATGATTAAAATAAAGATACTGTAAATTCTTACTACCCAACTGGTTTTATCTATCTACAACTATGCAAATAACCCCAATTTATTGCTTGCGGTCCTTAAGTTAGACATTTTGTTGGGTTTCATGAAAAATAAATACTGTCAACAGTCAGACACTGATAAAACTGTTTATTTATCCCTACTGGCTTACATATCGTATATCGATTGTTTGTTTAAAATCGATTCAAGTAATCTGATCACTTAGTAAGTGTTATCGAGTTTTAAGAATCAAATAACGACTTGTTAATTCATTATTTATTTTTAAATTGATTTTCATTTAGAGTTTATTATTTCTTAAAATATGTTATTGAAGTAATTGTAAAAATATTCAAACGTAGTCCTGCCTTATAAAATGGAAATGAATATAATGTAGTCGAAAATATGTTAGTGTTTTAAATATAATGTATTCTTGGAAATCGATATATCGCAAGAATCGAATATATTTCTTGTTTTATACACGAAGATAGATAATGGATATAAAGAAAATAATAATAAAACATACTTAGACGAGTTCACTATTTCCAATGTATGTTTAATCTTTCAGCATGTTGTTTTAGTCTTTATTAAAAATATCATTTTGTATTTATATTTTTTCTATCTTAATAAAATTAATCATCATTGAAGGATTATAATTTAAGTTGATCAAAGGATGATTACAGTAGCCCTATGGTTTCTTTGGTGCTGACTGACAGCTGGCGGCTTTGAAAAGTCACCAGACCAAATTATGTATCCCTATGTCGAACCATATGATCTGCCAAAACATGTGTTTAGCATCTGTCATTTCTGACAGTCAAAGTTTAGGTAGGCTACATACCTAAATGTTGACTGTCAGAAATCAGCTGTGAGCTGTCAGTCAGCACCAAAGAAGCCATGGGGCTACTCTAGACCTAACCTGTTTATTTCACATGTTTTTTAGAAACTTAACTCATTCTAACAACACTTACAAAAATAACTAAAAGACACTCAAATTTTGATTGATTTGGTTTCTAAACATTAATATAAGTCTAGATTGTTTAATTTGGCTGGATTTTAACCTGTATTTTGCGAGGGGTGGTTGGGGTTGATTAAAATTGAAAGCTTGATTGAACTAAAGCTTAATTTACAGTTTAGGCCTATATTGTGTAATATAGGTCTATTTGTAAATTATTAACATTTCTAACAATTTGCTAAGATTCGGATTCGAGAAATAGTGGATTCGACCCATCTCTAATTAAAAAAATTAAAATTGAGTGCTACTTCAAAAGTTATTTAGGTATCTACATTTTAAAATAAATAAAGTAATGTGTGTGTATGTATATATAAATGAAATAAATACACATTAGTACAAATACTGGTTATATGTTAAATTGTATGAACCGATATCTCTTATTAGGTATTCAAAAATTCACTAATAGCTAAAAATTTCAGAATTCATTCAAAGTTTGAATAATTCAGAAATTAATTTTTGAATATTTGCACACCCCTAAATATAAAAATACACCTTTATCATTTTTATATCATGAACCTAAAATACTTGAAGATGATTAATTTGAACTCGAAGCAGGTTTTTGTGCTTTCAAATGAGATTCTTTACAAGTTTCATAAAACACGATGCTCAAAAAGTAGCTACCCTTATTTATTAAAACACAAAAGAAGTCACAGAAAAACGGAATGGAAATACATAAAAGGGAATAAGTAAAATATTGTTTTTACAATGAAAATAAAAACACAATTCACACTTTACTTTGATGTATCTGGACAAAGATGTAATTGTTGCTTCTTAGAGAAAAGTGATTGCTACTCCAAATCCCGCACCTTATCAGTGGTAACTATTGATTTTCTTCAAGCGTTGCCATTTACTCTCTCTAGAAGCATAGTTGTAAAGTGTGAACTGTGCTTTTATTTCCCTTGTAAAACCTTAGTAGGGTTTTTCTTCCTATTTTTTTTAGAACCGCCTCTTTCTCTTTAAGAAGGTACAGGAAAGGTGGAAATATTTCAATCCACCTTTCCTGTACCTTCTTCCAAATATAATGCAATTGCCTCATAAAGCGAAAAGAAGTTTTCCTTATAGAGTTATATCATTATATATTCGCATCCATGTCCTTTTCCTGTGTTTGTCCTTTAAGTTATACCTTTTATTTGTTCCTATCTATGTGTTCTATCATTCTTTACCTTTTTCCTTTTTTCTCGTCTTTTGTGTTTTTTGGTTTTCTCTTTTAGGAAGTTGTGTTCCGCGCTTAACACTCCTCCCTGATGAGTTCCGATAGAATGTAACCTAGGTCGGGGGATTTGGCGGTGACGATCAATTTTCTTTAAGAGACATCCATTACCTCTTTGTCCATTGGCAGCAGTGTAAAGTGTGAACTGTGTTCTTCTTTTCATTGTAAAGGCCATATGGTGTTTGTCCCCCTTTTAATTGTTTCTTTCCACCTTTCTTGTACCTTCTTCCAAATATAATGCAATTGCCTCATAAAGCGAAAAGAGGTTTTCCTGATAGAGTTATATCTTTCGCTTTAAGGTATATTTTCCCATGTATACCAAAATATTACTCAAAAAATGAAAAGAGATCTTTCTTAAAGATATGTAAGGCATTGTTTAATCACTATAAATGTTTGTTTTTTCTTTGCAGAACTCAGGATATGCTAGCAATGAAGTTCCTGATGATAAGACTCTGATTGGATTTGCTCAAATTTCTGTTACAGACTAAAGAGAAGTGGCCTTGTAGTGAAATAAGATAGCATGTGGTATGCAAGTTCTAAATATCCTCTTTTTTTTTAAGTTTTTATCAACCGCTTGGAATCTGAATCACGTGTGAAAGGAGAAATTGTCTTAATTTTGAAGCACTACATGAAATTGATTTATGAAAACATTACAAATAATTTATTAAATAAAAATTAAGCGTTATTTTACTATTATAGGTTGTAAATATTTATGAAATGTTGTAAAGTGTTGCTTACTAGTAAACTCTTAGCTCGGTTAGTAAAATTCAGCTTTGTTTGGATTGTTTCATTGTGACGGATGGAAATGTCTTAATTTTTTTTTATGGTGCACATGTGATAATATTTTTCAAACTTAAAACTCATTGGATGGAGATTGGATGAATGATAGTTGCTGGAAATGTACATTCTCGGTTTTAAAAGCATAAAAATAAACTGTCAAATAATTTAATCATAAATATTATTAAAATTATTCCCATTTATATGTTCTTCCTTCACTACACAGTCAGATATTGAATACTATTATTATATCAGAGATGTCAAACTCAATTCTTTCAATTATATTTTATCACTTGCATTAAGATAATTGAGGATTAATCCTTATAACACAATTTTAGATCTCGTATTCCATTAAATATAAGTTTGGGCATTGAATCAAAATGACAAAATTCAGAAAACAAGTAATTATGCTCAATGTCAATTTTTTACCATTTCATTTATAATGGCAACTTATAAATGTACCCAGCATAAACTTTTTTGTTGTTCTTTTTTTAAATATTTAATTCTTTTAATTGTATTTTCCAAGGTTTATTGCATTATATAAATAAATAGATATTTTAGAATGTGGGGTTGGCTGCATGGACTAAAAAATAATGGATTTGTAAATGTTGAGTAGTAAAAGAAATTGAAGTTATAATTAAAGACTAGATGTTGGGGGAAAACAATAATTGTAACATCTCTCCTTTTTATATATAAGTATATCTAATCATTACTCTGTGCTTAGAAGCTTGTGTAATTTATTCATAGAAGAAAAACTCTTGTTTTATAAAAGGATCTTTATTGAACCTTCAAAATGGTAATTTAACTTCTTTCGTACATAGCAAAATGTTTCAAAAAGTTGAGGCTTTCTCTAAAAAGCTATTAAATGTCTAAAGTTGGTATTCACTTTTATTTCTTTAAGTTATGCATTCCAAATTTAATTAGTTTAGCTATTTTACTATATTTTTCATGGATGTTTCACAAACTTTATTTATTTATCAAGCCCAATACTGACTCAAACTGACATTTCTTTTTCATATCTTTAAATAACATTTGAGTTTGGTAATAGGACAGTAGCAAATCTCTTGATAGTGCCTGTGCAATGAAACATTTGCTTTCTTGCAATTTTAATCACAATAATGACTTCTTATTGCTTAATTTAAAAATGGGTTAACGTTATTTGAAATAAAGCACTAGGCTAAATCATGGTTTAAATCAGGAGGGATATCAAGCACATTTATTTTAGTTATGTCATGTCTTAGTACCTGTTCTGGTTATATGCCTGTGCACTAAGTACTCTAATGTATTAGGGGTGAGGAAGGTTGAAATTAGAGGAAAGGCACCCGAATTTGCGTGGAGGGAGAATGGAAAATCACTCAGGGAAAACCACCCTCATTGCACCCGACCAGGACCGAACCCAGATCTCTGTCAGAGGTAGCCACTCTATAGCGAGTGTAGCATCTTAGACCATGCAGCCACCGAAGCAGGTGGAATAGAACATTTTTAAAGACACGCTTTCACTGTCACAGGCATCTTCAGGTTAAGAAATTAGACCAATGCTCTTGGTTTAGCTCCAAGGTTTACTGTAAACAACTTATTGTTTTTTCATTTATGACATGCAATCAAGGACAACCTGCTCTTAACCTAAAGCAGTTTTCTCTCCATGGCAGTGAAAGCTTTTCTTTAAAAATGTCTAGCTTAGGGTTTTATCTAAACAATTTCTATTCCAGTATTAGTAAGGTAAGTGTGTTGGTTATCTCTCCTAATTTAAACCAAAATAGGTGTAATATAATAATAAACAAAAGGATTCTTTATTTGTATAACATACAACCAAGACATATATGTTCCAAATACTGTATTTTATCAAGTCGCATGTTGTCACATAGTGAATATTTTAAGTAATAAAAAACTAAAGACTACTTTCCTTAGGTGCTAATTATGAAATATAATGTAATAATTTTAATTCTGCTTAATGTACATATAATGGAATTCTTTTACTAATTTAATGATAGTTGTTTCATAGCATATTAATGTTTCTACTAATTTTAATAATGTAAATTACAGTGTGTAATGGGAAGTTAAGTGACTTATGCATGTTTTTTTACAATAAAAATTCAACACACAAGTGTGGTTGGTAAACATTTTTTCAAGACTATAATTTTGTCGAGTGATACCACCATTCTATCAAACATAAAGATTGTAATGAATTAAGTACTTCAAAATGTCTCATCCCACTTTTCTCTACTTTTTACCCTATATATAGTATTTTATGAAAATAGTTTTGATTCCGGTAAAAATATTACATCATAAATCACCTTTTTAACAATTTCCTTGATGTTAATTATCCAATTCAAAATTGTTTTTCATGTGCAGGCAGTGTGTTTCTTTTTCAAAAAATGTTAAATATCATAAATTACTTTGGTGAAATTAAAATGTTTATAAAACAAAAGTTTACATTCTCAATAAGATATAGGATAATGTGTACAATGTATATTAGACTTAAATTATTTCTCTAATGTTTTATTAAAATGAATTATTGCCAAATGGCTTGGAAATGTATAAAAATACTGTAGAAATACTGTACTTTAATATAAAGTACTCTCTCTTGATGAGTTTCAATAGTATTAAACTTGGTCGTTAACAATCGATTTTCTTAACGAGGCAGCCAACACCTCTTTGTCCAATGGCAGGAATGTAAAGTGTCAACTGTGTTCTTTTCATTCTAAAAGTCATATTGATGAGTTTCAATAGTATTAAACTTGGTCGTTAACAATCGATTTTCTTAACGAGGCAGCCAACACCTCTTTGTCCAATGGCAGGAATGTAAAGTGTCAACTGTGTTCTTTTCATTCTAAAAGTCATATTGTGTTCATTCATTTATATGTTTCTATCCACACTTCTTGTACTTTCTTCCATATTTAATATAAAGTAAGTGATGGTGAAGGAAGCCAAGCTGAAAGGATAGTTAGGTTAGGCATAGATAGAGACAAAGCCAATTCCCTCTTAATTTTTTCTTACACTTTTCTTACTTCCAACTTCTTAAAATTTTTTCTTACTTCCAACTTCTTAACACTAACAATTTCAATTGGTTTTTAAATTTATGAAATAATTCCTTTTTTATGTAAATTGATATAAATAAATAATACATAAACATGGTGGCTACAGACGGGGAAAACCTGGGAATTTTCGGATGCCAGGGAAAACAGCGAAATGTCAGGGAATTTAACTAAAAATAAGGAAAAGTCAGTGAATTAAAAAATTTATGTGTAAAATAACATTTTAATCTTTAAAATAACTGATAAAACCGTTTGTTTAGTCGATACAAACTTTTTTTTTTTTTAAATATGTGATCAACAATAACAAAAGTCATCTACCATTAAAACTGGAAAAAAGTAATCAGGGAAAATTGAAAAATGTTGCTTGGAAAACCTGGAAAAGTCGAGGAATTTAAAAAAATATGTTTTGTAGCCACCCTGATAGAGCACAAAGATATATGGGACTACAAGTGTTAACAGAGATGAAGCGAGAAGGGTGTTTATCCCTAACTAGGCTTAACCTATCCTTCCAGGATGGCTTCCTTCATTCACTTATTTTAAATTTCTGTACAGTGTTTCTAATAATATATTTACATTTATAACAAAATTAGTTGAGTGCATAAATTTGGTTTTGTTATTTTGAATCGTAAACCAATTACTAAATATTTATTTATTCACAAATAAATTTTGTCAACAAATAAAATCCTATCAACCATTTCAATGAATATGATTCCTGTGTTACCCATTCTTCTGTATCTACAATCCTAGTCATAAAATTGGGATGATTTACACTGAGATTTAAAGTGAAAAGTAGGCAACTGTTGCCCCATTTTGATTTGTAACAAGATAGTCCATTACTGCTTGATACTCGCATATAAAATTAATTGTCCAGCTAATATAATACTTTTAGTGTACTTTAGTTCTATTGTAATGATAGTGCATACACACTCTAGTTTGTATTCCTTTTAATTTTTTTTTATTTCTCACATAGGATCACTTTCATTCCATATACTATTGTTCTATTTGATTTATATATTTTAAAAACAAAAGGAACGAACATATTTTATACTTTGTAATACACACTAACAAAGAAAATCTTAAGCTCCTTGAAACAGGGTGGCCACAATTATTGCAGAAAACATAGAAACCCTTAAAAAGTGGTGTAATTTAAAATTGCCAAGAAAATCGGCGAAAATGATTAACTAGCTTTCTAGGGAAAAGATACCATAATTGCATACTATTCAAATGCTGTTTTGATAAAGGTCTGTATTTTTATTTTTGAGTCCAATTCAAATATTATTTATTAAAATTAGAGCTGGGCCGATCAGCTATTTTGCCGATTAGTCCGATGCCGATCATTTGTTGCCGATTAGGCCGATCACCGATGCCGATTATTTTTGTTTTCAATTTTAATAATTTTAAAAACTGTTTCCATTTAAAACAAAATGTGCGTATGTGCGAGATTATTACATCCGATGTTTCATTTTTTGGGCATCTTTAACAAATCTAAATAAAACAACACCAATCTGCTAATATTTTATTTTATGATTATTAGATTTGTTACTTGTGAGTATTTTTATTTCTAATAACGTGCATAAATTGGAAAAAGACCTATGGTAAATATATTTATTTTGATATATTTTGTTTGGAATGTTGGATGTGCTGTTTATTTCAGACCTAAGTCGCTAAGAACAAGCTAATTATTCCAAGATCACATACGAGAGAGCAGAGATAAAATATTATTTTTTTAGGACTTAAAATATACCCACACATTTTGAATAATCGGCATAAATAATCGGAGATTCAAACACCGATCATCGGAATCGCCGGTTATGCAATAATCGGCCGATGATCGGATTAATAATCGGCATCGGCCCAGCCCTAATTAAAATCGAGTATTTCTTTTTTAACATATCAAAAAATCAGAATTTATAGAGTAGGAGAAAGTCATGGAATTTTCTATGAGACTTTTTTTTAGTCGCCCTATGACAAATTTATATTATCAATGTGGACAAATCCTACTTTAAGTAGCACAATGTTTGAAATCCCAAATTCAGATTTAAAAAAAAGTTATCTTTTGGCCTTATATTATTAATATTTTCTAAAGCTCTTTGAGTAGCTTGACTAAAATTAAGTCTTGAGTTCACATACCCAAATTAAGAAGGCAATACATTATACTGGCTCTTAAAAAATTGAATTAGTACCTAATAGCTCGTAAATGTTTAATAAGACAGTGTAGAAACACTGTACAATAATGTAAAGTAATTGAGAGTGAAGGAAGCCAACCTGTAAGGACAAGTAGGTTAGCCCTAATTGAAAAACACACTTTTCACTTTGTTTATTTTTACACTTAACAATGCTTCAGATTTTACACATTGTGTTAAATTTTTGGAAATATCCCTTTATCACACATTAAACTACATCAAAGTCTATAGACTCCAAGAAAACTTTCACTAATAAATATCAAATAATACCAATTTAATATAAATCTATTAAACAAATAGTCTTGATTAAAGAGAGTTACTAAACAAACATAAAAAAGTTGATTGCCAAATATTTTTCTTTCACGAAGTGTTTGGATTTGATTGTCAGGTGGTTGGCATTTTACTAGAATGACCTGGACACAGGCTGGAAACAGTTGATGACTTTATTTGATGGTTAAATTTAATGAATAAATTGTCATAATATGCAAACTCTATCATCCATTAAAATTTTCCATTGTCTTCCTTTTGTTTTTTGAAACCTAAGTCAGGGGATTGGGCAGTGACGATTGATTTTCTTTAGGAGGCAACCATTACCTCTTTGTCCAATGGCAGCAATGTAAAGTGTGAACTGTGTTCTTCTTTTCATTGTAAAGGTTATATTGTGTTCTTCCCTTTTATATGTTTTTATCCAACATTCTTGTATCCTCTTTCAAATATAATGCAATTCCTTGTAAAACGAAAAGAGGTTTTCCTTATAGAGATTTATTTAAAAAATATTAATCGGGGAAAGAGTGACAGGAATAAAGATGGGACAACTAACTCTCTCATTCCCTTTCATTGTGAACAAAATCACATTTTACATTGTCGACTATGGACAATGTGGTAATGGCTGCTGATTAATAAAATTAGAAAATTTATATTGGAAAGAATGAGCGTTTTTTTTTTCAATCAACAAGTCATATTGTGGTAGTACCTCTCATTTCTTCCTGTCTATTTTTTTTATGTGTTTAGGCAAGTTTATTTGACATTTGTTTGTAATGGTGTCCCAAAAGGAGTGTTGTATTTTCCCCCTACATTCTTTTCCTTTGATAAATATTATACTGATCTTAATTTTTACTTCTACAGTATCATTAATTTGATGACACTTTAACATTGCTACTAGTAAAATTGCTTAAGTAGCCAAATGGTGTAAGGTGTCTTTATTGCAATCGATGAAACTGCTAATAACGAGGTTCAAATCCGGGTTGAGTGTACAAAGGGGTTTACCTAAATTATTTGCCACCATTCCTCTACACAAATGCGGGTGCACTTCCTCTAATTAATCACTTTGCATCTCTAACACATTAACGCGATTAGTATACAACTGTGTAAACTGGAAAGGTAAGACATAGGACTAAATAGTTTACATCCTTGTACAAATCTTGTAAAAAAAAACAATTATTCTATGGCAGGCGTTTTGTACTGTGCGCCGCATAAGAATTTTTTTTTTCTTCTTTTACAAAATCCAATATTGATAGTTTTATATTTAAGAAATTAATTTTCTAAAAATATATGAAATGAATCCTATTAAAAAAAGCTTCTGGAAATAGACAAATGCTTATTTGTTAGAAAAAATGCGATTGTTTCCATCTTTCAATCAATAGTTAATTCAAAGCCCAACAGGGTATGAAAATGACTAATCAGTTTCATGTTATCAGCCCTAAAGCTTCAAGTTGGGAAACTTGCCTAATTTATATTCATTAAGGATTGGTTTTGACTGTTGAATTTAAAATGTGTAATGTACAATCAATTCATGGTATTTAATAGTGTAGTCTTAAGCGTTTACAACGATTATGATGACTGAAAAAACCTTAACTGAACACTGCTTTTTATATATTTCAGTGTGCTTGTAGGTTTTGCAATTTTTCATTTAAGCATTTTACTTTATATTACTTGAAACTTGGGTTATTCATAGTCTTCCCTGTTCCAAATAACCCAAAATATCTAAATAAAAATGTCACATGTTCAAAACAAGTATTGCCATTCCTTTAATTTGTGGAAGTATTTCAACAATGAGAATTATTGAGAATTTTTTTGAGTCTCTTAACATTTTGGCAGAAAATTTAACAAGTGTTAGAGTAGAAGGGTTATCTTGGAAAAGGTGGTAAGTGGCAATGTCTCGGCCCATTCCAGCATACCGACCAGATAAGGAAGTTGACATCCACTTTACTCGGGTGTGTCATCAGTTGGGATTATCTGACCATCTGCCTCAGTCGGGTATACTATGTTTTAAGTCTGTGTTGTCTTTAATGAAATAGATATTTAAAATTTATATTTTCATTGATCAAATTGGACACATTAATAAAATTAATGAGTAGGGTTAGTTTAAAAAAAAACTAAGTTCTAAATAACAAAATTGCATACTACAAAATGCGACAAAATCAAATATTTGAGGTATAAAAATAACATAATTTATACATTAATTACTTTACCTTAACATTGGTACATTAAAAGCATAAAATATAAAGTTTGAAACCTTACAAATCATTGAAGCACTACTGCTTTTAACGCACTTTTAAACATTGTCGAATTACCTTAATTTCAAGACATAATTAGAGTTTACTCATCAACTTAAGAATTAAATTCTACTTAAAATGGTTGAATGTAGAAATATATTTTTTGGTTCAGTTTTTTAGCTATCCCTAGATGTATAGCAAATTATTTGTGTTTTATTGATTTCACTTGTATCATATTAAGGAGTTGAGTGCAGGAACATTTATTTTGTATAGAGGGAAATAAATATTGATAAAGTATGATTTATAAGTCAACTATTGTCAAAACTAAAATAAGTTTAAAAAAATGTGATTTTGGTTGGGTCATTAGTATTGCTTGATAAGTATGAATAGTGGATAATTTGGTGTTCATATTTACACAAAAAATATAAATTTTCACTATATAGCATAATGGATAAAGATAAACATATCAATTAACCATATTGTCATTTATTTCAAGAAGAAACATCTTAGTGCTTTTTTTTAAAAACGAAAACTTGTTTTTATTATTTTGTTATGGCTTTGCTTCAATAATTGTCATAAGGTTAGATCTGGGTACTTGAAAAGGTAATTAATTTGCTTTAAGATTTAATCACATTCACAATTGCAAATTATTGATGACTGATCAGTGTAGCAAATCACATTCAAATATAGCCTATGACAATGGTTACTTATGAGCATTATTTTCAAAAGTAATTTGTTTCTGTTCTTTGTACCTTTTTAACTGGGTAGATCTTACTCATGAAATCTAAACTAAACTAATTTTATTTATTGAATATTTTGTACTATTTGTCATGCTTTGTGCATGTACAAATCTTTAACGTTATAACATTTTGTAATTTTTACACACTTTCCTTAGAGACTATTTAATAATTTAGTTATGGATGTTTGATTGTCTCTATGATCTAATGGTTAGAGTTCCTGGTTACAGATACAGAGGACATGGGTTCAATCCCCGGCGTTTACAGATATTCTGTGAAGTATTGGGTCTAGAACGGGGTCTTCTTGGCCTCATGAGGACAAATGAGGAGGAACTTGAATTAAAAAGTAGTGGCTCTGGTCTAGAGAACTGAGATTATCAGCCAGAGGATTCATTGTGCTGACCGCATGACACCCTCTACCCATACAAGTTGGCACTATTTTTGCCAACAGATGACAGCAGCTAAGTCAATATGGCTCGATTGCAGGCTGACACCATTAATTTAAGGATTTTTAAACAAAGCTCCACACACATTTTTATGGACAAGTAATTTAAACTAAATGGCTATTAAAAATTGTTTAGAATTAAAACATTAAATAAAGGTATGTAAGGGAAATCCATGTTTTGAAGCAATTAAAAAAATATCTTCTTCAAGCCCAATCTTAAGAAAAAGTTAGAAATATTATAACCCCCAACGATCCATAGATTTAAGCTATTCAAACTCTATTTTTGAGCCGTTGTTACAGTGCTATTTTAGTTAAGTTTAACTTCCAATAATATTGTTTGTCCATTTTGTACATATTTGTATAGCTTTTGTTAATGCAATAATTATAAAAAAAATTAAGATACTGATTTTATATATAAAATTCTTAAACAAATATGTCTAATTTTTGTTTGTTATTCTGTCATAGTTAATATGTATTTAGGTAGGTAATGTAGTCCTTAAAGCTTTATTTTCTTTGTCCTGAATATACAGTTATATTTAAATAGGCTGTCATTAATATGCTATTAAAATTAAATATGTGATAACTTGCAATGTACTTATAAAACAATAAACAAAAGTTTTATTCTTATAACTGTATGATGCTAATGAAATATTCTTCGTCAAGACAACAAACTGAATGCAACAATACCTGTTGACAAAATGTTACCTCTTGTGGAATTAAAATGAATTAAAGTTCATTGAAATCTTTTCAAACAATATCAGTTTCAATGGTGAGGCATGCTATTATCCAGTGTTATCATTAGTAACTTAAAAATAGGGGTATTTTTCTTTTCCTTAAAGAGGGTCAATTTATACAATGGTACTCGGTTTTGTTAATCTCAAAATGGGAATCACACAAGGTAAAGCATTTCCACAAATGCTGCTCGGAACAACTATTAGACACAACCCATTAATAAATACAGGATACAGCCAATTTAGTTTTTTGGTCACGCTGCTCAGTTGAATTTAATTTATGACCGAAAGAGCCACTAAGCACAATAAAAGCAGTTTCTCAACTTTTAAATGTCATTTTCAGTGTAGGATTCAAGTAACACTTTCAAATGGTCATGTCATAGCACCGTCCTGTTTCTATTTATCTTTAACTTCCTCTATTAAATTGTTGAATCAAACAGCTATCTACACTTGCCAACCAATAATACTTGAGCAGTAAGTAAAACCAATGTATTTGTTTTTAATGCAAACAAGCACATAGCATGTCTTATCTAACAAGCTGGCTGTCTGGGGCTGGAAGCTAAACTAAACCTATTTTTAAAATATTTTAACAACCACTGCATTAAAGGCACACAGACAGCACTATGTAAGAATAAAGTTGAGTGTGGCAATAATAAGTGTTTATTTGCTTGCTAAAGGCGGGGATTTTTCCAATAAATGAGCAGCGCAGTAGTCTAGTCCTGAGCATAACTGGCCCACTAACAGTATTACGAAAATAAAGACTCCACTCACTATACTAGCCTAAAAGTACTCTTTAAAGTAATTATGACATAATTTTATAGATAGAGAATGGAAAAAACAGTCAAGTATGGTACATTTTTCAAACATGAACTAGAGATTTAGAAAAGTGCTTAAATATGATAATTTTTGCAGACAAAATAAAGTCTACCTTTACTCCAATATGAAAAAAATGTATTGTTTTACCCCAATGTCAATAAAATATTTGATTTAAAATATATTTAGGCATGGAATCATTTCATTTAGTTTTCCAGATCCTTGGGTTTCCAACTAATTCATAATAGTCTGATAATTATTTAGTAAAGATCTTTCATATCAATAATTTCACTCAAGACTTGAGCTTGTTTCATAGTCAAACTTAGTTCACTTTAAGTGCGGCTTACTAAATATAATACATTATCTACCTAAACCGAATGGAAGGCACCAGTTTTGTATATGAAATGAACCCATTACATCCTAGTCTAGATAGGTGTCATCCTTTATTTAGTAAAGCACCCCACTTTAGGTGTACCAGGTCTTTACTATGAAACTGGGCCTTCAATTATTATTATATTATTATTATTATTAGCACTGCGTCGTACTACCTGTTCGAGTTATACACACTTGTCAATTATATAAAACAAATTGGCGGGATATAAACTTACACTGAACTAAATTCAAACACTAAGCATCTCAATTTGGGGTTAGAAAATTTTTACAGAGCATCATTTGATCTTTCATCTAACATTTTAGAAACACTTCATAATAATGTTTTTTTTTCCTTTTTTAATTATTAGGGTGTCTTATATACTTTAGAATTTGAGGATTACCTCCCTATTAATAGTAATTCTCAAAATTTAAGTGATGACACAAATTTCATAACGTCAGGCGAATCAATAAACAATTGGTTTCAAGCGAATAAATTAACAGTGGATGTTATCAAACATATTAAACTCGGATTGCAAATGAGCTGGATAAAACAGATTATATATGTTCATAATTAGGTAAATCATATTTTGGACTTTGATCATTATTCAATATAATAGACCGAACAAAATTAAAATGATAAACCTATATAGAGGAATCATACCTGCAACCTTAGGCTCGTCCATTAAACACACTGTCGATGAACTATTATGTGCTAGCTAGTTTATATAGTAGTAACAAACTAATTTAGAACATGCATATTGTTTGACCCTTAAGGCTTCATATAATAAATACGCCTCTAAGCTAATTTCGAACAAGTTTTTTTTCATTATTTCTCACTACCTGTTCAGGCTGTATGCATATATGATAATTATGTTACTGAAATAAGGTTGAGAAATCATTTAAGAAAAAGACCCAACAAGAATTAAAACCCCAATCTCCCTACCTTTGGTGGTCCAGTCCATTACAAGTGATGTCTTAGACCTGTGCTCTAAAACTCAAACTATTCAAAGGAACAGATTCACAAACTCGGGGCCTATAAAATATATTTATTTGCTTGGTTATATTTTATGAATCTACTTTTGTGGCCCCATGGTGGCATGCTTCTTAACTTTTTTTTTTACAGCACACTATTATTGATTTTAAGAATTAATATTAAATGTAAAATGTAGAATATACAAAGCAATCAATTTATCGGTTGATCTCTATGGGTCATGATCTCATAACTTACATGATGAAAGCAAATTTAGACTGTTAGAAAACAAGGGGCTTAGGAATATATTTCTTCTGAAAAGGAATGAGGCTACTGGGGAGTTGAGGTTACATAATTATGAGTTACATACCATGTAGTAATCACAATACATTGTAAGGTTAATCAAGTCTTATAGATTAGGATTGGCAGGACATGCAGGATGTTTTGAGGGTATTGACTGATAAACTCTATAGAAAGAGACCTTTTGAAAGACCTAGGGTGTAATAAGGTGGACTGGATGGATCAAGATAGGAATAGATAATGTCCTTTTATAAGTGCGGCAATAAAATTATGAGTTCCTAATGCTATATAGTAAATAAGGATGATCACATGCTATGTAGCTCTAAGACCAAGCACAAAACTATACAACACTTATTCAGTGTATACACACTATATATTGTAATAGGTCCAATATGACCAACTGTTGCTACTAAAAGGGAAGAAATATACATTTACAATAGTGGCCAGTGTATTTACAATTTATTTGGGTTTTAAGATTTGGATGGACACCTACTATATAAGAACGATAAAAGTTGTATACCCTATTTATTAGAAACTATGCATAGTTACAAAATGCTGTTTTTGTGTTATATCTAACCTGTAAATTTAATATGGACTATATTAATAAAAAACGATACAAGTTAATATTTACTTTGTTACAATAAGATATAATTTCGATTAAATTAAAATGAAATAAAATATGACATACAATCATATAGTTTTAAAGTTATCATATTGCTCTAAAGAATAAACAAAATTGGGTATTTTCAAATTAAATAATGTCTAAACTGTTGAAAAATTTCAGCCATTTCCTGCTAGGTATGTCTGTAATCGGAAGCACCTCTTCATCTGCCCCAACCTCTTTTGTTATTATTTATCTTTTCATCTTTTTTGTAAGCCCCGCTACTCCCCATTCAATCTCCCAATTTAAATCGTGTTCAGGTAAAACCCTTGACTTGACACCAATTGTCTGGCACTTTGTTACTACTATTACCTCCAAACCTGTTATTTGCATGATCCATGCTAAAAGTTATTTTATAGAGTAGACTTGATTTTGTTTAGCTTATAAATAATTTGCATGAACAGCGTTCCCTTGATTAGATAAAACCTATTTGTATAACATTGGTTTTGTATGAAGAGATGAAAACAATTTCTTTTAAATAGTTTTATTCATGTTTTATAGACAAACAAAATCTTTTCATACTTATAGCAAGATTAATTTTGAAGTTATTAAGACTCAGTGATGCATCCAGGAATTTTCTTTAGGGGAGGACGGGTATGTGTGTCAAAGCTATTATTTTTGTCCCCTGAAAATAATCATCACATTATTTTAGTTTAAGACAATTTTTCTTTTAAATTACACACATATATACATGTATATTTAGGTTGTTAAAAAAGGATTGAGAAATTAAGGATCTTGTTGTACATATTAACATGAGCAAATTAATTTTAATGATATTACATGACCTCTAGTTTTGTTGATATGTCGGTAAGCTCCAACAATAATAATAATAATAATAATAATAATAATAAAAAGTCTCTTGGAAATTACAGGTCCACAAAACAACTCACATAGAGGTATAGGCAATTTTTTATTTTAGTAATAAAAAAATAAATGGTACGGTGCACCAAACAAACTTTCTCTCGCTTTTGTCTTGAAATAGACATTTACTCAAAACTCGTAAGATTTGTTAAACGAAATAATAGGTATATAAATTGTTCTAGAAACACTACAACAAAGATTATAAATGAAATAATATACACTGTTACTCTATGTCATTAGGAATTAGGAACACTGTTACAGAAAAATTGAGAAAAGCAAAATCTCTTTATCAACCAAAGAGTATAAGAATCAAATTCATTTTCAAAATCTTGCAAAAACCCCTCGGGTGGACCTTATGAAAACTCCAGATACAAAGTTTTAGCCCAATCTATAAAACTGGTTGGGCCTTAGCCTAAGCCAAGGTACAGTCAGTCAGACGACATTATGAAAACAACTTTTTTTTTGCTTTCAGGGGGTCATGAAACGTTGATATTTATCCAAATCTTGATTTTGAATTTTTGACAATCAAAATATGTTTCCTCTAAGATGTTGAGAGAAAGTAAATATTTGTTTACAAAGCTTAGCTACCCACAGCGGTGTTATAGCCGTTGCTTACTGTTGGTTTGATCGCCATTGATGGGGAGGTTGAGATTCGAATCTCGTCTTCGTGAACTGAAGACGATTTTCCCGTTAAATATATAAATACCTTTAACGGTTTTCCACAAGTGAGTTATCACTCTGGTTTTCACATCTTCACTCCACGCAAATGCGGGTTCTCTTCCTCTTAGCTACTTTCCTCATCTCTACCCAATCAGATTAAGCCGTTAATAACATGTATGATGAATGAAAAAAAAATCTTAGTTCTAGAATCTTTATTACCATATTATAATAATAAATTAATGATTTTGAATGAAAACATGGTTTACAAAGTTTTTTTAATTCAGATTTTTTTTAGATCTTAGAATGCAATGTTCTTGTTAGTATGGTATTCAAAAAAGTTAACAGTAGGATCTATTTGTATAGTGAAGTAGGCGTACAGTATTTAAATTTTATTTAACAGAAATAAAATTTGACAAATTGCAATTTTTTAACATAATGTTGACCATCTTTTTTTTTTTAAAGGTACTTACTCTCATTATTTAAATATAGGGTATAGGGGAGCTAAAATTAAAATAAGTGCACCACACTTAGGGGGTGGTGGTGGCTGCCTGGATTAACTGTGGAATGTAAGGACACACTGAAAGGGAGAAGTATAGGAGAGGGGTCGGTGGGGTGATTGCCATAGCTACAGTAATACACCTCTAGTACTTCTTGGAAGAGAGATTTGCAAAACCTTAAGATATCCATCCGAATCTTAAGACAATTAACTCTAATCTACATAGAATGTCATCAATTATTTAACTTTCCACCCAACTAATACAGTGGCTTGTTTTCCAAAACACTCTAAAAAATCAAAATATAATATTGAATAAGTGTGGCAAAGTATACCATGTAATTGTTTTACATATAGCCCGATTTAATAAAAACACAATTTAGTCAATTTTGATATAACATTTAGAAACAAATACACAGTTTGTATAAAGGATTTTTTTTGCATGGAAATCTATCTTCACTTTGTACAAACTTTCTTAAGAGTCCGCTGGTATAATACAACTTATGTTCAACTATGTTTTTTGCAATAACCTCCTTTCAGAGACTGTTTATGACACGTATCCAGTTTACATGTATACCTAATCTTAATTCCACCATGTTTTACACAATAACCCCCTTTTACAGGCCATTTAGGACAGCCATCTTCTTTACATGTAAAATTGATTCCACCGTGCTCCTTACAATAACCTCCTTTCCGAGCCTGTTTAGAACAGGAATCTGTTTTGCATGTAGAATGAACCTTAATTCCACCATGTTTTATACAATAACCTCCTTTTTCAGGCCATTTAGTACAAGTGTCTATATTGCATGTATACCTAATTTTAATTCCACCATGTTTTACACAATGACCTCCTTTCAGAGACTGTTTAGTACAAGAATCTGTTTTGCATGTGTACCTAATCTTAGTCCCGCCATGTTTTACACAATAACCCCCTTTTACAGGACATTTAGGGCAACCACCTTCTTTGCATGAAGAATAATTAATTCCACCATGCTCCTTACAATAACCTCCTTTAAGAGCAAATTTAGGACAAAAATCTTTTTTACATTTCGAATGAGCCTTCATTGCAGCATGTTTTATACAGTATGCTCCTTTTACAGGGCATTTAGGACAACCACCTTCTTTACATGTAGAACTAATTTTCAGTCCACCATGTGTTTTGCAATAACCTCCTTTCAGAGCCAAATTTGGACAAACACCTTCTTTGCATGTGGACCTTAGTTGTGTGCCTTTATTGTTAATAAAGTATTCTTCCTTTTTCTTCTGTTTAGAACAATCATTGTTGAAACTTATAGCTGGTATATATTCAGTTTTATTTGGATTTGTCTGCAAGAAAAAATAACTTGGAAGTAAGAATATAGATAGGATGTTAGAGTAAGTTTTTAGTTAAATTAATGGTTATAATGTAATTATATACAATAGTAGTAAAAGATTAAATGATTAACATTCACAATATCATAAATGTATTAATTTTTTTTAAACATTTAAGGTCTTTTTATCAAGCGTAATATTTGGAATTAGTTTGAAACAATATATAGCTAGGTGACCTGGTGGTCTAGGGGTAAAGTGTCAAGACTTCTGTGCTAAGGGTCTGGGATATAATCCTCGGTCCTGACACAAGTTTCTGATTGCCAGGCCTCTACCGTGGTTTGGATCCCACGTTAAATTGAAGGTCCTCCATTTCATCTCTTAATCATCCTATCGTTACACATTAGGGTAAGTGTGAATAACCCGAACGGGTAGTAAGGCGCGGTGCTAATAATAATAATAATAATAATAATAATATGTAGCTTAATTTTCTTAAATATCAATTTATTAAATATGTATATCCTGAATAAGTACAGTAGCCCCATGGCTTCTTTGGTGCTGACTGACAGCTCACAGCTAATAGCTGACGGCTTTGAAAAGTTACCAGACCAAAAAAAGTTACCAGACCAAATTATGTATCCCTACGCCGAACCATATGATCAGCAAAAACATGTGTTTAGCAGCTGTCACTTCTGAGAGACAAAATGTTGACTGTCAGAAATAAGCTGTGAGCTGTCAGTCAGTACCAAAGAAGCCATGGGGCTACTGTAGTAAGTGAGATGTGGTGCTAAAAAAAGTTGATGTACTTAACTGAAATACTTATACTAAAAATATAAATAAGAAAAAGGCACTTTTTCATAGAATTTTCATAAATTTTTTTACAAGAACTGGTGATTTTAAAACTACATTAAATGCTGCAAATTAATAGAAATACACCATTTTAAGTTTTAATCTATGTTTAAATAAATCACACACAAACACACACACATATATGGAATAAATAAAATATTGGATTATAAGCTTTGGAAGGTTCATAATTTCCAACTTTTCTGTGAATTTAATAAGGCAGGAAATGGTATGATATCGAATTAATCAGGATATTTACAATTTGTAATTACAACACAAGCGAGGAAAAGGCTGCCAATTAATGGCAATAACATTTTTTGGCTAAGTGCTAAGTTTTAAATATACCTATTCAAGCATGACAAGGGTGGTCACATGTGTCCAGGTTATTTTAAACTAAAGTGTATTTGAGTTATGCATCAAAGCAGCCAGGTGCATAGTATTCATAAACAATATAAGGATGTAACTGTTGATAGTCTTACAAGCTGTCATTGAGACTTAATAGTGTGTAGAATGAGGAAAAATCACATTGAAAACTATGTTTTTTGCTTCACATCTTACTATCGATTCATGATACAAGGATATGAATTATGCTAATGGGACAAGGACATTTTGACCATATTTCCCCCACAATGGTGGGAATTTAAACTAAAGGTCAAGCTCAGCTAGTCAATATATATTATATTTTTATATTTTCTAACCTTTATAGCATTTTAATTAAATGGGTATTGAAAAGGACCTTGGAGTTTATTTAAAATTATATTGGACTAAGCCACAATTAATGCTATCTTATTGCCTAAAGGAAATAAAAAAGTAAATTGTGGTCACAAAAATTAATGCCATATCTTCCATGTCTAAAATATAGATTATTTTTTTACTTTACTGAAAAATCATGCATGCGTGTATATTTAATCAGGAGTTAAAATGAATTAATCTCTTTATCATTTATTGAAATCAAACTATTAGCAAAATAAGGTTGATTTGACTTGTGTAAAAAATGTTAAACACAATTGTTTTTAATGGCTTAGTCTAAGGTGTATAGGGATAGGTGTCATGAAAGTTCTGCTCAGCGAAATATCAGCTCCATGAAATATCCCACTGTCCCGTAAGACTTCTTCGAATGCTCCCTAAGACATCGTCAAGTGATAAGGCCATTTGTTGGTTGTACTCCTTTACTGCCAGTATGCGTAGCCTTCATAGTTCGCGACAGGCTTTCCCTTGGTCATTGTAAGAAACTCCACAGTGCACCCTACAAAATTCACAGCAGAAATGAAATAAATAGTTGGTTGCAAAAGGGTAAGTTTGAAATTTGTGAGCATTGCTCTCAGCGGTGAGTTATACACAAGTGCGCTACTTGACTGCAGTTATCCACGTATTTGGGATCCCAAATGTCACTACATTCAATTTGAGCGGAAATTTCACTGAGCCCACTTTTCATGCATTGATAGGAATAGGTGATATTGTGTGGAAAAAGAAGGGGTGAAAAACCACAGTGATAAATATTATTACTATTATTTTAACTTTATATCTTCAAAATGGAAATTAAATTTTTTTTATGAAACCATGATAAATTTATTTAACTAAGTGTAGCTCTCCAATGGTTTTAGGACAGGTAAATCCACTTCTTGAGATAACAATCAAATTGTGGATTGGAGATAGGATATATTAGGCTGCTTTCTTTTCCCCCTTTGTAGCTTCTCTCAACATCAGAGGAATGAGATGGTCATAACAGATGGTGTAATGAACTCTGTTTTCTCCATACAAATGGAACAACACTTAGGATGGCTTTTTTCTTCATCCCTCGGCCAGTATTGAAAGATGTAAGTGCAAGTTTTGCAACATGTACGAGAAGTCCAGCTATTATCCTGGTCCCCCACATTACATACAAAATACAGCTAATATTATTTACAAGTCAATGCAGTTAATTTGTGCCTTTGTTAGTCTAACTTAAATTTAACACAAATCTAGTAGATATATAGACACTTTTATTTAACATTAACATGACATCATTCAGATATATTTAAGGAATAAATTGATCAAATCACAGCATTTAACATAAATCAACATCAAATAGCATTAAACAACTAAAAGTACACCTTCATGGTAATAAACTGTTAACCAGCAATTCTTCTCAGAAGCCATTCCTAGCACTTATCTATAATTTCCACCTGCCTATTGCGGTTCTAGCCTGAGAGTACAAACCAAACAAACTTTGTTTTGCTAAACTATTCTCTTTCAATGCTGCCAATGAATTTCACAAGTATTAAGAGAATGATCATATATGAGTAAATTAGTAAACTGCACTATCTTCTTCAACTCTGAAAATGTAGGCCAACATAGTGTTTTTATTTTTCATTTTCAAACTCATCGACCTCAAATTACTAAGAATTGGTTATTATTACTTCTGGAGTAAAATGGCTGTTCACCAGTGTATTCACAAAGAAATATACTTAAAAATACTTCCAAATTTCTTTTTTCATAGATTAAATAGCAATCAACAGCTTTAAAAACCCTTTGGTTCCAGGAACATGGGTCTTGCTTCGAACCAACATGCTATTCAAAGCCAATTCAGAAATTCACAAAGGCTTCTTCTGACCACTGATTCAACATGGATTCAGAACGAATATGCATTGGATCAAGGTGGACAGTATATACGGCATTGGCGGAATTAGGACCCACCATGACCAACTTAAAGCCTGACCTGGAAGGGTCTACTAGACACATGGGTATCAAAGGGTTCCATCAATGATCACAACGTCGCAAGCCTATTCAACAGTAGAGATGATCGCTTAGAACAAGGGGGATTGCTATGCTACCAAGCGACCAGAACGGTTGCTATACTAATTATCCAAATGAGGCAGGCTAGGGCAGACCAGAGTGCACTTAAACAATACAACAGCACCTCGAAGTATAGAGTAAGAAGAAAAGAGATGGGAAGGAAGAGTCTTCCAATCCCCTTCTTCCTTACTAGTGTACATAGTATATACATAAAATTAGAAATAAAAATAAGTGTAATACTAGCGTATTATGACTTCTGGGTTGCAGCTCCCTCTGGCGGGTGCCTAGGAAAATAATTAGTCATACTGGATGTCGCCTTTCTCTGATGACTGCTCAAGAAAATGCTTAGTAATTCTGAGTAACACCTTTCTATGGTGGCTGTCTTAGAATATCCTTAGTCATTCTGAGTAACACCTTTCTATTATGGCTGTCCAAGAAGATACTTAGCTCAGCTGGGCACCTTCCTTTCTGGCAGCTGCCCAATAATATTCTTTAATAGCATGGACTGCACCCTGCCAAAACCTAGACCAAACATCCCAGAGATGTCCGATTCAAAAAGAGAAGGTGTCTGGCCTATGGAGGAGAGAAGATCCGGCAATACCTCCATCCTCAGCAAATCCTAACTACCTCTCATCCCAGAAATTATTCTTTCCTCCCCCACTCATCAGCTCCACATGACCAAAACTTGAATTAACTCAGCAATCCTCACCACTAAGCTATTAACTACAAGCCCAGACAACAACAGTTGTCTAACCTAACCCACCTTATAACATTTAATGATATTTATCAAATTTAAGTTAAAAATCTACTTTAATTTTCAATCAAGTGAAAAATGACAACTATAACACAGGAATTGAATCTTTGTCCAGGTTGTCATTTTTAACATAGGAATCAGCTCTCAGGACTGACCTTGTGGACAGTCATCACTTATAAATCTGTGATACATATTAATTAGATATTAAAATACTATAATTTTGTTTGGTGATGACATAATTAAATAAATCAATAAACAAATTGATCTCAAATAAATTAACAGCGAATATTGACAAAACTATTAAACAACATTACATTGCAGATGTGTGGATAAAAACATAGATTTAATGTTTTCAAAATTAAGTACAAAGTGTTTCACTATAATAGACCAAAGATAATTAAAATTTATACAAATTAGTAAAAAATGACAAGCTAGACATGGTAATAAGACGACCTTAGACTTTGAGCGCTAACGTTCTATCAATGAGTCATCATGTTCATAAATACTTCACACACTAACAGCAAACTCATTTAGAACAAGCATCTTATTTGACAATCTGTTTCATATAATAAACTCCTTTCTGAGTCAATTTAGGACATATATCTGGCTAATCATTCAAGTCATACGACAAAGAAGGTAAAGTTTATAAGAAATATACCTGAATTTATGTGGAGGAAGAGTGGAAAAACATATAGTAAAACACATATCAATAGGCACTGTGCGTTGATTGGTATATGTGGCACTAGTAGAGGCAGAATCTTGTAACACTTGAATGAAGGTGATTGCTGAAACACATAGCTTGATTGCTAAAACATGTAGCTTATTGGAATTCCACTCACGTTTAAACTTTGTTTGTAATATGGGATGTTCAAATAAATATAAAAACACTAATAGTCATTGCACTTAACATCTTTATTAGAGTTTTTAGAAAATGATATATAGCACAAAATTGGTTAAATGGTGTGCAATATTTCCAATTTATCCCTAAATAAGCACTATGAAAAGTGGACATCTATAGTTAGCTCAAACTTCTTCTCTGTTCCACATTATGTTTTACTAGCCATAAATTTATATTAAGATGAAACCTAAACTGATATTATATTAATAAAATTATGTAAACTGACAATTTATAGGCAAAATATAAACACCTATTAGATAATGCAGCCATCTTATACTCGAGAGGACTTTGTGCTGCCAATAATAAAAGGTAAAATGTATGAATGTGGATACAAAAATGGATTAAACAGCCAAGTTAGTATATTATTTGTTAATAACGATTATAGTTTCATCTAATCTGATAGCTTGTAATTTTAATTGATCCCTCATACGTGGCTGACAAATTCCGCATAACCATCACAGACTCGTCTTTTAATATGAGGCACCGGACAGCTTCTGGATAAATCTTTGGTTAGAGCATTAATGCATTGATTTAAAGGTCCCAGGTAAGAATCCCGTGTTCAGGCGTCAATTTTCAATCGAAAGAATATGATATTCAATTGTGACTATAACCATAATTAACAAATATAATAGCTTAGCAAGCCAATATTAATTCAACATGTTATTCACAATAACCTCCATTCTGATAACATTTAGAACAAGCAAATTATTTGCATGTAGGATTCACTAACCCATATTTATTACAATAACCTCCCTTCAGATTATGTAAAGGACAAGAGCCTATTTTGCAAAATAAAAAAAAGCCTTAATTCCACCATGTTTTACACAATAAAGGGCTCAAGGATCTTCTTTGCATGTAGATTTAGTTTTAGAATGTTTAATACAATAACCTCCTCTTACGGCCCATTTAGGACAAGTACCTTCTTTACATGTATAACTAACCTTATTTCCACCATGTTTCTTGCAATAACCAGCTTTCATAGCTTGGTTAAGACAATCATCTTGTTTGCATATAGAACTAGAGTCAATTCCACCATGCTTCATACAATAACCTCCTTTCAGAGCTCGTTTAGGACAAGGACCTATTATACATGTTGAATGAACCTTAATTCCACCATGTTTTATACAATAACCACCTTTTACAGACCATTTAGAACAGTTATCTTCTTTACATGAAGACCTAGTCATAGTTCCTCCATGTTTTACGCAAAAACCTCCTTTTACAGCCCATTTAGGACAAGCATCTTCTTTACATGTAGATCTAAATAAAATTCCTCCATGTTTAACACAATAACCTCCTTTTGCAGCATATTTAGAACAAGAATCTTCTTTACATGTAGACCTTACTTGAATTCCACCATGTTTTATACAAAAACCTCCCTTTACAGCCAATTTGGGACAATCATCTTCTTTGCATGTAGACCTAATCTGAATTCCACCATGTTTTATACAATAACCTCCTTTTACAGGCCATTTAGGACAAGCATCTTCTTTGCAAGTAGACCTAACCCCAATGGCGTGTTTTATACAGTAACCTCCTTTTACAGCCCAATTAGGACAAGCATCTTCTTTACATGGAGACTTAAACACAGTTCCACCATGTTTGACACAATAACCTTCTTTTACAGCTCTTTTAGGACATGCATCTTCTTTGCAAATATACTTAACCACAATTCCACTATGTTCTCTACAATAACCACCTTTCACAGCCCATTTAGGACAAGCATCTTCTTTGCAAGTATACCTAACCACAATTCCACCATGTTTTACACAATAACCTCCTTTAACAGCCCATTTAGGGCAAGTATCTTCTTTGCATGTAGACCTATCCACAATTCCACAATGTTTTGCACAATAACCATCTTTTACAGGACATTTAGGACAAGCATCTTCTTTGCATATAGGTTTATTTCCATGTAGCTTACAATAACCTCCTTTCATCTCCTGTTTAAGACAATCATCTACTAAGCATGTTGACCTAAGCTTGGTGCAGTTATAATTTAAAGAGTTTCCTTTCTTTTCTTCTTCAGAAAAATCATTGTTGGAACTTGTCATTTGTATGCATCTTGATTTATTTGGATATGTCTATAAAAAAAGATTGTAGTAAGATGACAGATAGGTGTTACATATTTTTTCAGTTTGATTTATGATGATAAATATGCTTTGCAATAAAAAAGAAATAAATAGTGTTAACTATATCATTAATATTTTCATCATAGCTACAGTTGAAAAGATTTTAATGACAATACTGTTTCTGCCTATACCATAATATTTGAAATTAGATTTATACTATATAGATTTAATAACATAAATATGAATTTAAAATTTTCCCAAGGCAAATTATGTGCAAGCTACCCTAAATTATTTTTGACTTCTAAAGATAAAAAGTATTTATTCATAATGAAAAACTATTCCCAGATACCAATTTGAAACCCTATCTTCAAGTCTAATTTTCTATAATTTGTTGTAATCACTATTAATGTAAACTTAAAATAGTCCCCCAATATCAATAATGAACAAAATCATTAAAGATATTTTATAAAAACTTAAATTATACAAATATACATCACCATTAAATTAATATAAATTTTTATTTTTATTAACAAATAATCATACACAAATCATAAATAAGGAAATAAAAAGTAATTTGGTGGATGAGAACTGTAGACTTGATCCCATTTTTAGGTGTTATATATAGAATAGTCTTTAAGCCTGTTTTTTCCAGGGAGC
Source organism: Timema poppense (assembly GCA_902141375.1). Taxonomy (NCBI): domain Eukaryota; kingdom Metazoa; phylum Arthropoda; class Insecta; order Phasmatodea; family Timematidae; genus Timema; species Timema poppense. The sequence goes on from CABFOV010000102.1 coordinate 54,052, forward strand.
TTGTGCTCATTTGAAATAATAAAATTGCCTCATTCATATAAGATGACCATAAAATAATAAAATAAAATACTAATATAGAAATATATATGGAATAAATTAGTATCATGGTTCATCAATCTATACCCCCATAAGGTATTTATCTTCATTATCACCCTTAATATATCGAGAAATAATTAGTATTCCATTTTTTTTATCACCAGCCAAACAGATTACCTTGATTTTAGCCAGCATGCTTACTGTTGTGTGTGCCAATTTTAAAATAAAATTTAAATGTACTCAGACAACATTATTCACTCCTTTAAAAATATATAAAATAAATGTTATGACACAATCATAATAGCTTTCTAATAAAGTCTTACAGCTTGGAACACAATTTAATATAGGGTAGATATTACTACCCTTACATAATTATCCCTAGAAAAACCAACATCCTACTGCCCGTTTGGGATATTATATTGTTAATAATAATAATAATAATATTTAGCACCGCATCTTACTACCCGTTTGGGTTACACGCTTTAAGTACTAATTACTCTAATGGAATAGGAATTGGGTAGGCTAAATTAGAGGAAGTGAACCCGCATTTGCGTGGAGGGAGAGTGGAAAACCATTTAGGAAAACCACCCCCAGTTTACCCGACCGAGATTCGAACCTCAATCTCCCCGTCCTCAGCAGTCGAGCAGTTCAACACGACAAGCACGTTAGCCAACTACGCCACCGAGGCGGGTTATTTATTATATTGTTAATCACAAAAAACTCTCTGCATATTATATATACATATACAGTAGGATCTGGCTAATTCGATGGCACCATTATTCCCTACGAAATTCTTATTTAAATCAATGATACAAAATAACATTTAACTCGAATTTTAGAGGGAAATATTTGGATCATTTGACATTTATACAGTGTATTGTTAATTTTTTTGAGTTTCTACTTACTTCAAACCTAACTTAATAAGCTCAAATAAACCTAGGAATGTCAAATTCAGTTAAGAGTTATTGACTCAAGTGAAATAGAAAGTGAGGAGTTTTACACCAGCTGCAAGCGGTTTTCCTAAAAGAGGGGATGTTTTGGCTCTGCTTTAATCGCTTCTGTCAATGCCATCAAGCGACACCCAACATGGAAGGGGTAAGGTTTATGTTGCTTGTCCTATTCTGATACCTTTGTCTTTCAGTGACAGTCACTAATTTCATTGTCATCTGACAGGTGTAGATTGTGGTATTTTTACAATGTCTACACTTGGAACCTACACAAGTTTAATATTAGCCAAGAAGGTAGAAGTGATTAGAGAAGTGTAAAAGGGGGTGAAAAAGAAGTGTGATATTGCAAAAGAATATGAAATACAGCTGAACATTTAATCCAAGTGCAAAAGCTGATAAAGTCTGGATTTTTTGTATGGTGAGCTTATTTTCTCAATTTTTTATTTTGAGGTTTTTTATTTATTGTGTACATACAGTTTAGATACCCAGTGGTTAAATCATATTTTGGCTCTTTCAACTTATTTTAGTTATCCCTTGGACTTAGAATTAATAAACTTCTACTGTATATAATATATATAAAACATTGTTCAAAATCCTTAAAAGAAATTAGTCTGGAAAAATATCTTTGCAATTACTTCTGAAAAATATTAAATTTTTCAAAAATCAGTCATCAATATACTTCTATCAAATTACATATTTTTAAGAAAAAATAATATATGACATTATTTATACCGGTAAAAAAAATTGTTAGACACATTGTAAAAATAAAATGTATAAAAAATTACTTATCAATCAACTATTGTACCCTTGAAAAAAAATTACCCTTAAAAAACTATACATTTTTTAATTATTACTAAACACTCTCTAGATACACATTTTAAACACAACAGTTTATGCCATTTAAAAAATTTTTAAATTAAAAATAAATAAATTACTATTGAACTACTCTTAAAAAGTAATTTTCCACAAGAAAAAACAAACAAACCAATTCTACTGTGTTAATATTCAGGACAAACACACACTATTGAATTTTAAACCAAATCTTTTGTTATTTTCAAAAAATCTTCATTAGTAAGCTATTACTAATCTATAGGCTAGCAAAAAAACCTAAAAAGTCTCAAGGTACAGTCATTTAACAAATAAATATCAAGTTTGAACTAAAGTTATATCTAACCATATCAGATCTAGGCTTGTGGACAGACAGACTTGGGTCTGCGGAAACGGTGGATAGCCACAGTTTTTTTGGGGGTTTTTCTATTGTTTTCCCTTACATTTTCAATATTTAAATTAAAAGAAAATCAAACCCCAATTATTTATTATTAAATATCTCAATTTTGTTTATAGTACTAAAAATTATTGGCTTTTATTAAAGTGAAAAAAAAATTATAAACATGAAATGAGGCATCCATATTCCCATAGTAGTATATTAGCTAGTATTTTTATTGAAAATTTAATGGTTATGTTTAATATTGCTTAATTTGTACATGTAGGGTAAAGTTAGAGTACAGGGGCGATTTGGTAAGAAAGGAGGGGAATAAAAAAAACTAGAGTTCTGGTAAAGATAATTTATACTAGAGTTGCACACTATTCAACATTCTGGAAGTATATCGAATTGATAAATAGAAAAAAATATCTATTTTTTAAAGAAAATTAAATTCTATTAATTTCTATAGTTTGTATTTTCCTATACTTCTACATTTTCCATGCATATTTCAATACAAATAATATGAATAACTTAACCACACACAGAAAATGTTATTCATGTTCTCAACAATCAGGGACGCTCAGTGTGACACATTTGATACATCCATATTTATTTTTAAGGCGGGACGGAAAAGGGAGCTAGTTAAGGCCAATATTTTTGCATTTTTATAGCAATTTTTTTTTACAACCTAAATTAGATAGTACTTAAATAGAGATAAAGTGTTTAGTTTTATTATCGTTATTTTAACAGTTCTTGAACATTTGTCATAAACATAAATGAATTTAATTAGCAACTTTTTAAATAAAGATAAAAAGTTATTTTCATTTTTCAAGATGCCCATGACAAATATTCAAGAACTATTGAGACTACTATGCATAGTAAATTAAACTTTATTTTATTTATTTTGAGCAAAAACTGTTTTTGTTAAAAGAACTGCAGATATACTTGCTTTAATTTGCATTCCCTTCCAACACTCCTTAAATTACACAGATACTGACCTACTTGTTGGTACATTATGTTAACTGTGTAACAAATCCTCTAAAAATTTGCTGCTTTATATAAGACAAATATATTATTATTAATACTAATACTTTAAATTGAATTAATCATTACATTTTTATTTAATAAATAAGAAAGCATGATGAGCAACTTACATCAATTTAAAAAAATTGTTTTAAAATAATAAAGTGTATTATTTTCTAAAGAAGTATTGTTTATGAAATAGAATAAAGCCTTATAGTGTAAATTTTAATTTCATTAATCATAAATATACTCACATCAAGTTCCACTTTAATTGATGGAAGGTTTATTGGTATGGATACAAATTCAAATTCTGGCGACTGGTAACTTTGTATGTCTTCTTCCAAAATTACTTCTGGTTTTATTGGAAGATAATCTTCTGTCTGGAATAAAATCAAACAAACTAAATGATAATATTGACAGAAATCTTTAAAATTTGTATGTTAATAACCAAGGACTCAAGCTAATTTATAATTGTGAGCTAGATTTTTATCACTTCGTTTCAATACTCGTTGGGGTTATACACTATGTAGTAATTACACTAATTATTTTAGGAATCAGTAAGGTTATTTTTTAGACAAAGTGTACCCACATTTGCATGGAGGGATAGTGGAAAACCATCAATACACCCGACCGAGAATTAAACCTTTATCTTACCATCATATGCAGTCTACTCTACTGCGAGAGTAGTGCCTTAGACCATGCAACTTCCAAGGAAGGTTGTAAGCTAGGAGAGGTTATTGTTAGTAATAACGTTTAGTTTCATTAACCACTTATTTCAAAAGAAAAATATTACTGGTATTTGATAAGAATACAAAGACTGGTAATGATATTTTAATAAGTTATGCAAATATTGTTTGGCCTTTGAGTGTTGTAGATATTAGGCAAATCTGAAGTATTTTATGCTATAAATCAAGGTTTTCTAACAGGCATTACTTGAAATGATTCAATGTAACCTGACGTGTCAAAAAATAGTTTAAAAAATTAACTTTCTTTGATAACAATAAATAAATTAAGTGTTTTGAAAACTTTTTTTTTTTACTAATTACAGGTACATTTTAAATGTGAAATGTATTTTCGCCTTAACTTTCTTCAACATTCATACAATAGCTGAAAGTTTTGCCAGTTGAGTATTTTATTTTTGTTTATTGTTTAAGTTTCAAACTGTACCAATTTATTTAAGCTAATGATTGTGTGATTCTATTTTTTTTAATGTTTGACACATAAGTTATTAATAGTTCCTCTCATAGGTGCTTGAATGTTTTGTAATTAAACTAGCAATAATGGCTCTTTAGCTTATGGAAATAAATAAATCTGTCTAATTGGGGTATTTAGAGATAAACATTCTTAGGACTACAGCTACAAAGTCCTGTGCAGATGATGTGTTGCCCAAGATCTTCAGAAGATATTTATGGATCAAGCATAGGTGTGCTTAGGTATATTGGTTTTAATTAGACGGGAAATGGAAAAAATTCTTTAATATTTTCCAGAACATTTACCAGCAATTTAAATGAAGCAAGTGCAATAAATATGTCACAAGGTTTAAAGTAAGCCTTTACACTTCATCCTAAGGTATTAGCACCAGAACATTATTATATGAGTTACAACAAAAAGCAATAACATTAATACTAGTTCTTTTCTCGCACTTACATAACAACTCGGTCAATAGTGTTTGGTGGCTGCCCATAGTGCTGGGAGTTCCCAGTATATGGTGAAGTATATCAGATATGTTAATACTTCAATAGTAAGTTAAGTTATAAAACTGCAACACAAATTCTTTTGGGAAGGAAGCACCACCAGTCCCATGTCAATTGTGGCAAGTAAAAGAAACCTGGAAGGTATGAGAAAATACCTTTCCGAGGAAAAATGGTAAGTCCTTTCATTCTTTCTTATATAAATTATCATGTGCTGATATAATCAGTCAGTTCAGAAAGTGTACGTTGAATATTAAAAATAATAATCATAATTATACTTAAATATTATGATCAAAGACTTTTAAGAAAACATTACCTTCTTCTATAACTTAATAATATAAAAATATTTACCTGAAAATTTTCTGATTAAAAATTTACTAGAAAATTTTCATCTCTAGTCTTTGCATGTGTACAAGTAATTTGTAGTTGGAAATGAATTAAGTCCAAATAATCTTTAGCTTGTAAAATGAAAGTGCTTTAGTTTAATTTCATACCTCATCTTCCAATGGATCTCCTTGATGGAGATGATTTTCCAAGTCCTCCTCTGGTTCAATCTTCACAGAAATTTTCTCTCCCTCCATTTTGTGATGGTAAAATGTTGATTGGGTACAATGTGAAGAATATGCTGAGATATCTAAAAAGTAGTAAAAATAACTATAGAGTTCACTACTAAGACAAAAAGATAATTAAAATAATTACAATTTCAGATAGACATAACAGTAATCAACATGGTAAAGTTAATCAGTTATGTTAATTAAAAATACAAAATTCCCATGTAGAGGAAATCTTGTCATAGCTGTTAGGTAACGCTACAACTAAAATGTGAGTTTATATAATATAACATCTAAAACATGTTCTAGAAGAAAGCAGAGCCTACCATAACTTTCTTGCCTATATTCCCTAAGCAATGGCTTATATTCCAATAAGAGTTAAACAATAAATTCAGTAAAATATTGTGTTTATAATCAATTTGACTTCAGGGATGCCTTTATTTATTAATTGTGACAAAGTGTTTTCGAAATGGTTGTAGTGTTTAAATGTCTTAAGTTTAATTAAGTGAATCTTTGAAAGTATTAGTTCATTTTAAGACAAGCATTGGAAACAAAGTGATAATATATAAATACAAAAATTCTGTGGATATTTATTATCACCTGTATTTAATATATTTAAATACTTGTAGGGTGCCGAAGAAATTTCTACATCAAGATCTCTTTCAGTTGTTAGAAAAAGTGTGACTTAATTTTTCAATATGCTTAGTCTTCCATTTACAGGCCTACTATTTAATGATTGCAGTTAAATGTGCTAAGTTCACAAATATTCCCCTTATTGTAGTTTTTTTCTTCATCTCCATTAATTTTACTGGTCTTTCAGGTGATTTGCAACTCTGAACACGGTACACACTAAGTAAAAACAAGGTTGCAACCCTCCTTTAAATTCAAAAGCGCCAGGAAAATGCAAGGGACTTTGTTATGTCTAGAAAATAACTTGAAATTATTATTATTATTATTATTATTATTAGCACTGCGTCTTACTACCCGTTCGGGTTATACGCACTTCCGCTAATGTGTAATGGTAGGGTGATTGTGAGGTGAAATGGAGGACCTACAGTTTAACGTGGAATCCGAACCACGGTGGAGGCCAGGCATTCCCCACATTCACAAGATGTCTTGTCAGAGGTGAAGGAAGGGTTTGGTAATCAGATAAATCTGTGCCGGGACCGAGGATCGAACCCCGGCCACCAGCACAGAAGTCCGACACCTTACCCCTAGACCGCCAGGTCACCTAATAATTTAAAAACCACTGAAATATTTGTGTATTTGGGTCACTAAACTTAAAGCTTTAAATAGAAAGCCCTTGAATGAAAGAAAAAGTTAAATGAAAAAATAATAACATTGATTCAAATACATGTCTTATCCACCCCTATTTTTTTTCTACTGTATATATTGAATTGCGTAACAATTGCAAACATTTACCCATCAAGATAAATCATTAAGTTCTAAACAGAAATTATGACTTAACAAAAGTTATTATGAAAAATGCTATTTAATTTCGCTAAACTATGTCCGAGGACACGTTTTAAAAAATGGAAATATCTTCTCTAAAACCTGGAGAGAAAAAGAGTTTTGAGCGACATATATAGTAAAACCCTTAGAAGGCATGTTTTTAAATTAACATGTGGCATGTGCCAAATTCAAATTAACTGTAAGAAATGGTGTCCAATGTAAATTCTATACATGAACCAGCCAGCTGTTGTTGTGACGTCACAATAAAGGAGGGTATCTAGTTCCAGGCTCAAAGGTTGTACTAGGCTCTGAAACTCACTCTTGAAGCTTAATCTTAAATAGTAGACTTGCTGTTTAGTAAAACATAGCCATGAGACCCAATGATTGAAACACAGTCAATGCAGCCTAGATCGTGGTTTATTGTTTATACAGTGATATTGACAGATATTGTAACTAGTCTGTTTCCTTAATGTGAACCAACCATGTCCGCAAGTCAGAGGTACCTTGAATGCCACGGTGCCTCGTGATTCTCCCCCTCTTCAACTCGTCCCCCCTTCTCATACAGTCGTGCCCAATCTACAAACTATCATCAAGCTGCACTACAAACATCCAAACCGAAAGAGAGGGGGGGG